>CM046041.1:33063766-33403766 GCA_025215565.1 Flaveria ramosissima
AACAGCAACCCTCAAATTCCCAGAAAATTAACATTGCATGCATAATGTGTGGTCTGCAAAACCACATGGCTAAAGATTGTTACTACAATCCTGCTAGCACACATTATGCAAATAATGTTAAAAGAGAAGGAATCAGGGAAGGTTTCACATTTGGACCATATCAAATGGTTCAAGTGATGAAAAAGGGAAAGCTTGTTTCCGAAGCAAGGCTTGTCTCGGAAGAAAACTCTTCTTCCGAGAGGAAAAAGGCTTCGGAAGTGAAAGCTGCAAGGACTCACAAAAGAGTCCCCTTGAAACCATCCCAGAAGAAGACTGCTTCGGAAGAAAAGGTGGTGAAGGCTTCTTCCGAAAAGAAAGAAGCTTCGGAAGAATGCCAAGCTACAAAAGCTTCATCAAGCTCATCTTCTATGATCAACCAAGGGATGGAATGGAAGATCAAGGAAGATTCTGTAGCCCAAACCTCTTCTTCAAAGACATCTATTGAACCCCCATGCATAAACTTTGGTTCAATCATGTCACTCTCATTGGAAGAACCCAAGACCAATAAGGCTTGGGTTTCCAATCAAAACTAACTATCTCACCTTATGTGCAGGGACATCCATATGACAAGAATAACAACATTTGGATTGTAGATAGTGGATGCTCCAGGCACATGACAGGGAACAGATCTCTCCTTCAACAATTTCAACATTATGATGGAGGTCCTGTCCAGTTTGGAGGTGAGGCCGGAGGATATATTTCTGGCAGAGGAAGCATATCCAATGGAAAATTAAAGGTTGACAAAGTTAATTTTGTCAAACAGCTTGAACACAACCTGTTAAGTGTTTCTCAGTTTTGTGATCAAAAGCATCAAATTCTTTTCACAGAACATGATTGCATCATCCTCAAACCTGGGATGACAATTCCTCAGGAATTGGTGCTTCTTAGATCTCCCAGGAGAGGGGATATGTACAAGCTTGATATGAACAATGCTTCCCCAATGGGAGAAGTATCATGCTTTCTTTCCAAAGCTGATAGTGATGAGTCAACACTATGGCATAAATGAATGTGTCATGTCAATTTTAAGACAATGAATAAATTGGCTAAAAATAACTTGGTACATAGTTTGCCTAAAAAGGAATTTTTCTGTAAAGATAACTGTGTTGCTTGCCTGAAAGGGAAACAACACAGGTCTTCTCATAAATCCAAAGTTGTTAACTCTATCACTACTCCATTACACTTATTGCACATGGATCTATTTGGTCCCACAAGTATAATGAGCATTGGAAGGAAATCATATTGCCTTGTGGTAGTTGATGATTTTACTAGATTTACATGGGTATTCTTTTTAAGAACTAAAGATGAAACTGCTGAAACTTTAAAATCTTTTATTCTTAAAATAGAAAATCAAGTTGATCACAAGGTTAAAATAATTAGAAGTGATCAAGGGACTGAGTTTAAGAACTTTGTTCTTGACTCATTTTGTAACTCAAAAGGGATTGCCAGACAATACAGTGCTCCTAGAACTCCTCAACAAAATGGTGTTGCTGAGAGGAGAAATAGGACACTTATTGAGGCTGCTCGGACTATGTTAGCTGATTCAAAGCTGCCTCTAACATTCTGGGCAGAGGCAGTCAGCACTGCATGCTATGTGCAGAATAGAGTTCTTGTAGTAAAGCCACATGGAAAGACCCCTTATGAGTTATGGAACAAGAGGCCACCGTTCATTGGCTTTCTAAGGTCCTTTGGCAGCAGGTGTACCATACTTAACACAAAAGACAATTTGGCAAAATTTGCTGAAAAGTCAGATGATGCTATCTTTGTTGGATATTCCTCCTATTCTAAAGCTTACAGGGTTTATAATATTAAAAACCAACAATTTGAGGAATCCTCCAACATTGTAGTTAATGAGCACACTCCTTGTGTTAGGGGGAATGGCCCTTATCATATCTTTGATTTAGAATTGTTTCCAAACTATTCTAAACCATCTTGTGAGAATGTTTCAGCTGGAACAGGTGCTCAAAACAATTCTGATGAAGATCAACTCTTTGAGCTTCCCAGACCTGCTCCAAGTTCTCCAAGAGCAACAAAAAATCAAGTTCCCACTATTGAAAGATCTGACAGTATAACCATTTCAAGAAATAGTGGAACTTCAACAAGGGATTCACCTGATGATCCTCAAGTCTCCTCAGGTGATCCTGCACAACACCAAGCTGATGGAAGCAGCATTTTGAAGGAACAGGCAACTGTTAATGATGCTTCACAGCAAAGAAACGATGATGTTTCTCTTTCATTCAATCAGTCCTCATTGAATGAGATTGAAACAGCAGCTGGACCAAGTATTCAAGCTCCAGAGCAAAATATGTCCAACTTGGACCTATCTTTGCAACTGTAGGTGATTCCAAGACTCAGAATTCACAATACTCATCCAGCTGAAAACATCATAGGTGATCGATGTCGTGTGGTCGGTCAAAAATATATATTAAAGAGTACCTAATCACCCTTAATAGTAAAGGGTAAGCAGGGTGTCGAATCCACAGGGAATCACAGGAAAGTGCTAGTAACGATTAAACTAAAGGAATTAAACATTGAAAAAGGAAATTGCTTGATTAATTGAATTGGGAATTAATTAATTTAACGAAATAAAGTTTAAGTTTTTAACAATCTTGATTGAAAAGCAATCCACTTCAGGATTCAGATTTGGCAAAGTTACAATCTTTCTTAAATGAACCCTAATGAGAAGCCATTAATGGTGACCTATACATGATATGATTTACGTGATAATTATGGATTAAAGTTTAAAGGACCTTATTCACACAATTACCAATTCGAATCATGAAACCCTAAGTCTAATAATTACTCACACAATGATTAAAGACAACCAAAGGTAAATAATATCAAAATTAGGTTAAATCATAGTTAAACCGTTTAACGAATCAAATCATAAATTGAATCCAAAAGAACTTAAAAGGTTCAAGATTCAATCCCAATCTAGGTTACAAACGAAGAAAAACTAGAACTTGCACAAACCCGTACCCCGAAGTGAATCACAATGGATTTAGCCTTGCATTTTCATCGATTCTTCAACAAAAACGTAATTGATCATGTAATTCGGATGAAATCGACGTTCTTGATGTTAGAAGAGCTTGAGAAGGATCCCCGATTGCCCAATTTCGTCCAAGATTGCTGTGTGTAAAGATGATTTTCGAATTAGGGTTTTTTTTTCTTTTAAATCCCTTCAAAATAGGCTCCATCTCAACAAAAACCCGGACCCCGGCGTCGGTGGCGCCTATGGAGGCGTCAGTGGCGCCACCTTCCTGTGCAATCTTGATTTTCATGTGTAGTTTTTCGAGACCTTTCCGTTGATAGGTTATGGGTCCCGTAACTCAATTCCTAGCTCAAGTTATGCCCGTTTTAAGATAGCGTTGTCGTGTAATTTCTGTTTATCATATCTTTACTTCTTGAGCTCCGATTCTCGTCTCGTTTCTTCCAATTTCTTCGTCTTCTTCACGTTTAACCTACAAACACAAAATACTCCCAAAGTAACTCTATTTCTCATACATTTATACATAAAGCTCGGAAATAAAGTCGTTAAACGTTAAACTTTCACCACCCGATCACAATCCCCACACTTACCTTTTGCTTGTCCTCAAGCAAAGCTCAATTGTAATTTACAAAACCATCATTGATAATTTATCTCACTAGTCACCTATTAAAGATTAACTAAGGTCAAAGGTCATGCCCCGTTCACACGACTTACATCGTCTAATGGATTTATATTCTAGCAAGTCAATCATGAGTAAAATAAGACATCACCCAACTAATATTATCATGATTTTGATTTTTAATCTCATGTACACACCCCTCACAATAATTCACTCCTCTCGGTTAATTTCTGGACTAGTAAAAGATGTACTAGTGTAATCACTCACTAACCCAATATACCACGTTGTCCACATAAGCTTGTATAGCGATAACACCTCCACCATTTGCATAGATCTTGCACACGTCTAAAGGACTTATGGGTTTTGGGTTTAGGCACGGGTAGGAAGTTTTGACTTTTAAACATGGCTAACATACATCTAACTATAACCCAAATCATTAAACCATCCTTATCAACATGACTCAAAGAGCTAAATCACTTTAATCCTTTTTTCTTCCCTTTTTTTTTCATTTTTTTTTCTTTATTCCCTTTTTTTTTTCTTTCTCATTCATTTTTTTTTTCTCTTTTTTTTTTCATAATATAAGCTTGACTTTGGATGCTCTTTCACTTTGAATGGCTTAACGATTGGTTATCAACTAATAACTTGGGCTTCATGTCTTGGGTTCAACAAAAGAATGGTTTAAGGCTCAACGTGGCTACTAAGGGAAATGATGGATGAAACTGACAACCGTTTAACAAGTAGATGGGTTCCTAGAATTGCCTCTATCATTCATGTGCAAACACCATGCTTATGGTATTGGTATGCATCAACAACACAAGTTCTGTAACAACATTAATATATGGCCTACCCTCAACAATTGAATATGTGTATGATGTGTATGAAGTCATAGGCTCAAAATCTCACCAAGTAGGAATTTAGGCTACCGATATGCACATGAATTTATTATATCAAAATCTTGTTAACACTAACCAGATATCCGTCACATTTTCTAAAACGACCCGCTAGAAATACTTTATCTCCCAACTTATAGAATATGACCATGACCTAGGATCTACATCAATCTTTTAATAAACAACAAGTGACTTATATTGAAAAATCTGATTTCATAAACACGCTAAACTTTACTAGAAAACTTTTACAAAAATTAAAGCTTGACGGGATGTTAATTTTTTTTTTTTGTTAATTCTCCATAACTCCCCTCATCCCCACACTTAAGATGTACATTACCCCCAATATACTAACTAAATGTTACTATTAGTGTGAGAACAAGAGAATTTTAAGATCAAATCCAATCTTATCACATTCTCAAATCATTTACAATCAGTCGGGGACTCACCATTAATAACCAAAAATTAAAACTAACTACAAATTAACTATTTTTAACAATTAATAAGGGAAACGTCTGCACCTGGTTATATCTTTATGGCAAGATCTTAATTGTACTAGTGATCTTCAACGTCTCGTCCACTAATCTACAAAACATACTAAACCCCGTGTAGAACCGAAATTCTCACTTCATGATTAGCACCTTACATTTAAATCAATAATGCATCCACTTCCCCACACTTAAAGTATTGCATTTCTTCAATGCATCTTTCAAGTGAAAATTTGATTTAAAATAGTTAACTTTTTTAATGAATAGAAAAAAAATCACTTTGATAAACGTCCTAAACTCACTTTCGTAGGAATCACGGTTGCATTTAGCATATCCAACAAGCCTTTTAAACCATCCGATAGACCCGGGTGGACGAGTGTAGTCTCGTGAGGGTTTCTAGTGAACACACCCATAAAGTTCTTAAAGTAAAATAAAATTATAAATAAATAAATAAATAATCAATAAAAAAACAAAATGCCTTGGGTTGCCTCCCAAGTAGCGCTAAGTTTTAGGTCTTCAGCCAGACCGTACCTGATATTTGTTATGGTGGCTTAAGTGCACATTTGCCTACCGAATTCCCGATAAACGCTCGGTAGTTGACATGCCAGTTTCGTAGTTGCTTTCCAATAATCGGCAAGTCAATTGAATATTTGGTGCGGAGCCACTTTATGATGATTTTTCCAATGTCTTGTAATGTCACCTTTTTTTTCTTTGTCCTCAAACCCTCTTCTCCAACTTTGTTTGTTGGAATGATAAGCACGGGAGAAGGATCAGGATAACCTTGGATTATTTTAGGCTTTGGCTCATCTAAAGGTGTTATGTCTTCTATCAACTTTAAGCATACATGTTCCTGCTCTTGAAGTTCTGTAACCTCTTCAAACACATCACTATCAATCACGGTATCCTTATCCAACTCAAATCGCTCTTGTCTTAGTTGAGTCATATCCTCAACCAGTTGGCCAACTTGCTTAACCAATACCTTGAGTGTTTTATCTCTTTCTTTGTCTTCTTTTTTTCATTTCTATCAACATGTTCAAGATTTCATCATGGTTAGAGTTCATCGAACCTTGGCGCTTCTCGTATAACACTTGAGAATATTCAGGATAGTAGTCATCATCCTCCTCTTGGTAACTTGATAAATTTGACATCTTGGGTTCATAGTGGTTGACATCCCATTGTTGGGCATATTTGTATTCTATGTTTAGATGAGAATATTCTTGAAAATATGATGGTGGAGGTGCTTCATAGTGTGGATAATACGAGTTGGTTTCTTCATATTCATAGTTTGCCCTCACATATCCCATTTGTCGCCTGTATTCAGAACATCTTCTTTCTATGTTTTCATATTTTCTCTCGAACATTGGACAATCTTGAACCCAATGATAAAGACTTCCGCAACACATACATGGATCATTATCCCAGTCGCAATCCATGATAATATCAAAATTCTTGAGATTATACTAAGCGTGCAAAGAAACTACCTGCAAACAAGAAGGAGATACCACGCGTAATTCCGAACGATAAAAGAACAAATAAACTAAAACAAAACAAGAAAAAGAAAATCTTTTTGTTTTTTTTTTGGATTTGTAAGAAAACAAATAACTATTACTAACACTAAGCGCAACGATTCCCCGGCAACGGCGCCATTTTGATCGATGTCGTGTGGTCGGTCAAAAATATATATTAAAGAGTACCTAATCACCCTTAATAGTAAAGGGTAAGCAGGGTGTCGAATCCACAGGGAATCACAGGAAAGTGCTAGTAACGATTAAACTAAAGGAATTAAACATTGAAAAAGGAAATTGCTTGATTAATTGAATTGGGAATTAATTAATTTAACGAAATAAAGTTTAAGTTTTTAACAATCTTGATTGAAAAGCAATCCACTTCAGGATTCAGATTTGACAAAGTTACAATCTTTCTTAAATGAACCCTAATGAGAAGCCATTAATGGTGACCTATACATGATATGATTTACGTGATAACTATGGATTAAAGTTTAAAGGACCTTATTCACACAATTACCAATTCGAATCATGAAACCCTAAGTCTAATAATTACTCACACAATGATTAAAGACAACCAAAGGTAAATAATATCAAAATTAGGTTAAATCATAGTTAAACCGTTTAACGAATCAAATCATAAATTGAATCCAAAAGAACTTAAAAGGTTCAAGATTCAATCCCAATCTTGGTTACAAACGAAGAAAAACTAGAACTTGCACAAACCCGTCCCCCGAAGTGAATCACAATGGATTTAGCCTTGCATCTTCATCGATTCTTCAACAAAAACGTAATTGATCATGTAATTCGGATGAAATCGATGTTCTTGATGTTAGAAGAGCTTGAGAAGGATCCCCGATTGCCCAATTTCGTCCAAGATTGCTGTGTGTAAAGATGATTTTCGAATTAGGGTTTTTTTTTCTTTTAAATCCCTTCAAAATAGGCTCCATCTCAACAAAAACCCGGACCCCGGCGTCGGTGGCGCCTATGGAGGCGTCAGTGGCACCACCTTCCTGTGCAATCTTGATTTTCATGTGTAGTTTTTCGAGACCTTTCCGTTGATAGGTTATGGGTCCCGTAACTCAATTCCTAGCTCAAGTTATGCCCGTTTTAAGATATCGTTGTCGTGTAATTTCTGTTTATCATATCTTTACTTCTTGAGCTCCGATTCTCGTCTCGTTTCTTCCTTGCTTATGCTGCATCCAAGAATTTCACTGTCTACCAGCTTGATGTCAAGTGTGCCTTTCTATATGGGGATATAGATAGGGAAGTCTACGTATGCCAGCCTCCAGGATTTGAAGACCCACAGCACCCAAACTATGTGTGCAAGTTGGATAAAGCTCTATATGGGCTGCACCAAGCACCTAGGCTGTGGTATGAGACATTGTCTCAATTTCTTCTGAAGAATGGCTATACTAGAGGTACCATTGACAAGACTCTCTTCATCAGAAAGTGTGAATCCAAGGATCGTCGACAGGAATTATCAGTGTGAATTGATTTCAAGTCAACGTTAGCGGAATTAACGTTGATTTGGTTTAATTGTATTTAAACAACATTCAATGTTAATAAAATATCAAGAACACACGACACAAAACACAATTAAAGATTAATTAATGTTTTATTATAATGTATTGAAGATTACAAATAAATGAAACAATGAATGCTATGATGTTGTATATGTTATGATGATCGAAAGACTTTTGATGATTGTTGTAATGCTATTGCTATTCTCAATCAATCAATCGTCTGTTTTCAATCGTGCTTGAATCGAAACCTAGGATCCATATTTATAGACAGATGTTTCAGTTATAGGAAACACCGGATCTCTTGGGATTTGATTTGTTTCTGATAAGGAATCATCGGATTTCTCGGGATTCGGATAACCGCCTTGTTGACTTGTTGACTTGTAGCACTTGTATTTTGCAAGTGTTTGGACTCCGCAGAAATATTGTCTTCCGCAGATGTTTTGTTCTTCCGCAGATGTTTTGTTCTTCCGCAGCATTTCTTGAACACTTGGAACTCCAGTTGATTTTGTTCATCCGTAGATGATCTTCGGATGTATTGTTACTTGTAAGATATACATCTACGGAAGAATGATATGTTCATCCGTAGATGTTTCTTACACTTGGTCAATTTCAATAATTGATCAAGTATTATGTTTGTACCTGCAGCCATACATACATCAACACATATATAAATGGGTTAACCTATATATTTAATGCATACATAATAATGAATTACAAAAGTTCATTACAAATATTAATTCAAGTACTAAGCCTATACATAATGACTAGATCTACAGATTCTAGACCTAACAGAAAGTCTGGGAAAGACATTTTGCTAGTTCAAGTCTATGTCGATGACATCATATTTGGTTCCTCAAATGACCAAATGTGCAAAGACTTTGAGAGCATTATGAAGAAGAAGTTCGAAATGAGTTCTATGGGAAAAATGGACTTTTTCCTTGGAATTCAGGTAAAGCAACTGAAGGAAGGGTTTTTCATCAATCAATCTAAGTATGTCAATGATATCTTAGAGAGATTTGATATGAAGGATTGTAAAGCAGCAAAGACACCCATACCCAGAAACCATGATTTATGCCCTGATTCTGAGGGGGAGGATACTGATCAACATCAGTATAGAGCAATCATTGGTTCTCTGATGTATCTCACAGCAAGTAGACCTGATATCATGTTTGCAACCTGCATTTGTGCAAGATATCAGGCTGCTCCAAAGGTGTCTCACCTAATTGCTGTCAAGAGAATCCTCAGATACCTCAAAGGAGCACCTAAGTTAGGTCTATGGTATCCAAGAAATAGTGATTTTAATCTCTATGGTTACTCTGATAGTGATTATGGTGGCTGCAACATCAACAAGAAATCAACATCAGGTGGACGTCAATTTCTTGGTGGAAGGATCATCTCATGGCAATGCAAAAAGCAATCCTGTGTCTCTACATCAACTGCTGAAGCTGAATACATTGCTGCTGCAAGTTGCTGTGCTCAGCTGCTGTGGATTCAAAACCAGATGATTGACTATGGATTCAACTTCATGAGTACTCCTATCCACATTGACAACAACAGTGCTATATCCATCACTGAAAATCCAGTGAAGCACTCTAAGACAAAGCACATTGATATCAGGTATCATTTCATTAGAGATATTCATGAGAAAAATCTTATAAAACTAATCAAAGTTGATTCAAATGAACAATATGCTGATTTGTTCACCAAAGCATTTGATGAACAAAGATTTAAATATCTCATTACAGCTATTGGGATGATAAACATTGACTAGCTAATCTCAATTGAAAACCTTTTTAATGTGCAAAGTCTTATGTCAATACAATCTAAGCCCTGTTACAAAAGATCCTTTCTTATTTAACTAAGTATAAGTTCTTTCGAAGAGAAACTTGCCTTCAGAAGATATCTAGCATAACTTCCGAAGCAAATTTCTCATAGGATAATTTTCTTCTCGGAAGTGTACTAAGTCTCGGAAGAAGCGATTGAGTTTATCTCAGATCTACTTCCGAAGCACTTAATACTTTCCACCTGAAAGCAACATGTATCTTCGGAAGTAAGTTATTTACCTTCGGAAGTACATTTGCCTTCGGAAGAACTTTGCCTTCGGAAATACCTTATACTCGGAAGAAAGATTTTACTGTGTAACGGAAATCTTTCGGGCCCCACTCTGTAAAAAGTAAAGATTTTGTTAATGATGTCGGATTATTTAAATGGCTTAACCTTACCGCCCCTGTCACATCATCCTCTGAACCCTCACATCATCTTATCCAAACCACCCTTTAAACCGCCATTTCACTCATTTAAATACTTCCGGTTAATCACTTACACTCTTTTTACCAAATTCACTGCCCTAAAAGCTTTCTTCTTCTCCAATTTACCTCTATCAGAACTTTTCCTCTGCTATCTTTCTCAAATGGCTCTAAACCCTCAGCACAACCAGGTCGCACTCCTTGACTCTTCAAGGGATGCTGACTTCTCTGATATTATCTCTTTCTTAGCCCAATCTTCATACTACACAGCACTGACCGTAAACCCTACCATTTACTCCAACCAAATGTCCGAATTTTGGGCAAATGGTCGGATTGAAACCCTAAATGGGGTACGTGCTATCAGGTCAAGTGTTTGTGGCCAAGAGTTGGTCATTACTGAACAAATCATCAGGGAGCATCTTGAGCTCCATGATGAAGGCGTACCGACGGAATTCCCCAAATCTGAGTTAGATAACTCTTATCTGCAAATGGGATACGGTGGAGATGTAAGCAGGTCTACAGTCTACAAATTCAACTTCTCCTACAAGTGGAAGTTCCTGCTACATGTGGTTCTTCACTGTCTATCTAACAAATCCGGGGGATGGGATCAAATTCCCTATGAACTCGGGTGTTTAGTTCATGGGTTGGTACAAGGTCTGCGCTTCAACTACTCAAGGTTTGTGCTGACTAACCTCATGGGAAATCTGCAAAGGGACACATTCTTTATGTATCCCAGATTTCTACAGCACACAATCAACTGCGAGCTAGATCAGGGTAAGCTTGTCTATGCAGCTGCTCTGTCTGCTCCCCAAATGAGGCCGACCATCTTCAAAGTCTTGAAGAGAGTGTCTACCAACTACACTGGAAGGGATACCGCACTACTTCCAGGTATGATTGAGCCAATGGCTCCTGGTGACATCCCTGTTAACCCCACAGGTGATGAACCCACACCAGCAACTACCCTCTCCATTCCAAATCTACCTTCTCCTCCAATCACTGTCACCTACCAGAGACGTACCAAACGAACCCTTGTTCAATCTACTCTGATTGAACAAGCCCCTCCTCTTCAAACCAAAAAAGGCTAGAGTGGAACAAGGGGCTCCCACTCAGCCAGAGGTCCACCAATCCTTCACTATTGACCTCAATATGGGTCTTGAGTCTCCTCAGTCTCAGACCCATGAGCCCATAATCCCAGCTGATAGCCCTCAGGGTGAGTCTCTATACTCCCCTGACCAGCCACCAAGGGACAGCTCAATGCCTTTTGACATTGATCAAAGTCCCGGGTCTTTAGGTCTTCATTCCTTTTCTTTTACTGACCTATTGACCGGAGCTGGTGAAGAGACTATGTCTCTCAAAGGCGATGAAGTTGATCCACAACACCCCATTAAGGATCAACAGAGCCTAGAGAAACCTCTTGTCTCTAGCCCACACCAGCAAAGCCCTACTGAGGTGAGTCCCACTGATGTGGAGGGGACTCATGTAGATTCAGCTGCCACTACTGAAGGAGCCTCAATGGATCCTCAGGACAGTGGTAACGATAATCAGACTGAATCTACGGCAACCATGCCCTATGATGCCTCTGAAAGAGACATCATTGTGCAAGGGAAACCAGGGTGCCAAGAAACCACATCTAGTGGTGAGGATGAACATACTAGGTATGTTACCTCATCTCCCCGTGATTCTTCAAAAGAAGATGAGGGAAGAATGCAACTCATCATAAGAGACCTACTTTCTAAAGTCTCAAACCTTGAATCATTAAGACTTTAGAGGATAGGTCTGCCACTCAGAAACTTGAGATTGAAAGTCTCAAGGTCAAACTAGCTGAGAAACAGATTGAGAGATCTGTTAGGCATGTACCAGTTCAAGTCTCCTTGACCTCTTCCTCTAGCTCATCTACCTCTCAAGATGATGCTACCAAAAAGGGGGAGAATGTTGAGGAACAAAGCCAAAGACAGGATACCATCAGTCAAGCTCTTACTTCTTTGAGCTCAAGACAACAAGCTGCCATCTTCCCTGAGCCTCCTCCAGTTGTGTTTCAAGTGGATCAAAGGATGCTTCAGGATCTAAATAGGATCTTCAACAAGTTCCTTTTAGAGTCCCTAATTGATCAACCCAGTCCGGATATGTCTGTGATTTACCTTGGAGCTCAAGAGCTTCAGAGGTTGAATGCACCTCCTACCACTGTTGAGGAAGTTGGTCAACCTAAGGCCCAAGTGGAACCTGAGATTGATTTCGAAGGGGAAACTAGGACTGATGGCCCAGCAACTGAAACAGTTGGGATAGAAGGTGTGTTTTCACAGGCTTCTGAAGCACAATTCGAAGCCTCGGAAGAACCAACACAAACTTCTGAAGCTGAAATTGCTGCTGCGGAAGGACTGTTCTCTCTTTCTGATGATCTAATAGTCACAGATGCAATTCTGGAACTTGCATCTGAGGTTAATAGGGAGGACTTTCTCAGCCAACCACTAGCTATTACATCTGCATTGACCTCAGCTCCTACCTCCACCATCCAACCTGAATCTTCTACCCAAGAACCACCAAAGTCTAGCACTTCCGAAGACATTAAAGGCAAAAGGAAGATGACTTCGGAAGAGCTTCAGGAAGAAGAAAGGTTGGAGAAGCTTAAAAGGAAAGGAAGACTGCCAACTGAGAAACTGTTAGCTGCAAGTACAAAAGCAGCTGCAGCCAACCAAGAGGCAATCAACAATAGAAGAAGGGTGGAGGTAATTGATAGACTTGTCAGTCTAGGGGCTGCTTCGGAAGATGTAATCCTGCTACCATTAGATGAGCTGATAGAGCTTGAAAAGGCAACCTTGCTGCAAAGACAGCAAAAAGAAGAGGCTGCAAGGTTGGCCTTGGAAGAAGAAAGGCTGAGAAAAGAAAGAGAAGCTGATCTGCAGCTCAGGAGAGAAAGGATCACTTTCCTACTCTCCAGAGGATTCTCTCAAGAGGAGTTGTCTCCACACAATAGTGACACGATCTTATGGCTCTTTAACAAAGAGCGAGATCAAATGGAGAAGGAGAGAAAGAGAGCTTCAAGGGAGAAGCTGGTAGAGAAGAAGAAGAAAGAAGAAGAGGCTGGACTGTCTGCCGCCAAGAAGATAGGTGAGAAAGCTTGGATGAAGAACTATCTTAAAGCTCATGGCTTCTCTGGCAGGCAAGTGGGTCCAATGTCTGAAAAGACTCTCCAACGACATGTCAGTGACATCAAGGCTGACATTCGTGCGGGGAGAAGAAAGGAGATGTATAGAAGGGGACAGGGGATGACCTTCAAAACCACCTCTCAGCCCAAAATCCAAACCCAACCTCAACCTGAACCAATACCCTTTCCCTTCCCAATCAAAACTGAACCTGAACCCTTCACCCCTGAACCTACACCATCACAACTACCAATTCCCTCACCTCAACCACCTAAACTACCCATCATCCAACCTAAAACCTTACCCAGAACCCAAACTCCTAAACCTACCCAACAACCAATCAAACCATCCCCTCAGCCTTCCAAACATCTCTCTATGGAGGAATTCAAGGCGATCAAAACCAAGCTCATCAACTGCACTACTCTGAGCGACATCTCATGTGAGGAGGATACAGTCAACCTGACTTATGTTGATGGATCCTCAAGTTCCCTCATAAGAGATGAGTTTCTTGATCTGCCAAGGGGAACTTTGGACCAAGCCGTAAGACTCCTTGGCCTCAATTCAGATACATTGAATGAGGAAGAAAAGAAGCTGAGGAGAAGGCTGGTGACTCTGCTGGACACAAAGAAAGGAGATAGGGTACCAAGACAATCTCTTGTACCCAGAAAGAAGATAGTTGAGTGGAGGTTCGAAGACTCTTCTCACAACTTTGTTGTTGAGAGAGAGAATGGTGAGATTAACAGACTGAATGCCTCATCTCTGCTACACTTAAGCAGATTTGATATTGCTGAGTTAGCAGAGAAACCATTCTCCAACCCCTCAAACTCCGATGTAGCTGCTCACATCAGAAATCATCTAGGCAGCCTTCACATGGCCGAGCTCACTGCAAGAAGCAAGGTCGAAGAGGAGTCAAAACTGAGAGAGGAGGAGGAAAGGAAAGGATCAACAACCAAAGGCAAAGCCTTTTTTCAAATGGTTGAAGGTCCTGAACTTGAGTCCATAGTTAGATGGGAGTATGACTACAACTCTCGTCAACTAACTCTCTTCAGGGGGTCACAACAAAGGGTACATGTCATTCAAAGTGATAGACTGGATCTCCTATCCACGAATGACTTGTACAAGCTTCTCAGCACCACTTCCGGGAAGAACAGAGAGACAGACAAATATCTTTTGTCCCTGGTGCTGAAAACTTTGAGAAGTAGAGATAAGTGAAGTTTTGGTAGCATCAGCCTAGGGGGAGTTTGTTGGATCTAGAGAGGCTGTTGCACCAAAACCATATCACTTAGAAGATTTTGAGTACAACATACAAAGGACTTCCGAAGCCAAGTGTGGGACTTCCGAAGGAAGAAGGAGCTCTTCCGAAGTCTAAGTGTAAAATACACTTCCGAAGGAGAACTCCAACTTCCGAAGGTAAAGAAGTTACTTCCGAAGAATCAAGACTTGAAGACAAAGTTCTGAAGTCAACTTCCGAAGTATAAAGAAGTCCTTAAAGCCTCGGAAGCATAGAAGCATCTTCCGAAGTATAAGTGGCTTCGGAAGAACTTGTTCTTCCGAAGCCAGTTAACCTTCGGAAGACACTTCTATTATCCAGTAGACATAAGTATGGTCTGTCTGACAGTCCGCTGCAAATCTCTGAGATACTGCATGGCGTTTTCTCAAAAGCCATGTAGTTGACCATACTTTAATCTACTGTTTACCTTTTTATGTTAAGTACAGTTGCCATCTTTAGTTGGTGACAAAAGGTAAGTCATGGACATGTCATGACTACCATATCTTAGATAATACTTTATCTAAGATACCTTAACTATAGCATTGTAGTATATGCTTTAGTCGTAGGTTTCCAGCTGGTATCAAGTATAACCGGCTGTAGGATCTAGTATATATAGTTTCTCATTGTAACTCATGTTCTATGCTTGTAAGTGTCTTGTAATCTTGAGTTGAGAAGTAATATATACAAGTACCTTGAAAATACTCCTGCTTGTTCCTTTGATTACTTATTATATTATTATCAACTCTTGTTAAAGGCATTACTTCATCTTGTTTGAGTGATATTATAAGTGAGTTTGAGAGAATTACAAGTGTTAAGTGACAAAACCCGATCCTGTATATATATATATATATATATATATATATATATATATATATATATATATATATATATCTATATATATATAATATATATATATATATATGTATATATGTATCTATATATATCTATATATCTATATATCTGTATATCTCTATATCTATGTATCTCTCTCTCTCTGTCTATCTCTCTGTCTCTCTCTCTCTCTCTCTCTGTCTCTCTCTCTCTCTCTCTCTCTCTCTCTCTCTCTCTCTCTCTCTCTCTGTCTCCCTCTCTCTCTCCCTCTCTCTCTCTCTCTCTGTCTCTCTCTGTCTCCCTCTCTCTCTCCTGTCTCTCTCTCTGTCTCTCTCTCTCTGTCTCTCTCTCTCTGTCTCCTCTCTCTCTCTCTCTGTCTCTCTCTCTCTCTCTCTCTCTCTCTCTCTCTCTCTCTCTCTCCTCTCTCTCTCTCTCTCTCTCTCTCTCTCTCTCTCTCTCTCTCTGTCTCTCTCTCTCTCTCTCTCCTCTCTCTCTCTCTCTTGTCTCTCTCTCTGTCTCTCTCTCTCTCTCTGTCTCTCTCTCTCTCTCCCTCTCTCTCTCTCTCTCTCTCTCTGTCTCTCTCTCTCCCTCTCTCTCTCTCTCTGTCTCTCTCTCTGTCTCTCTCGGTCTCTCTCTGTCTCTCTCGGTCTCTCCCTATCTCTCTCTCTCTCTCTCTGTCTCTCTCTCCCTCTCCCTCTCTCTCTCTCCCTCTCCTCTCTCTCTCTCTCCCCTCTCTCTCTGTCTCTCTCTCTCTCTCTCTCTCTCTCTGTCTCTCTCTCTCTCTCTCTCTCTCTCTCTCCCTCTCTCTCTCTCCCTCTCTCTCTCTCTCTCTCTCTCCTCTCTCTCTCTCTCTCTCTCTCTCTCTCTCTCTCTCTCTCTCTCTCTCTCTATATCTCTCTCTCTCTCTCTCTCTCTCTCTCTCTCTATGTCTATATCTCTCTCTCTATATATATGTAAGGTGGATGCAGTAGGCATGCAAAACACACAGTTTAACCTTCCTATCTCGGGCTTTTGTTGGTTTGAATTTCTTATCTCGTCTGTTTGTTTTTATCTTCAATTTGTCTTTCTAAAATATACCCCACCGTACAATATGTGTTTATTGATATTCACATGTATGTATATTCAACATGTGAATCTGATGAACTGTGATTCATTGTCTTTGTAATTTTCCTTTAGGCATCTTTAGTAATAACCATTGATTAATATTATTATGTGGTTATGGATGGGTTTAGCCGCTTTAAAAATAATCAAATAAAATACGTTATGTTATTTATAAAAAGAATAATAACTAATACATATAAAAATATATTTAATAACAACCACTAGCATAGTCTAGTGGTAAAGGTGTATGTCATGTATCCTAAAAATGTTAGGTTTAAGTTTTACTTTAGACATGAAGTAGATAAGGTGTGAAGTAGATTAAGTGTCCTATAAAAAAATAAAAATAATTAAATAATAAAATAGTCGAGTCCGGGCCAAACTTGAGCTCGAAATTAAAAAATTTCTTGCGAATCGGGCTCGAGTTTTCAAACAAGATATCTAAACGAACTCGGGCTTGAGCTCAAATCCTGATAAGTTAATACGAACCGAGCTCGAGCCAAGATCACGACCTCACTCACCCCGTTTACACCCCTAACCAGAGCCAAGTCCGAGCCAAACGAACTCGGGTTCTATCCGCTTGTTTATTTTGATTTCTTGTTACCCGACTAAATTCAATTATGGGCCGCAGTCATCTGTTTCTTTACCTCGAGCCCAACTTTCTAAGCCCAAATGTAGTGTTTTTAAACCACCAGCCCACGTTGGTTTTGTTTATTTGTGACTTGTGAATTGTGATTGTGACCTACAACTTATTCATATAAACCTTGTGAACAAAAATAAGTAAACTGTATAAAGTATGAACTATACAGATTAATTTAAGCCATTATTTGGATTTTAGAATCTCCTAACTCTAGTTTACATAATTAGTTATCTTGTTAGAAATAGAATTATATTTGTATCATTGACTAAAGTGTATTGCTTATTTAATAAACTCTAGTATCTTAATATTCTTCCAACAAACTATATACCTAGTTATTCCGTAAATAAGTAGTACTTGTAAAGCCAATTGATACATATCAATTATAAATGCTTAATAAATTCTTTTAAATTGTAATATAACGTTACTCATTTTTAAAATAATGAATTTTTATGATGAGCATCAGCCACTTCAAACAATTAAGTTAATTCCTTACAATTTGTAAAAAAATAATAAAGTATTTGTGCACAAAAGCTCGTATAAAATTAGGCATAATAATGATAACGTATAAATTCTACAAGTCTTTTGGTACATGAACAAGTAACAGTAGCTAAACATATAGTTCTTTAAAATATATAAATTAAAAACAACAACCTGTAAAAAAAATATCAAACCAATATACCAAATTTAATAGGGAATACGACATTAAGACGGATATATGTGAAGGAAACTTTTGAAAACAGGACTTTCCTCGATTGTTATGTGGAAGCAGATCGTTGATTCTAACGCATTCAATATTACTGCACTTGTAAAAAAAACACCTAGAAACAGAATTCTTCTACAATTTACAATCATCAAGAGGTTTAATAAACCAACCTTGATGGTTACAACACTATCATTATAACTGCCTTATGGCAGTTAGGTTTTGTTAGGCGGTCAGATCCGGGTTAATTTTTTCAAAAAAAAGGCCTTTATGATTATCAATAAATGTATTAGCTTGTGTGGTGAGCTACCTAAGGTACTTATGATTTCAATCCACCATTTTTTTGTAGTATGGATACTATATCGTTATTTGATTTCTCTAGTTTAAATCTGTATTAGATCGTGACTTTACAGGAAATATTCAACTCGCTCATGCCATCAAATATCCCAGTCTATTGATTATACTTGATTATCGTTCATTTCATTATCATTATATCATTGACCTTGAGACTTGGACCTTGAATATCTTTCAATTCACATTATAAACATATTTCTTACACAATTTGATACCGTTTTGTTAACTATTACGTAGGAACGCATTCGTTGAATGGGCCAGAGTCACGACTCTGGAGTCCGTAGGTGGAGTGGTGGACCAAATTCAATCATGGGCTTATATCCAGCCCTACTTTTTTTTCGGCTCAAATGCACTGTATTTAAATTACCAGCTCACGTTGACTTATATCTAAATTTTATTTTAAAGAAAGCATGTTGACTTTTTTTTACTATGGTAAATTTTTATTTACTCTTATAAGAGTATTCACAACCCGGTCTCTAAATTTATGTGAGTGTATTCCCTATATTATATGGTAAATTTAATATTTAATCTGTATTTTTTAGAAACACTGTTTAAAACCCCATAATGTTTTTAATATATTTTAAGTGATTGTGAGTGAAGGAGAGAGAAAAAATAATGATAAAATTGAAAGGAAGAGAAAAAATAATAATTTTTAATGTAATTATATGAATAAAGATAAAAAATGGATCGTGAATGCTCTTATTAGAACCCAATACCTTTAAACATTGGTGTTTCAAAAGGAGTTGACTCAGACACTTGACCAACCTAGTGTTAGCACATTAACTTTTATTTAATTGTAACCGTTTAACTTAATTATGCAAACCTTGTGAATAAATAACATATAAAAACTATACATATTAATTGAAGCAATTATTTGGGTTTTTATAATATCATATCTCTAGTGTAAATAATTAATATTATCTTGTTAGAAGTTGAATTATTATTTAAGATGTACTATATTTCTAACTATTTTATAAGATTGTGAATCTTGCCTATCTAATATATTTTAGTATGCAACTATTACATAATTACTCTAATTTGTGAATAAATATTTCTTATAAAAGTCAATTAATACATATTCAATTGTAAATGTTTAATTAGTTCTTTAAAATAATGTAATTCACTTCTAATAATGAATTTGTTAAACCTTTATAATGTGATAAAATGGTTAGTATTAACAACTTCATACAATGAGTGCATATGTAATGCCATCGTGAGTGATGGTGTAACCATGCCACCTAGCCGTGAGGCGTACCCACCATGAGTGGACTCACGAGCGTGGGAGGTAGATTTCCAGGCAAATGAAATGGGGGACGAATGAGATGTTTACACATGTCAATATTATTATTTAAAATATGATGGTCACACTCATTAAACCATTACACTTCTTAGTGAGTGTGAGTGTAACCACACGACTTACTAGGTGACGCATACGTGATGACACATTTTCATCACACTCATTAGAGCATTACAAATGTCCGTACTTAAAAATGTCAACCAGCTTTCATGTTTAAAAAAATATAAACCAACACGCCAAACCAGTAACCGTTGGAAAAAAAAAAGACTTTAAGATTATCGAGTAATGTATTACCTTGTGTAGTGCTATAAACTTTTATTTGATTATGACCTTACTGAAAATATTAGACTCTCTCATGCCATCAAATATCCGGACATCTTTTGATTGTTATATATGATCTTAAAGCATTTGAATTTTCACGTTGCGTCAATGATCATTTATTTGTTCATCATTTGTTTTATTATTGTTACATCATTCATCCATGGGGTTGGGGTATGTTATTGATACACTCAATTTATTTTATCCTCTCTATATCTTTCTATACATACATATAGATACATAGAGAGAGATAGAGACAATAGGGTGTCTCAATAACATAAATGGGTGTTTGTATAACCCAACCCTTCATCCATTTATATTCTTTGTCAATCTTTGGCGTTGCCAATCTACAGGGATGATCCCCTTCCTGTTCACGTTGGCTTGCGTCGAAGAAATTCCACATACTCCGTTGTCTCTCTTTCACAGTTCCTTCTCGCAGTCCTTGCCTTACTCGTCTTTGTAGATGGATTTTTCCATGTTCTTCCATCCTTATGTTAAAAATATAATTAAAACATTATACCTTAAACGTTGTAAAGAGAAAACAAAAAGAAACGGTAAAGAAATTTAAACATGTTAGCACCATTATACGTTATGACGTATAACTACTATTTAAATAATATTAACAGAGAAACATACATATAAATAAACACGTCTCAAAAGTATATTTAAAATTTTAGAAATACATTAAATTAAAAGTTATAAAAGAAAAAAAACTCAAAAAATTAACAAGTAGCTTAAAATATACATGAATAAGTATATGGTGTAAATTATATGTATAACCAAACTTGAGAGACCAAACTTAGATAATTAAAGAGTCAAACAGTTTTTTAATACCACTTAGAGCATTCACAGTGGCTTTCATATTTAAATGTGAGTGTATTCGTTATATTATATTAAATGATTATACATGTAAAATATCACTATTCATCTGTATATTTGGTAAGACCTCGTTCACCTATGTAAAATTTTTAATATTTTTTAGAAATGATCGTAACTAAAAGAGAAAAAACATAAAAGAGAAAAAAACATAATGATAAAAAATAAAATGTATTATTCAATTAAATAATAATAATAATTTTAGTATAACTATAACGATTAAATAAAAGATGGGATGTGAAGATCTTAAAATTTATATATGTGGGTGCCATCGACTTTCACAAATCACAGTTGTTATTTGTTGTTATTCATATTCCAGATTAGAATATAATAAATATATTTTATATTTTGCCGTTGAATTTATTTGGTGTTGTGGAAACTAACGGAAAAAGAACAAAGAACGGCAACATACTTATGCATCTAAATACTTATGCATCTAAAGATCATTAAAATTTTGAACGTAAATGGTTAAAATGATATACTTAAAAGTGTAAATATGAATAAGTATTGAGTTTAACCAATTGTGAATTATCTCTTGAAAGAGTTGAGAGTATGGTCCGAACCGAAAACCGAATAGACGGGCTCGAGTAAAATAACACCAATCTTTCGAAAAATCTTCTTACATTTATTGTTTATTAAAAACTTATGCATCCAAAGCTAGTTGGAGAATATTCGAGTAGATATCCACCGATGGATCCAAGGAAGATCCGAAAAGCAGCCGCGCGTATGTTTACGCGCAGAGGAGGGAGGTGGGGAAGTAATCCGGTTGCGAAAACGTGAAAAAGCGATCCCGTGGCCATTGAGGACCCGAAAAGCCAAACAAGAATTGATAGTGACCTAACAATATATTAATGAAGAATCTTTTTTCTAACCACTTCTAAAGGATATTCCAAAATCTAGACACTGAAATCATTATATTTTAAGGGCAAGGATAGTTTTGAATTGTGTTTTTTATTTTTATTCATATAATTATATTAAATAATATTATGTTTTTTAATATAATAATACTTTTTATATTATCATTATCATTATTTTAGTCTTTATCTTTCACTCAGAACCACTTTAAAAATATCAAAATAATTTATAAGAATTAAATAATGATTTTTCAAATATATTAATCCATAATATTATTTTTTCTCTTCTTTACTTACAACCACTCAAAATCATTTCATACAATATACCAAACATACTCACATATTTTTAAGGACTCCACTGTAAATGCTCTAAAAACTATTACTTATTAATTGATGTTAAATTCATGTCATTGATTTGTACAGTAACAATTGTAACTTTTATTTTTATTATCAATAACAATTTCTGTAACAATTATTAAAAATTTACATTTGATTACGACTTGATTTCGTTCATAATAATGAATATTACTGAAATGAAAAAATATACAAGCTAAGTCGAGCCTAAATAAGCACAAATCGAGTGTAGATGTATGATAATTATACTATTGGAACTGTTGTTGATAATACAAATACAAGTTGGGATTATTACTGGTCAAATCAATAGTATGGATTATTATCGGTCAATTAGTAATAGTTTGGATTATTAAAATTTAATTTGTCTAATATTTATTCTAAACTTTCATATAACTTTTATTAATATACGGTTAATGGTACCCAAGTGTTTGTGAAATTTATTTTTTTGCCTTGGTTCATGCATGAAACGATTGTGCAAGTGACAGATGTGAAATAATTTTCAAATATATTTTACATGTAGTTCTCTGCACTCGTTGGCACCTATGAACATAGCTAGGGCTACAAACGAACCGAACGAACACGAACAATGTCTTGCTCGTGTTCGTTCATTAAGAAATAAACATGTTCATAAACTGTTCACGAACACTTCCCGAACAATATTTCGTGTTCGTGTTCGTTCATTAAAAAAATGAACATGTTTATGAACTATTCACGAACACTTACCGAACGCAAATGAACACAAACAAAAGCAAACGAACACAAACAACTGTTCATGAACATGACAAACATAAAAAAATTCATAAACACAAACGAATACAAATTATTATAAATTTATTTTAGAATAAAATTTACATTTATTTTACAAAGATTACACAAAATTAATCAAAAATAAATAAGTAGTTAACATAAATATCAAAAAATACTTGATATAATAGTAATAAAAATAACTGATACAATAATTAAGAATATAAAGAACACCTTAACGAACATAAACGAATACTTTATCGAACGTTCACGAACGAACACTAACGAACATAAACAAACACATTATCGAACGTTCACGAACATAAATGAACGAACGCGGCTTGTGTTCATGTTCGTTTGTTTAACTAAACGAACGGAATTTTCTTGTTTGTGTTCGTTCATTTACTAAACGAACGAACATAAACGAACTTCCCGCTGAACGATTCACGAACTGTTCGCTGAAAGTTCAGTTCGTTTGCAGCCCTAGACATAGCATAAAGAGAAGTGTTTCAACGAGAAGCTTCATAATCAAGAATTAGTGTTTGAGAAGTGTTTCAACAAGAAGCTTCATAATCAAGAATCAGTGTTTGAGGATCTTTTGATGACATCTTTTATGTGGATCAAACATTGGGGCAAATTATGGTTCTGTGATTAGAAAAGTGAAGCCCTTTTGTATGTTATTATAGTATTCTTTATAGTCTCTTGCTATAATATATTGGTGTTAATATATTGCTCTTTGTTTTTGTCCAAAAAAAAGATGTTTTTTTTTTAATGTTAAGCGTTCAAGTTTCACTGTAAACAAATTGATATAGATTTCAAAATAGATCGGTTATTGTATCAACTAACAAGGAGCTAGAAGAGGACCACAAGTACAACATCATACAACGCATTACGGACATTAAAACAACACCAATTTTTCCAATTGAGACCAATTAACTTGGCTTTGTACTTCAATCACAGAAAAGTGCCCAAATCGTCCATTTAGCCAAGATTTTCCTTCAAAATATCATTTTAATCACGTTATCCCTAAAAGTGTTTCCATCCAATGGAATCGTATCCGTCTTTTAAACAGAGCCGCCCGAACTTTCACTTAAGGGACATGATTTGCCCACGTGTCCAGATACGATCGATCATTCCTATTTAGTTAACATATATATCAAGTTCGACTGAACTTTACAAATAAGTTTGATCGAACTTAAACACGGTTGAATGATTGTGTTTATGTTCAAACGACTATATAAATTCAGATGACTCTATTTAAAAGTGAAGATATTTTTATAAATAAATTAGAACGGAACATTTAAAAAAAACAAAAAAATCAAAAAGATATTATAAGATTTTTTCTCGTAGAAAAGTATCTTATTTAATGTCTTCAATAATATTGATACTTGACAATTGGAATCCTTTGAACGCCTTATCAGTTCTGCACTTCCATAGTTCCCATAATGTCTTCAGAAAACGTGTAGTACTTTCTTCTTCACCTTTGAAACTTGTAATTCTTTAAGCTAGGGTGTTGGTATATAGACATCTTAAAATTATAAATTATTATATTTAAATTTTTATACGGGTTGTATAGCTTCATGCGGATCGTATAGGGGGTCGTATAGCCCTACACGGGGCGTATAACCCCTCTGACAGCCCCATTAATTTTTTTCTCATAGTCAGTGTCGAAATTTGTTATACTCGTCGTAAGCCTCATATGTGTCGTATAGGGCTATATGGAGCGTATAACTCTCTGACACCCCCCCTGAATTTCCCTTGATTTCAATGTATTCGACTCTATACGTCACGTATGACCCATTAGGGGGTGTCGATTTATCTGGGTGGGTGTCTCTATATTAAAACCCTTCTTTAACCACATCAAACATATCATTAAATTGTCACAAAAAATAGAGTAAATTACTATTTTCGTCCTTGAGATTTGACGAAAATTACGGTTTCAGTCCAATAGTTTATATATTACGCTGACGGTCCAATAGTTTTAAAGTTTGTTTCGATTGAGTTCACACCATTAACACCGTTAGAATTTTCTGTTAATTTAATTTGAAATGACAAGTTTACCCTTATAATTAAAATACAAAACGATAATAAAAAATAAAACCCCACCTCATCCTTCCCCACCCCAATTCTGCTTTCTCCCTCTTTTCTCTCTCTCTCTCTATATCTCTAAAGAAACCTTACACCCATCCTTCCTCACCCCAAACACATTCTACCACCACCTCCACCACCCTCCTCGCCTAGCACCTCCATCACCCTCCCCGGTCGCCACCTCTGTGACACCCTACACATATCCCACATCGGCTGTGGACAGGAGAGATTCCTGGTTCATAAGGAATGTCTGGCCTCTAACATCAACAACGCGTTTTGGGCGTATTGGCTGTGGATGAGAGGAGAACTCCACAGTTAAGCGTGCTCAGGTGGGAGCAATCTAGGGATGGGTGACCTCCCTGGGAAGTTTTCACCCGGGCAACCAAAAACAAATCCGTGAGCTTCTCATGGGCAAAGCGGACAATATTATTAGTGTGAGGGGCCGGGTGTTACACAATGGTATCAGAGCCACTCCTGTGTCGTTCGGGATGTGGGGACATACCTCACCAAGGATGGTGACTTCTCGGGCTCATCGAGGACGATGAGTCCAAACAGGGGCTGCTTGTGACACCCTACACATATCCCACATCGGCCGTGGACAGGAGAGATTCCTGGTTCATAAGGAATGTCTAGCCTCTAACATCAACAACGCGTTTTGGGCGTATTGGCTGTGGATGAGAGGAGAACTCCACAGTTAAGCGTGCTCAGGTGGGAGCAATCTAGGGATGGGTGACCTCCCTGGGAAGTTTTCACCCGGGCAACCAAAAGCAAATCCGTGAGCTCCTCATGGGCAAAGCGGACAATATTATTGGTGTGAGGGGCCGGGTGTTACAACCTCCACCAAGACCACCACCACCCTAACAACCCCTCCCTCCACCGCCGTCGAATTCACCACCGATAACAACCACCGTCGCCGCCTGAAACCCACCGGCCACTACCACGAAACCCTTAGATCTATCTTCTCTCTAATCTCTTTCTCCTTTCCGCCCCTCTTTCTCTCTCTTATTTAATGTTGGATGAAGATACGAGTCGCGATGGTGTGCAATGGGGGTTTGGTGGTGCAATAAGTGGACAGAGGGAATATGGTGGTGTGGCAGCGAGAGTGGTGGTGGTGATGACCTGGCGGCGGGGAGGCGGTGGTTTGGGGAAGAGGGTGGCCGGTGGTTTAGGGTTTTGCTTTTGAGTTTTACGTGTGTGAGAGTGAGAGAGTGAGAGAGAAAGAGGTCTTGGGGTGGGGTGCCCGGATTTGGTGTTGGCTGGCGAGTTTCAAGCGCTGCCGGTGGTTGTGGTCTCGGAGGTGGCGGTGGTTGTGGTCCCTGAAGTGGCGGTGATGGTAAAGAGAAGTAGTGTATGTGTGTGAGAGAGAGGGTAGGAGTGAGGGGTGGGATGGGGTTTTTACTCAATCAAAGGGGTACAAATGTCTTTTTACATTGATTAACATAATAAAAACTAACGGTGCTAGTGGTGTGGACTAACATTGAAACAAAGCTTAAAACTATTGGACCGCTAGCGTAATAAATAAACTATTAGACTGAAACCGTAATTTTTCATCAAATCTCAAGGACGAAAATAGTAATTTACTCTAAAAAATATTTGGGTTTGAAAATCACGTGACTCATAAATTTATTTCCTATCACTATATCGAGGGAGATGATTTGATACGTATAAAATTTTCGAACAAAATTCACATATACTCATGCTATCCTGAGCGAAAAAACAAGTGATCCTGCCAACAAATATGAACGTTCAACGTGTCATGTACAGTAATTTATCAACCCCTAACTTTCAAAGATTTGTTTTTAATTAGTAGAATTGTTTATGTGATCAAAAAAAGATTTGTAACGCAACCTGTTATCCGTTTACCTATCACTTTATTGTAACGTTTTATTCGAAACGGATATTTTTCAAGTTTAATCAAAGAACAATGGAGTGTAATTATAAAAAGTAAAAAAAGAAAAACAAATGATTCACCGACTCTTGTGTGGTATCGTAATTTGGACAAAACAAATTAAAAAAATAAAAATATAATAAAAAGGGTTAATGTGATCTTATCTTCAAAGCCATGGGTGACGTCACTTGCCAACCCATACACAAAGAATCACTCTCGAATATTCAAACCACTTCTCCAACCTTCTTTCTTTATTACATCTATTTCCACTCTTCATATTAACACATCCAGCTCTTCCTACAACTTTCTATACATAAAGTACAAGCAACTAATGCATCTTCAATAAACAACAATAGAATCTTGCTCTGGAAAAAATACTTCACACATAAACCCTTATCAAAGATTCGTTTCGTACGCGACGACCCGACTTCGTCATCTTCACCCAAAATTCACTGAAGAAAATTCAAAAAACAAAGACTTTTTTTTTTTCACTTTCTCTCTCAAGAATTATTTATATGTAAGTAAATCATCTTGCAGACCAAGTTATTCCCTTTTATGATTCTTCTTTGGATCCTTTAATTCGTGTTCAAACTGGATCTTATCTTCCAGATTTAATGATCTTTGATACTTGAATCAATTTAACAAATTTGAGTGAAATTTGGGTCGATTCAATGGTGTTTGTTGATAATAATCGGGGTGATTTTGGGGAGAAGATGCAGAGATTGCGAGAGTATGTGAAGGGTTTAGAATCAGAAAGAAGAAAGATTCAAGTGTTTGAACGTGAGCTTCCTCTTTGTCTTGAGCTCGTTAATCAAGGTATGTTAATTGTGATTTTCGTGGAGATTCTTGATGGGTTTTCGTTTTTTGATTTGGGTTTTGTTTTTTTGTTAAAAAATGTTACAGATTTTCTCAAATTTGACATTTTTCTGCTCAGATTCTTGGTGGGTTTTTGTTTTTGTTTATTGGGTTTCTTCTTGATGAATTTTCCGAAGCTTTTTGATGGTTTTTTTTAAAGATTTACATTCTGCGAAAACACATAGTAAATTTCATTTTGTGTGTGTTTAATTTCTTGATTTCTTCAATGGTGTTGCAGCAATTAAAGGATGCAGACAGCAAATATCTGGAACGACGACTGATTACTTCAATGGTCAATCTGAGTGTTCTGAGCAGACATCAAGTGATGGTCCAATTTTAGAAGAATTTATTCCGATGAAAAGAATTTTACCTGCAAATAATGATGATGATGTTGAAGATGAAGATGAAGATGAAGATGAAGATGATCAAGAACACCAGTTAATTTATAAACCCAAACTTATTTCTAACAAAAGAGATAAATCATCATCATCGTTATCCTCAAAGAAATCAGATTGGCTTAGATCTGCTCAACTATCAATTCAAGCTCCAGATCCAGTGGTAATAACATAAAAACTGTTAAATTAGGGACTTTGATTTGTAATTTTGTTCTTTAATTTTGGTTAAAGGTTTGATTTTTATACAATTTTCAGGAGTTATCACCGAAAAGAGTTCCGGTGGTGGAGGTAAAGAGAAATGGGTGTGGTGCTTTTCATCCATTCAAGAAAGAAAAAAACTCCGGTGCAGCTCCGGCGAAGTTATCAACAGATCCGACGGCTGACGTCAGCTCCACGGCGGAGACAGGCGGCGGCGGCGGCGGTAGTGGCGGAGATAAAGGGCAGTTAAATAGGAAAGTGAGGAGGTGTTGGTCGCCGGAGTTGCACCGGCGGTTTCTTCATGCTCTTCAACAGCTCGGTGGTGCCCATGGTCGGAATTATAATATTTTGCTTATATTAATTTAATTTAATTTATTCTAAATTTTAATATTTTTTTTATTAATGAAATTGGATTTTGATTGTGAAATGTTACTTTCTTACAGTTGCTACACCTAAACAAATTCGAGAATTTATGAAGGTTGATGGACTCACCAATGATGAAGTAAAAAGCCATTTGCAGGTTTGTAAATTATTTTGTGTGTAAAAATTATATAAATACTTAAAAGGGACAAACAAATGGTCACTTAACTATTTACTTTACAACCAATGATTCTTGACATCTAAATATAAAGAGGTTATGGATTTAAATTTTCAAAATGTTTTGAGTTGAGCAAGTAGATTTTTTTAGCGATTAGTTTTCTTTTGATGGGGTTGGGAACTTAGGGTGTGGTTCCGGAGACAGATAGATGAACTCAATTAAAATAACATTTATCTTTCGAAGCATGGTCGTACATTTGTCGGTGAATAAAAGCTATTTACTTTACTCTTTTTTCTTACTTTCATAATATCTATGAGTGATTATGTGATGGACACAATTTTCCACTTGTTGGTTCTTTATTAAATGTGTTCTTATTACACTTTCCATTTTGGCAGAAATACCGTTTGCATACAAGAAGGCCAAGCCCTACAATCCATAACACTAACAACTCACAAACACCTCAATTTGTGGTGGTAGGAGGAATATGGATGCCTCCACCGGAATACACCACCACGGCAGTGAATTCGACCACAACCTCCGGTGACACCAACAATTCCAAAGGTGTATACGCCCCAATTGCTTCTCATCCGCCATCAATGGCAGAGGCATCAATGTCACTAAACATAATCAATTCTCGTGAAAAAGATGATGGCCATAGCCTTGACGATTCACCATCAAACTCCTCGTCCACGCACACCACAACAAGGTCATCGCATTTTTGACATTCTAAAGGGGTGGTATTCGCTCTTTTGACATTCGGGCGAGGTGGTATTCACTCTAATTTGTGTGCAAAGGTTTTTGCATAGAGGCCATTTTTGGAAACTATAGAGGTTGCAATTAATGGTTGCATATGATATGTTAAGGGGAAACACACATGAATTGGATTTGCTACACAAGCAAATCTTTTGTATCTATAATTAGGAATGTGAACAGACCTAGTTATTTGTGAATTATGTAAGATTGACTCCTAAAAAATTTCAATCAATGTGACATTAAAGTTTAAATTGAAACTCATTTAACAAATTGAGCTTATCTATTTAACACATAATTAAAAAGCTAATAGTTATAGACTGTTATATATAAAATAATTAGTATTGTGTTTAACTAAACGATCATTTTGACCGTTGAATTATCATAAAGGGGTTAAAGTTATAGACCGTGTAATTTAACTTTTTTAATTTAACTCATAAAAGGGTTAAATTATCATTTCTAACCTTCTAATTAAAAAAATTGAATTAAACGATCATTTTGACCGTTGATAACAATTGAATGAGTTAAATTTTTCGGTGAGGATTCACCGCTAGTTGATAAACGAGCATTTTGATCGTTGATAAATATTGAATGAGGTTAACTTTTTCGGTGAGGATTCACCGCTAGTTGATCTAGCAAAGGTTATATAGCATGAAAACCTTGCTGCATGAGCTTGAGAGTTTTAGTTTGAAATTTGTGTTCGTATGTTGCATGCATGCTCAAGTTCAAAGCTTTTAGGTCATCTTAAACAAATTCTGCAACCTAATGCACATGTTAGAGTTGAAGAAGATCTAAACTTATAAACCACTTTAATGATTATGTGTCACAAGTTTACCCATTCCCTCCATTCGAGTTAAATATCAAATTACTCTTTTAAACATTGATATCTTATTACTTTTATTTTTATTTCAAATACAATGTGCATATTGTAAAGCTCATGGATATGCAAACCGAGAAATTACTAACTATATCTCATCTGTAGTTTATAACAAAAGAACGTTTTTGTGGGAGACATGTGTCATAATTCTAGCATATTAAAACTCTTTTACCGTCTTTCTCTTTCTTAATAAATATAAAAAGCACAAAAACAACAAATTTGAGTTTTTTTTACTAAAATAATCTAAAACAAGCACATTTTAAATATAATTTTGTTTAGTTTTAATTATTCATTGTATTAGTTTTTTTAATTTAATAATTTTACGTATTTATGTTTTGAAATGATTTTAATAATTATTTGGTGTTTAAATATTAGTGAATAGTATGATTAACAACCATCTTATTTGAATATTTTTTATATATTTTAACACTCAATATACTCTTATCTTATTCATATAACTCTTTGATATCGTTACTTCAATCTTTGTTGGAAATTTTATAGTTTTTGTAAAAATTAAAGTTTCAGTGATTTTTTTTCTTACACTTCTCTTTTTTTTTTCACTTCAACTTAATTTTTTTTCTTATTAAATCAAAATCATATGAAGTTACCATAAAAAGAATTGTTGTTACTCAAAAAATCCGTAACACATCTATATATTGATATAGTTTCAATGTATTCTGGTGACTTTGATTTTAACCTAGATAGATCGCTTTTGCCTGTATATCTCGATGCTCATGTGTTTGTTATTTTACAGTATCAAGCTTGTGCATGTGTGATAAAATAGTCACACCTAATGGTACTAATTTTTAGCGATGCGTAATAGGCATCGTTATATGTAGAAATCTATATGCATACACATGTCAGTTTTAGTAACTTTTAGGTGCAAGATATCAATTCTTTTTGTTTAATTTACGCATAAATAAGCTACGTTGTTTTGAATCATATGGTATATGATCATTATTATTGATATGTACTCTTTTAGTATTGTTGTTATTTATTAGTATTATTATTCTTAATGAAACAACAAATGTTGTATACAAAGAAATATTTAAGATTTATAAGAACTATTTACTTTTCTCAATGTAATTACATTTCTATTATTAGTCGTGTAAAGTAAATATTATATAATATATGATAATTAAATTGTTCTACAAAATTCCTAAGAACGTGTTCTTATTTTCATAAACTGTGTTGTACACGAGGACTATCCTAATAAAAGAAATATATAAAAGAAAGTAGATGAGATGGAAAATGACTCGATTTTAATAAAAGGAGTAAATGTGATATTTTGATAAAAGATATTGTTAAAACTTTTATTAATGGCCAATAAATACTAAAAGTCCGGTCACCTAGGTAATTCCATTGGTGAAAAGTCACTCATGCGCTACAAATACAAATAGTGTTAGTGACTCCACTTGCTCACCATTCCAATGTAAACCTACTGCCCAAAAGTTTATCGTGGTAAAAATCCGACTCACTTGAAGCATATTATACCAAGTGATACTTGAATCCATTACCTTCGTAATTACTTTTCTTTTCTTTGTTAATGATTTACCTTTTCCTAAGAAATAATTCATTTGGTTAAAATTTTGAATTATTGTTTTATCCAAAAATATTGTTTCATTACTAACCAAAAAATATAATTTTATAAATGGTACATCTTCATCAATAACTATTGTATGTATTTAATCCGTGTAAATCATAGGTTTCTAACCCAATATAAATAAACTAAATCTCTATCATACTTGACGATCTGATACAAAGTTAATATACATTATTTCTATAAATCTGATATTTTACTTACAAGCATTTTTATTCTTACTAATAAAATGCATATTTTAATTTGTTTACTTATGAGTTTGAGTGAATTTAGTTTGTTTAAAATCTAAACCAAACCTATGATGTTATGGTTTTTAGATTTCAATAAACAGTTTGTTTTCGACTATAAACTGTGCGGTTAGTTTAGTTACTAAAGAGATAGTTCGGCTAATGTGGTTAACCATTAATTAAGAGCCAGCTTTGGATGTGATTGACAAGTTAATTTCTTTTAATAAATTCAATTATATGTTGTATCAAATAAAATATTAACAACTTTTCTAATTTATGAAAGAGAATAATTGTCAACTCATAATTATTTACAAAAAAATTTAAGAAAACTTTTTCAAACATATCTATTCTATACTTATTAATAAAGGAATAACTTTAGTGCCACATGGCATTCTCTTAAGCCTCTATTTTTTTTAATTCCCGCCTAAATATGTATCTGTTCTTATTGTTAGTCTAGGTTCATTTGACTAAAAGTTAACTTATATACAAGAGATATTTAAGAAAAAATTGAAAACTAACCCTAAATTAAAACACATCTTTTTTTGGAAATTAAATCATACCTGATATTATTTTTCTTTTTTCAAATAATTCATAAATAAAAACTGTACAAATCATTTATGTTTTCTTCATCTATGAAATTGGTTCCTTGATTATGTTTTTCCATTAAATACTCGATTTATATTCAAATCTTGAGAAAAGTTGCGGAATTATTTAATCGACTCATCTCCAGTTTGAAGGAATTCATAGGTATTTTTTATTGGAAATGAAATCATACTCGAGTTTAAAATATTTCTCAACCATCCCAAGTTTACGACCCTCACGATTTGTCTTTATAAAGTCTGATGATATCGTATTCGACAGACTTCATTTACGTTCTTATTTTGGCTTCGGTTTTATCAAGTTTTTCTTCAACAAAATGTAATTGTTTTTTGTTATATTTGAACTTTCATCATCTGCGATTATGATTTAACCTATCATTGTCTAAAATTGTGTTATTGGATTAATATTATTTTACTTTAACTTTTTTAAAGGTTACTTCAACAGTCAATCTATAAAGAGGTATTACATGTTTTTACTATTTAAACTTCTTTATTTTCTTTTCATGTGTTAGTCATATTATTATTATTATTATGTTTGATAGGAGTTCGTTTGATATGTACAAATTATTTTGATGTATCTGGAAGTAATATTGAAAATCATATTTTTATTTCACGGTTGGCTTTGACACATTCAAACAAAAGAATTTCTTTTAAATTTTAAAGAAGCCAGTTACTGTTATCAGTGTGTTATGCAATGACAATAAAACAAGAGCCAATGATAAACACTATCCAAAGTTGGTTTGTTTTTAAACATGGATAATGATTAGCTCTATGTTGTAATATCTCAAGTTAGAAGTAGATAGAGGTTAAAATTATTAATATTAGATAATAATAGAAAAATAACTAACAAAACACCAAATGTTGTATACAAATAAATTTTTGGATGTTTATGAATTTGAAATATTGTTTTTCATGTTCAATTTAATTTGTTTATTAGTTAAAGTTCTTATTTATAAATTTATTTCATTCGATATTATACACTATTTAGATGTATAAATATTAATAGAGAAAACCTACTAATGTTAGATATAGCTAATGTTAAAAATTATACATAAAAGTCGATATACAAAATATTATCAACAACATTATAACTTACGCATCTTTTTAAACAAAAATAATATTTTTTTATTGAACCCGTGTGTTACACGGGACTTTAGCCTAGTAGTACATAATATAGAAGAGATAAGATTGTTTTTAATGACAGTTTAGTTAAATAAGTAACTTTATACAAATATGATCATAACAAAACTATAAAATTTGATTATAAGAAAATTTGTAACCTTGGTTTGTCAATTTGCTCGGTTATTTCTTTTTGATATTTTGATTATTTTAGCAATGATTCATGCACGAGAGATTATTATCAATATGTTTTTATAAGATAATTCTTTTGTGTCAAACCCTAAGTACATTTTTCACTAAATTAAGAAATAATTTAAAAGAAAATTAAATTAGTTTTAGAAAGTATTACCAAACCAAACATTGTCATTCGTACGGACGATATTATTTTTATTTTGCAATGGAAATTATAATATATATGTGTGTATATATAGAAAATTAGATAATATAGAGTATTATTTGGGGACCACCCTAAATAATCATATAAAGTTTTCTTAAGTGACCCAAATATTCGAATATTCGAAAGGCATTCAGAAAGAATTAGTCATTGCCCATTGGTCGAGTATATTCCTCATTTCTTAATATTATCATCTTAGATTCCAATACTTTTTTAATATTCTGCATGACCTACTTGTACCTTATATTATAATTACTTGTACTTTCATGCATTTTTTAATTGATTTTTAAACTATGAAACTTGTTTATTTTAAAACGTTTTTTTAATAATCACTAATTTTTTACTTTCCTATCATTTTATACACATAAACATTCAATAACTCATGTAGTTGAAAGTCAACATGAATTAAAACCGTACTTGACAGTTGACACATCATAATTCTATTTAAAAAAAGAACGTTTGACTTTTATTAGAATCATATACAATTTCAATATTCTTGTAAAAGTATAAGTTTTAAACTTTACTATAAATATCGTGAATACGTTTTGTTTTGCAGTGCCTATACAAACTTGTAAATAATTTAAATGCGTGTTTGGCTATTACTATTCCATTATTTTCTATTATTATCCGTCCTCTTTTCAATCATTATGCTTTCATTTTAAAAGAATGATATAATAATTAAATGGTTAAAAGCATTAATAAGGGACATACCGGTGGTAATGCGTTTTTCTTGTATTTTTAAAGTTAAGGCTTTAAATCTTATAAAAGGTATATATATATGATTAACAAAAATATATTACGAACGCCTCAACAAAGAGTGTTTCTGTGTTGGAAGTCACTACGCTTTGTGTCAATGTAGAATAAAACTCAGGGTCTCTTACACAGAATGATATAGAATCAAATATGAATATGTTGTTGTATGAGAAACCCAATATATTGATCGTTAATTTTGTCATTTCAGTTGTAAATTTTAAAATGTCATTGTAGATGATTATATAGTTAACATCAATTGGTTTTCAATATGTTATCGTTATTATTTATGTCATTTCAATCTCATCAATATTACTCAAAATAATCTTAAACAGTATATGAAATTATCTTGTTAAATTATTCATTTATAGTTGTTATAATAAGTTTTATAATTAGTTACTATGTTAAAGAATTAAATAGATATAATATAATATCATAAAAATAAATAAGTTAATTTCATAGATATAATTAATTTAGTTTATAAATAAACTTAAAGTCATTACTGCCTTTTATTATATTTTCATAAATATCATTGATTAAAACTGGTATGTAACATATAATGCCTTTTATATTCATAAATATAATTAATAAAATCTAGTATGTAACCATAATGCCTTTTATTTTATAAGTAAAAAACAGGCTGTAGTTGACATATATGCTCAAACATGTACCTACGTCCCTTGGTTGAATGAATGGTCAATTGACTCTTTCTATTTTACAAGAAAACGTCCATAAAATTTGTATAAAATGATATATAACTTATCATAATGGCATAGTATTAAGATTCATCAATAGTATGTCAGATCGTGCGTACTACATGACTCGAAAATCACAATATAGATTCTGGTCCTCGTTGATAATTACATCTAATTTTTCTTTTATAGTTAATCTTTTAACGAATTACGAATTGGTTTTGATTTGCTGGATTGTATTCGGTAATTTGTTTTTTGTTAGTTTTATAACGTTGTATACATCTTAATATCTTACCCGGAGTTCTGGTCTTGATATGGACATTGATTTTCGTTCTCGACTTGTTTTGAACTTAATGAACAAAACTCATCTTTGATCAACACATTTTTATATCTTACCCGGAGTTCTGGTCTTGATATGGACATTGATTTTCGTTCTCGACTTGTTTTGAACTTAATGAACAAAACTCATCTTTGATCAAACTAATAAAAAAGAAAAAATAACTAAAAATAACTAGGAATTTATAAATGTAAATTCAGGCACATCAACAAAAAGGTCATACATGTATTTCTAAATCAAAATCAACAACTATCAAAGTGTGTGTTGAAAGCATATTAAACTCATTTGATGATTATATGAACATAACCATACACAATTGTATATAAAAATTACAAATTTTATAAAATATGAATCATTATTATTTTTTGTTTGAAGACAAGAGCCTATATCAAGTAGGTTAGTTCCACATTAGTGAAAAATAATATATACATACATACATATATATATATATATATATATATATATATATATATATATATTATTGATTTGTAATTTTAAGAATATTTTTTAACTTGTTAAAAGATCTAAGTCTAAGCTTTTACAAGAAATTATAACTTATCATGTCAACAATTAAAAAAATGAAACTATTTCAATCCATTATAATTATTAACTTATTCATATCACAAAATATAATGATCAAAATTAATATAAATTAATGAAATAAATATATATTGTAAAATTGCTACACAAGCAAATGAGATTTGGTTGAATGTTAGAACCACATGTCGCATGAAACAAATTTTTTAGAAAGCACAAATCAGGGGTGTGCGAAATTTTTATTATTCGGGTTTAGGTCAACGAAAGTCAAAACGGTTATTGTGGAAGCGGTTCGGGTTAGAAACCAGTTTTAAAGAGAGATCAATTCTATCTGGTTCAATTCTGGTTTTTAGAAGGGTTTGATTCAGATTAAACTGGTTTGAATGAGGCATGTTACAAACGACAGTTTGGGTTCAACAATAATTCCGGTCTCGTGTTGTTTTGCCGGTTCCGGTTCAGGAAAAGGTTTTGTACACATCTAGCACAAACTAAACCAAACCAATAAGTTAGAAATTGAAAAAAACAAAAACATGTTATCTAGAGTTGTCGCAAAAACTATCGTTGTTTGCACCACTAGAGACCGTATGAAGTAGTATTCTTTAGGTCGCTTTTAGGTCTAAAAAAAGAACACCTTTAGTCTTGTCATGAGAGCTAAACCTTGTGATTAGACTCCGTTAAGAGAATAAGCATGTGCTTTTTGAATACTGTAGCATGGTACAAATGCTCGAGACGGAAGGAATACTATAACCTACACATACGAGTAAGATCTATCATGAGCAACAATGAGCGACTTATCTATGGTTTTGTATACACTACCATAACAAAAACATAATCCGAATACGTATTACCATTACAATATTTCTTTTAATTTTTACATTTGTACACTAAAAATTTAAAATTTTTCAAGGTATGTGGAGAGGTACACCAGGGACAGGCTCTAGCGTCTTTACATCTGGTAGTTCCTTTGATAATAGCGCCTGCGATATGAAACTTTCAATACATGTTTTTTTGTTTCAAAGACGTCAAGCCTAATCAAAACATACTTAAAATCGTGTAACCAGAACACCACCTATGTAACCCATTTATCCAAACAAGCCAATCATGTTGACGTGTTAATCAAGTTGTAAATGGATTAAACACATTAGCAAGAGAGTTAAAACAGGTTATAAACGAGTTGAGGGGGTTCACATTATAAAATATATTTTTATTTGAATATACTAATTTTAACCGAGTTAACAGGCCCGTCCATTTAACATATGGGTTGAACAACTCAATGTGGAGATGACTTATGACCCGTATTAATAGACATCAAACCCAACTTGAACTCACTTAAAATCATGTAACCAGAACACCACCCATGTGACCCATTTATCTGAAAAATGTTTATGTTGACGAGTTGTAATTAAATTGTAAATGGGTTAAACATGATGTAAACGGGCTATAATAAAGAGGGTAAACGGGTCGCATATGAGTTATAGGGTTGACATTACAAAACATTTTTTTTTTTGTAAATTCTAATTTTATTAGAATCTAAAACCTATTTAATAAACATGTTAGAAATTACAACCCAAAACCTAATTATTTTCGTGTCTAGTTCTTTTCGTGTTTCGGGTGGTTTTAGAAATTGCCACCTCCGCGTATTCCTATAAACTGCACCAATTATCAAAATATTATTAGAATTCAAAAACTATATACATACCTTAAATGATTCTATTGTTCCATCAGACTTTACCAGCCTTGCAAGAACACCTTTGCTATCAAGATCTCCATTTTTCATTGGCACCACATATCTATAGAAAATAAACAATAAGGGTAGTATTATATCAATTTCCACATAATAATAACATAATTTACTGCAAATTCTAGTTTATAATTACTTGGAATTTAGCAACTTTGCAAGCTGAACCGCATCTTCTTGTCCCGACACCAATGTAAAGCTCGGTAAAAGCTGCTTGATAACAGGTGTAATGACAATATCGGCTCTTTCGTTTCCAACAATCTCCTTATCATATACACAATGCGGCTCATAGTATAAACTTAACTGTCCTTGTGGAGAAGTAACAATGTACCTAAATCATGTCGCTTAAGATAAGTTTTTTATTTTTCTCATTTTCGGCTCATCTTTCTGAAAATAATAATCACAATGATAATGTGTACCCGTTTTCAGGTCGTTGCCAAGGAGGACCAAGAACTGGCCCGGCAGTAGCCCGTATTTTGACATGAGAACCGTTGCTTGTTTGAATTTCTGAGTTTTGACCCGGTTCTAAGTATATGACCTTGAAACATGCAGGCGTATTTGATGTATATCAAAACATGATAAACCAAAATTTTTTAATCTACATGATAATGAACAAAAGCTATATGATATAATAATTGCTTAAGGTATGCTATTGAGTAACACATTCTTTGGTCACTCTACTATCAAGATTCATTTGACCAAAATCAACAAGAAGTTAAAGATGTCAAATAAAAAGTCAAAATGGGTCAAATGTAGTCAACATCAAAGATTATAAAACATTTTAGAATTTAAAGAGTGTAGTATTATACTTACATTGGTGAATAGAGGATCCAAGAGTGGTTTTGCGTTTGGGGTGGCTATTACTCTAACATTTGGTAACTTCTGAGAAAGAGGTGTTAATGTCTTTAAATGACAATGATCATCAAGACTTTGTGTGATTAATATGCAATCGATTTCAGGAAGATCCGTAAGCTGCAATAATGATCCACGTTGTTAGAACATCACACCACTTTTAGCACAAAGATGAACTTGAATATCAACTATGATACAAAGCTTAATTAAGAGTTGCCATATTCATATCTAAAGCAACCGGATAAAAGCAAATGGACTAGAAAAGTGTCTAACTTAAAACATGCATAAACTTTTGATCCATCTAGAGCTAAACGGCGCATAAAATATGAATGAAAATGGAGTAACAGACTAAAGGTTGTGTCAAACAAGTTTACGTAACATTCGAACCCACATTCCTTCATGTGAAGCTTTATTTGGACTCTGATGGATTTCCCCAAATTTAACCATTTTGGTTGATTTCATTTCATTTGTAAAAGGTGATCAAATCGAACCCAGTTTCATCTAAACACGCTTAAAAATATAATCAAACTACATACACTTACAACCCTAAACATAACAAAACATAATCATGCATTTGCAGAAAAGAACAGTTCAAAATTTTAACATATTCACCTGGAAATTCTTCAAATACTTCTTGCTAGCATCATAAAGCAAAGGTATTCCAAAATCCAAATTACCAACCAATATAGGATCAACCAAAAGCTTCACTCCACCCACTTCCCACAACCAACTATTGCCCTGAATCAACAGCATTAACACCAGTTATCAAGTAAATTCAACAAACATCCATCAAGATCAAAGATTTATTACAAGCAGACCTCTAAATAAGTCAGCTTGAATGCATCAGTACCCGAAGAACTCGATTCAGCGACTTTCTCTTCAGAAATTAAAGCAGAAACAACCCTAGATAGATACAAAGATTAGGGTTAATTGAATACCTCATATAAGTATATAACCCCAAAATCAAGGGTTGAATTCTGAAATCTGACCTCTGATATCACTCCTCGTGCTATACATGATACAAATTGACATTAACACATCCCTTTTTGCAATAATTCGTATTCAAGAAAACCTAAAGTTAAGTAATTTGCAATTAAAAGTACCTGCTGTTTGATAGCTTCTGATTGTTGGATATAATAGACGACGGATATCTTCGAGTTGAGAAGAAACGAGTGGTGGCGATTGATGGTGTGATTGAATATGCTACTGAATCAAATCTTGATGTTGTTTTGGGTAATTTTTGGGGGAATTGGGGAAGATGGATGCACTGAACAGCCATCATAATCTTGATGAACTATGAAACACAGTAATTGAATCGACCAATGAATCAAAATTGGGGGATTTTGGTATGAATATGATCTTGCGTGTTTGATTTTACGATGTATTTATGAAATTAGAGTGTTTTTGTTTGTGGGTATGTGTGGATTGTTGAGATCCACCGATAGAATTTGGGCGCGAATTGTTTCTTGAGGGCTGACCCATCGGATTGTGAGGCTCGTATTCGTCAAACCATCGTAACCAATTTGCTATCTGTTTTTATACTTAATTAGTTAATAGCATTCACGGTAGCAATTGCATATTCTTGTAACTTGTAAGTGCTAATAAAAAATTTTATGAAACGAAAATGTTATTTTTTATTAGTATATTTAAAAAATATTGTTTATCTCTTATAAAGTTTTAATATTTTTTAAAATTGATTGGGAGTAAAGAAGAGAATAAAATATAATAATAAATTAAAAAAAATATTATTTAAATAAAAAAATAGTAATTTTTAATGTAGTTATAAGACTAGGGACGGAAAACCTGCTATGAATGCCTTAAATACGATAATAATCACACAATTTTATTATGTGTTCTATCAAGCATCAAGTAATAACTTTCTCTCTTAAAATTACTCAACATAAGGTTTATATATGCAGATTCTTTTTTGTGGTTTTAAGTTTTTCTTTTAATTTTCTTAAAATCTAAACACTTTTCACGTGACAGCCATATCACATTAATACACCATCCTTCTAGGCGTCATAGAGGCATGACAACTGTTGTTGTGAGGCAAATCACAAGCATAAGACATTAAGTGTTTTTCTAAATTTAATATTATTTTTTCCACTGGTTATAATACTACATCTCATTTTTTATATTAAACTCCTCACATTCACAAAAACACCCACTACACATCTTTGTCATGATCACATAAATGCTTACGTGAGACATACATGACAACACTTTTTTATCACTATCACACAACCATTATAGATGGTCTCAAACCAAACACCTTCTCCCATTTCCATTCTCATTCCTACACATTTTCATCTTTAAAACCTTCTATCTAAACATACCTTTTCTTTTGTAGGTTTGTTAACCTTTTAGTTTTCTTAGTCCATTCGAAGATAAAGAGACACCAAACAATGAAATACTCTATTATAGTTGCCTCAATATATAATATAACAATTGGTCAAACCACAATATAAACAAATCATCTCACCACCACGTTTTACCATCCACCACCACCATATCAACAATCACCGCCGCCTGTCGCCATTTGACATGCATATAAGCTCCCCTTTTTGATCGCTTAGTGAAGGAACACGATAATATAAATGACTCATTGAACTTATGTAGTTGCCTCAAAATATAATATTACACAATTTGTTTGAATTAAACTTATGTTAGTTAATCGATTAACTAATGGTACTTAAAATCTTATTCGGATCAAAATTCTGTAGGCCGGGTTAAGAGAAACTGTTCCACTCAAAACATTATGTGTCATTGAGAACTTATAACCCCATAAACTTTTTAATAAGTAGGTTTTGGTTGTCATATCTACAAGTCGTGTTTGAGTTGATCTTTTAACCCATATAATTAGACGCTCATGTTCGGTTAGACGCATCAACCCTTTTAATCAAACAAACCAACCCGTAAACCCTTTAGTATAAAGGAAACCGTTTAATTAAACAAATTGATCCATCAATCCATTTATTTAAATAGGTCAAACCGTTAGCCTGTCTAACTAAATAGGTCAAACCACCAACCTAATTTATCCATTTATTACAACTCACCAGCTCGTATATGACACTTTACGATGCATCATCCCGTTTGATTATTTAAATAAATGGTTTTAAAAGGGACGAATTTAAGTGAGAGTAAGGTTTGATGTCTATAATACAAATAAATATATGGGTCATGTTCATGTTTAACGGTTCAACTTGTTAACATGCTGGCTAATAATATTGACACCCCTGCACCGCATTAAATAGAAGACACTCAAAAGATGTATCACAAAGGCATCAAAGCTAATCTCGTGACTTAATTCTAATCATGAAATCCAAACAAAAAAATCCCCTTTTGATATAATAACAATTAGTCAATAGCAAACCCTAAATCATCAGAAATATTGTTCATCAATGCTAGTAAATCATAATCAAACACACTGTTTCAACAGTACTGCGTAATCATAGATGAATCACATAAATTATACACACTAATGCATCGTTTAGATCATATATCTAAAAGATTTCCTCCATGAGAAATTTTAGTTTCTTTAGGATTAATGGTAATTGTAACACTGAGTTCCCACAGATAATTAGGAGAGCATAAATTTTTAATCCAATTTTAATATTAAAAAAGTGTTTGAATCTTAAAAATTATAAAATAATATAAATATTTTTCTTGAATAAGTATTTATTGAGTTCAGAGTTTTCGCTGGTTTGGTTAAAATCACACCGTTAAGTTTTAATCGTTACAAGTTAGGGTTTGTGGTTTTAATTTTGAAACAATTTAATTGATAATCTAAGATTTACCTTTATAACAGTTTTTATATCTAGCAACCTATATTAGTCTTGTATACTTCCACCTCACACCACCATTGAAAACCCTCTCGTCATACCATCACACAACCATCATAAAATCCTTTATTTACTTCTTCTCGCCACCATTCAACAAGGCTAGTCAAGCACGACTCACCAATCGAACAATAGGGACTCAACCCTCTGACAATATATGTTCAAAACCCCAATTCATGATCAATCTTGGACTCGTCTAGCCTAGCTGCCACAGATGAAGTCATATTACACATGGAGACAGAAGGTGACCTAGAAGAAGAAAGTTTGGTACTGGCAATGGCAGTGTTGCCGATAATAAGGTCGTTGGAAAGGTGGCCGAGAAAACAAGGGACGAAGAGGGGATCGGGGTGATTGACACTCATGAAGGGAGTTTTGTGGTTTATATTATTATTTAGTAATGTATATAAATTGTTCAGCCAAGCAAACATGATAAACATCAAATTAGGGTTGAGAATAAAACCACATGTTAACAAAGACCCTAAACCGTTTATTTATATCAAACCTATAACACTTCGAACCTAACTCAAACACTATTTAATAATCAAATTAAAACAAACTCAATCCTAATCTTCTTCAACCTTTACCAAACAACTAACATATTAATATTAACGATTATCTTTTTTATTTAATCAAAATTTAAATTGTCACAAATAAACCATGTACTTAAAGAGTTAAAAGATATAGTTTATTACATAAATGGTATGAATGATTACAAAGGTAAAGTGTTATTTCATAAAAAAAAAGCATAAAAGTTGAAGGAAATTAGTTATGGTTATCAAACTTGTTATAAAATCGTAACTACAAACCCAAAGTAACAACTTTTGATACTTAGACCTTAAAGATGTATTTCAATCAAATCATAAAGAACATTTATGTAATTAACTCTTAAGTTTATAATTATTTTTTGCATATTTTCTTAATTTCATTGCCTAAATTAGAATTTTATTTTAGCATTTTTGTGCTTTCATGTCTTATTTCATTTATAAATGATGATGTCTTTAACAAAAGAAATAGATGCATAAAAGATAAAACAAATACTAACTGTCCTCTATAATCATATTTTTATTTTACCTTATAAATGATATATAAATGCACATATCACGTTTAACATGTTATAATCTTAAATATCATATATATCACCCTTGAATAAAGTGGAAATACTTTTATAGGGATTGTTAGATATCTAAGAGTTAAGCTAAAACTTAGTTGTTGAAACTATATTCACTTTTACAAAATATATACTAATAATCTATACTAATAACATAACTGTTGGAACTTTGTTAAATCCATATGTGGGTTTGTCCCACATTGGAACCAAGGAAGAATACTTCCTTCCTTATAAATGAAAATCCACTTAGCCATTTAAGTTGATTACCAATTGGGCTAATGTGGATGGGCTATGTGTGTGTATTAAAATAAATTCGTTTTTATATTTTAATACAAATTCTGATTTTTTTAATAATATTTAATAATGACAGTTAATATCTGGTTTGACAGTTAATTTGGTTTAACTGTTTTTGTCAACATATATATACAGATATTCTGGGAGAATATCACATAATCAGAAATCTTACACACAAAAATTCGTTCTTGGATGCATTCAACAAAGAGAGTATAGCGATTTTCGTCAGAATCAAGCCCTCGTCTTGATTGATTGTTGTATCCTCAAAACAGATCCAATCACCGGAAATTTCTGTTTTAGGACACTGCATTGCAGGCCTCAATCTGTGTTTTCTTGTAAACAAATTCGTGTATTCTACAATTCAAGTACGTTTACTATACTATTCTTGTTTGATTCAAAGTTAATAGCATAATTTGTCTATATTTATTTCAATACTTGAGTGTAAATCTGTTCATTGATAATTCTGTCATAACAATCTAAAACAGAAATAAAAAACGTCAAGAATGGATCAACAATCCATAATCAAATCACATGTGGAAAAACCTGAGAAATTCAAAGGTTCTGATTTCAGGAGATGGCAACAAAAGATGTTGTTTTATCTAACAACACTTCATGTTTCCAATGTTCTCACTGATGAAATCCCTCCATATCCTAATGGAGAAGGACAAAATCCACCAACTGCTGCCCAATTGACAGAACATACAAAAGCAGTGGAATCTTGGAAGTTGAATGAATACAATTGCAGAAATTACATTCTGAATACCCTTGATGATTCCTTGTATGATATATATTCTACGTTTACAACTACAAGAGAAATCTGGGAATCACTTGAAAAGAAATATAAAACTGAAGTGGCATGTTCCAAGAAATTCATGGTTGGAAAGTTTCTGAATTATAGAATGGTGGATACGAAATCTGTCCTTAAACAAGTGGAAGAACTTCAAGTAATCGCTCATGATCTTGAAGTCGAAGGTATGGGTATAAACTCTAACTTTCTTGTTGGTTCAATCATTGAAAAACTTCCTACATCCTGGAAAAACTTTAAATTATATCTCAAACATTTGACTGATGATATGAGTTTTGAGCAACTCGTATTGAGAATCCGGGTTGAGGAAGATAATAGGTTGAACGAGAAGGCTGATGCAAATTCCTTGGAACAAAGTGCAAACTTTATTGGTGAAGGAAGCACATCAAAACCAAGGTTCAACAACAAGAAAGGAAAATTCGCTGCCTCCAAAAACTTCTCCAAAAATGGTAAAAATCTTGGCCCAAACAAAAAGAATTTCAAGAAAAACTCAGGTCCTTGCTATGTTTGTGGCAAACCTGGACATAAGGCCAAAGATTGTCGCCATAAGAGGGGTAATGGAGGAAATGGTGGTGGAAACAGTGGAGGAAATGGTGGTGGAAACAATGGAGGAAACAATGGTGGAAATTCGGGTGGAGGAAATTCTAGTCAAACCAATATGGTTGAATCACCAAAGCTGTTCATTGGGATGATTCAAACCAACATGGTATTTAACTGTGTGGACTGGTGGATTGATACTGGAGCATCAAAACACATTTGCAACTCGCGCACCATGTTCACAACATACCAGAAAGTCAATGATTCTGAGCCATGTATATGGGGAATGCTACAACAGCAAAAGTTGAAGGAAAAGGAAAAGTGAAGCTGATGCTGACTTCCGATAAAGAACTTGTTCTTAATGATGTATTACATGTACCCAAAGTTACTAAGAATCTGATCTCTGGTCCGGCCCTTAGTAACAAGGGATTTAAACTTGTATTTGAATCTAATAAATTTGTACTCACCAAGGGTGGGATGTATGTTGAGAAAGGGTACCTTAGTGAGGGCCTTTTCAAAGTCAGTGTCAAACCAGTGTACTATGGTGTTGAAACACCAAACAATGATGTAACCGATGTGAATGTTAATGCAATAACGGGCAATACTAGCCCTAATTCTATGTATATGCTTGATGTTTCCTTTTTATGGCACTCCCGGTTAGGACATGTTAATTTTCGTTCCATTCAAAGAATGATAAAACTTGGCATGTTACCTAAATGCTCATTTAACAAATCTAAAAAGTGTGAAGTTTGTGTAGAATCAAAATTTTCTCAACGCCCTCATAAATCCGTAGTAAAGTCAAACGAAATCCTAGGTTTAATCCACTCAGATTTATGTGATTTTAGAGCAACACCCACAAGAGGGGGAAAGAACTATTATATTTCTTTTATAGATGATTGCAGTAAGTATTGCTATATTTATCTATTAAATACCAAAGACGAAGCCTTAAACCCTTTTAAGAACTATAAGGCTGAAGTTGAAAATCAACTTGACAAAAAGATCAAAATTCTAAGGTCGGACCGTGGTGGAGAATACGAGTCCAAAGACTTTGCTGAATTTTGTTCTAAACATGGTATTATACATCAAACAACTGCTCCATATACTCCACAACAAAATGGAGTAGCAGAAAAAGGAAAAATAGAACATTGAAAAACATGATTAATTCAATGCTAATTACCTCCGGAGCACCATATAATCTATGGGGGGAAGCATGCCTTGCTGCAAATGCAATACTGAATAAAATTCCTCATAAAAGAGTGATAAATCCCCCTACCACATGTGGAAAGGGAAATTACCATCTTATAAAAGGATGAAAGTGTGGGGTTGCCTAGCTAAGGTACAAGTACCTCCTCCAAAGAGGACTAAACTTGGACCAAAAACCATAGATTGCATTTATCTTGGGTCTGCCATGAACAGTGCAGCCTATAGGTTCCTAGTATACAAATCACATATTGACGATATCCACAATAACACCATTGTGGAATCAGCTGAAGCGGAATTCTTTGAATATGTTTTTCCATATAAAGACAAAGGAAAAGAGTCCACTTGCTCAAGAAAAAGGTCACTAGATGATGATGGAATGAATGAATCAATTCTTGACAATAGATTACAATCAAGTGAAGCAAGTACTTCTAAGGCTCAAAAAGAAAACCTTGAACCTAGAAGAAGTAAACGCGGCAAAATAGCCAAAGAATTTGGACCTGATTTCATGACCTTTGTAATAGATGACACACCCAGAACCTATGCAGAAGCTATATCTTCTGCAGAAGCTCCTTACTGGAAAGAGGCAATCAAAAGTGAGATGGATTCCATTATGCAAAATAACACTTGGAAATTGGTAGATCTGCCACCAGGGCACAAACCAATTGGGCATAAATGGTTATTCAAGAAGAAGCCAAGACCTGATGGTACTATTGCTAAATACAAAGCTCGTTTAGTAGCTAAAGGGTATCGTCAGAAAGAAGGTCAAGACTTCTTTGACACCTATTCATCTGTTACAAGAATAAGATCAATACATACATTGATAGCAATAGCAGCTATTCACAATTTGGAAATACACCAAATGGATGTGAAAACTGCATTCTTAAACGGTGAACTAGATGAGGAAATTTACATGGATCAGCCTGAAGGGTTTGTGGTAAAGGGTCAAGAGCATAAAGTCTGTAAGTTAGTGAGATCACTCTATGGACTAAAACAGGCTCCTAAACAGTGGCACGAGAAGTTTGATAATACACTACTTTCTAATGGATATAGAATCAATGAATGTGATAAATGTGTTTATGTCAAACAATACAAGAATGCCTACACTATCATATGCTTATATGTAGACGATATGCTTATATTAGGCACTAACCTAGACATCATAAATCAAACAAAGAAAATGTTACACTCTAGCTTTGACATGAAGGACATGGGACCTGGGATGTGATCCTTGGGGTAAAAGTTAAAAGGGATCCAGAGGGATATACCCTTACTCAATCTCACTATATAGAGAGTGTACTTAAGAAGTTTGGACATTATGATGACAAACCAGTAGTCACCCCATTTGATCCTTCCAGTCATCTCAAAAAGAATAAAGGTGAAAGTGTAGCACAACTAGAATACACTCAAGTCTTGGGTAGTCTAATGTATATTATGAATTGTACTAGACCAGATTTGGCTTATAATGTAAGTAGATTGAATCGATACTCTCATAACCATGGGAAAGATCATCGGTATGCATTAGTGAGAGTGCTTAGATATTTAAAGCATACAGTGAATTATGGATTGCATTACACGAGATATCCCCCGGTTCTTGAAGGATATTGTGATGCAAATTGGATTTCCAACACCTCTGAAGGAAAATCCACAAGTGGGTATGTATTTACCCTTGGAGGTGCTGCGATATCATGGAAATCCTCTAAGAAAACTGTGAATACCCGTTCTACCATGGAAGCGGAGTTTGTTGCTTTAGACAAAGCTGCTGAAGAAGCTGAATGGCTTAAAAGCTTCCTAGAAGGTATTCCATTGTGGCCTAAACCAATTCCTGCCATTTGTATACATTGTGATAGCAAGGCTGCTCTTACTAGAGCACAAAACCAAATATACAATGGCAAATCAAGACAAATTAGGCACAGACATATTACAATAAGAGACTTGCTTAAAAATGGAATCATTTCCATTAGTTATATCAAGTCAAAGGAAAATATAGCTGATCCTTTGACAAAAGGCCTTAGTAGAGAGCAAGTTCTCTTCACTTCGAGGGGAATGGGCTTAAAGCCAACACAATGAGTCACCACCTGACGGAAACCTAACCTAGCAAAAATGGAGATCCCATGGCCTAGGTTCAAAAGGACAACTAGTTGGGGAAGACTCAAAGCAGTTAAATACAAAGGTATGCTCACTCCTATGACGATTAACTTTGTATTATCCGTTGACGATTTAGGGTTGAATACTAATTCTTAATAATGCTGATAGCTTTTACAGTGGAATACCACGGATTGTTCCAGATTAGCATTACCTATGTGAGATGGATGTGAGGTCGCATCTTTGGGAGCTGATATGGCTAAGCTCTCTAAAAGTCTCATGAAGAAAGGATTGTTCACGACCGAAATGAACACAACGGTAAGAAATGACCTATATTTAGATTTGACATGTGTAATACTCCTTGCTCTATTCTACTACACAACGTGGCTAGTTCAAAGACTAAATAGCTCACTAACCACAAAGTAGATTCAAGTAGTACTTACTATGAAAGGTTCAAGTCTTATAACACCTCTTCAGATGCATGTCATATCTTATCTCCCTGATTTGAATATCAAAGTTCTCTTATTTTCTATTCAAATGTGGGGTATTATTGATGTTTGAATAGAAAATGTGAGGTATTGTTGGAACTTTGTTAAATCCATATGTGGGTTTGTCCCACATTGGAACCAAGGAAGAATACTTCCTTCCTTATAAATGAAAATCCACTTAGCCATTCAAGTTGATCACCAATTGGGCTAATGTGGATGGGCTATGTGTGTGTATTAAAATATATATTAATGGTCAAAGATTAATGGTCTCTAAGACCAATAAATTCGTTTTTATATTTTATACAAATTCTGATTTTTTTTTAATAATATTTAATAATGACAGTTAATATCTGGTTTGACAGTTAATTGGTTTAACTGTTTTTGTCAACATTATATACAGATATTCTGGGAGAATATCATATAATCAGAAATCTTACACACAAAAATTCGTTCTTGGATGCATTCAACAAAGAGAGTATAGCGATTTTCGTCAGAATCAAGTCCCTCGTCTTGATTGATTGTTTGTTCCTCAAAACAGATCCGATCACCTTGTTTGATTCAAAGTTAATAGCATAATTTGTCTATATTTATTTCAATACTTGAGTGTAAATCTGTTCATTGATAATTCTGTCATAACAATAACTCATCACATTTATATCTACAGATAGAATAAACCAATCTACGTATAAGTTATAAGTACATATATTCAACCATGAATCCCAATTCCTCCATAGTTAACCGTGTTCTTCCTAGGCTTATTACGTCTTCTTCTTCTCGACTCGACTTGTCGGCGGCCGCCACCACCCGCGGTATAAAACCCCGTCCCGCCACCGTTACCCGCCCACAAACGTATAAGTTATAAGTACATATATTCAACCATGAATCCCAATTCCTCCATAGTTAACCGTGTTCTTCCTAGGCTTATTACGTCTTCTTCTTCTCGACTTGCCGGCGGCCGCCACCACCCGCGGTATAAACACCCCGGTCCCGCCACCGTTACCCGCCCACAACCTCTCCATCCAGCTAGGAACCTCCACCCTCCTCCCACTCTCCGTCCAACTAAAGTACCCACCGGACGCCACTAAACAACCACTACAACCGCCACGACTAGCCACCGATCTCCTCTTAAACTCCGGACCCACGTGTGTTTCATCGTCATCATCGATCAGCATCAGTATCCGCCTTGTGAGCTCAGCGTGAAAGGCGGTATCCTCAGCGTCTAGCGAGTCCATGTTATCGTTAAGTTGGTAATATGGAGATGTAGAAATGAAGTACCAATATGTTGATATATGATGTTAATGTAATTTGCATTGAGTCAATTAAGTATATATAGCATTGAGGGATTGAATGAATATTGATCATAAGAGTCAAAGTCAGTGAACTCGAGAATGTATTGAGGTTCCAAATGTAGGTAATATCCGAGAATATGTCGGTATTGTGGTGGAATCCACTTGAAACAAATCAAAGGTCAAAAGATGAAAAAAAATTTCAACTTTCAACGTTTGAAGTTGGTGCGGTGATGTTTGAAGTTGAAAAAAGTCAAAAGTGTGAACCATAACCCATGATGATAGGCCCACATCCGAGAACAAGTGGATGTGGGTGCACAGAAACTACAAACACGAGTATTATCTTAATCGCGCTTGCCCCTTAACCTCTAAACTTCTCGGGAGGAAACCCACCTCCGGATAACCTTTGGCTCAACGGTTAACCTAAAGTATTTTTGTTTTGAGCGAGACTTGAACACAAGATCTCTTCAATTTTAATTGGTCTCCTGTGCTTATTACGCGATTGGTCCAAAATAAGAGTCTTTCAAAACGGAACTCACACTTATTTAAATATAAAAAACACTAGTTTCTACTCTCTCTTTCAATTAAATAATATTTTTTTTCTACTTTTATTATTATACTTTATCTCTCAACCACTCACAATCACTTTTAAAACTATTTAAAAAATTATGAGGGTTGTACCTTTTTTCCCAAATATTCACGGTACAATCCTAAAAAAATTTCTCTCTACTTCACTCACAACCATTTATAACCATTCTTTATAATGTTAGACACACACTTACATTAAAATGAAAAACCTACTGTGAATGTTTTACAGATCCTTTGGCTTTATAGTTTTGAAATACTTGACCCTTCTAGTTTAATAAAAACTTAGGTTATAATGTAAATATTAATCACTCCCAACAGTTTCTCACTTCCTAGGTGGAATTTAAGGTTGTTTTTAGTTTCTAGATAATATGTTCACTTTGGTATCGAACTACATGCATGGTGAATTTTCCCGGTGGCAGGATCAAGACATCTTCTAATGTATTATAGTATCATGCATATAGATTAGAAAGTAACAAAAACTCCTATAATTAGTGATACATATTTAGTTTCCTAATTACATTTTCATACGTATTATAATACAATATTGATGAACAGTGCATGTGTTTCATTTAGTTTACGGCACATCATTTCCGCACAATCCGTTAAATAGATAATATACTGGCTTAGACTAAACGTAGTGGTGCCCTTAGGGGGCTTTAAATTTGCTGAGTTGGACGCAAACGAGGCTTTAAAACCATTACATCTTATATAAAGAGGTTTTAAACTTATTTTTAGGCAAATCCTTAACGAGTATTAAAAGTGATGATTGAGTTGATTTTTTCTTACTTTTGATAACTTTAACTAAAAGAAGCTTTAAAAATTGTACACTTGTTTTAAAAAATACTTTAATAAATTCATATTTACCTAGGTGGTATGTCAACTAATAAATCACTACACATAGTGTTAAAACCAAATGAAATCAAACTTTAGTGGTGTTTTAAATGTGGATATCCTTGTATAATTTTTAATATATGGTGTTTTAAGAAATTCTCAACATACGTTGTGATATCCTTATTTTCATTTTGTACCGTTACATAATTTTATAACACCTAAATTTATATTCATACTTGCATACCCTTTACGTAATCTAATACTAATGTTAACAATATTTCTGTTTTATATGTACACATGGGCGGACTTAAGAAGGGTGGGGAGGGGTCAACCGACCCCGCAGATTTTTTCCTCCTATGTGTAACGTGTATTAACGGTTTTTATTGACCCCGTGTATTTTTTAATACTGACCCCTATAAAAAAAAATTACGACCCCTAAACCCCATTTTTATTGGAATTTTTAACCCACTAAAAATTAAAATAATAGCTCACTTAGTTAAGAAAAGTAATATCAGAATAATCATCAATAGGTTTATTTTGTATAAAATCTCTTAAGCTTATTTATTTAACTAAACACCTAACACATATTTCATTAATCTATTATCATTCCTTAATTATCTCTAAAATTTTTTTAGAAGAATACCTTAAACAATATTTGCATTTGCTACATTGAGAAAAAGACGTTTGTAAGAAGGTTTTGATTGATGATGTAGTGGATATTTTTTAAGAGATGAAGACACATAAACAACAACCATAAAAATGTAATGTGTTTTACTTTCTAATAAAATCGTATCTTTGTCAATTGTCTTATAATGTGATTGTAATTTGTTTTGTGTGACCTGACCCGACCCAAACCAAAAATTCCAGCATTGAGTTGAGATATACACACGTCTATTCGAAAACTGAAAAAACCGACCCCGGAGAAAAAATTTTCTGGGTCCGCCCCTGTATGTACAGATACTTTTCTCCTACATCGCGCTGAAAATTCCGCTAGTTGTAAATAAGAGAAAACTTCATAAAATAGTAACAAAGTTTTATGAGTATTTCAATCAGGTTACTCAATTTTTAAATTGTTTGAGGTGATGTTCTAATCCTATGTAATTAATCTGATTAGCATTTAATTATTTATTTTTCAAGTTTATGAGTGTTCCACCATCGCCGTCCACCACCACCGCCGTCACACCACCATCGCCGCCTACCACCACCGCCGTCCCATCACCCCTGCCGTCCCACCACCATCGCCGCCCACCACCACCACCGTCCCACCACCATCGCCGCCCACCACCACCGTCGTCCCCCCACCATCGCCGCCTACCACCACCATCACCGCCCACCACCACCACCGTCCCACCACCATCGCCGCCCATCACCACTGTCAACTGTCGTCCCCCCACCATCGCCGCCTACCACCACCGTTGTCCCCCACCACCACCGTCGTCCCCCCACCATCGCCGCCTACCACCACCGTCGTCCCCACCATCGCCGCCCACCACCACCTCCTCTCACCTTTGCCCCTCCCTCTCACCTTCGACCCTTTCTTTTACCTACTAGTTAGGTTAAATACATAAGACTGAAACATAAAAATAAAGTTTAGTGACATGATTGAAAAAATAAATTTTTTTTATAAGTGAGTTAATTAGATCAATTTTAAAACTTGATTATCATTCTACAAAGTTACCGCTTATAAATAATAATAACACGCCCGGTAAATATCATATCTCCATCACATAAATATCTACAAAAAGAATAAACCAATATGACTTATAAGTGTATACATATTCAACCATGAATCCCAATTCCTCCACAGTTAACAGTGTTCTTCCTCTGCTTATTACGTCTTCTTCTTCTCGACTTGCCGTCGGCCGCCACCACCCGCGGTATAAACACCCCGGTCCCGCCACCGTTACCCGCCCACAACCTCTCCATCCAGCTAGGAACCTCCACCCTCCTCCCACTCTCCGACCAGCTAAAGTACCCACCGGACGCCACTAAACCGCCACGGCTAACCACCGATCGCCTCTTAAACTCCGACCCAACACGCGTCTCATCGTCATCATCGATCAGCATCAGTATCTGCCGTGTGAGCTCAGCGTAAATCGCGGTATCCTCTTGATCATCCCTCGAGCCCATGTGTTCTTGATGTAGATGACCATAATCTAAGCTCATGTTGTTGTATGAATTGGTACTAATGTTGATGAATGATGATGAGTGTAATTCAAGTTGTTGATGTTTGTTGATGACGATGAGAGTGATGATGAATTGATGATGATGATCATGTGTTGGTTGATTCAAGTGTATATATAACACAATGGAGAGATTATTGGAGTCAAAGGTCAACGAACGCGAGAAAGTTATGAGGTTCCAAATGGAAGTAATATGCGAGAAAATGTCTGTATTATGCGTGTATGGAATCCAGTTGGGAGAATCAAAGAAAGACAAATGAAAGGTCAAATGATGAAAAGATCATAGGAGTGAGATAACAGCGTACGTTTGCGTTAGTCAGTTGGTGTTTAATGTGAAGAGTCAAACGTGTGAACTACACGTTCATACCCCACGTGATACGAGACAACTGGTGGATGTCGGCCTGCATGGAAACTACAAAATAATAATAAATAAACATGGACTTTCTAGAAATAGATTGCTTTCATAAATAAATAAATAAAACATGAATTTTTTATTTATACTTAAGTAGAGTTATAATAAAAATAATATTTAATTTAAAAGTTTAAGAAAATTTATTGATCTTTGACATGTAATCCTCTATTATCTTTATGGAATTTCGTCCTTGTGTTAAATGCGTCAGGTCGTTGTGTTACATATTCTTTTAATTATTAGTTATAGGAATTTTTGTTTTGTTTTACGTTTTAGATAATTTCGTGTTATTTTTGTTATTTTTTATATATTAATTTATTTATATATGTTATTTTATTATTGTGTTTTATAATTAAAAGTATACATTATTATTATGTTACCAATGTGTTTTCCAAAACTCGTAGTTATTAATAAAACATAATATCAAACAGGAAAAAACACATGAGATATTTGTCATTGTGCTTTATGTTTTATACCATTTTATATATTTTCGTCATTATTTTTAATTTATTATATTAATTAGTTGTTTTTTTATCTTTGTGTTTTACATACTAGAAGTATACGATAATATTATTTTTAGTTATTTTTTTTAGAAATAATCATCTTAGTAAAACACAATTACGTTTAAATAAACATAATAACAAATTAAAAGACATAATGAACTGCATTAAAAACACGATTATGAGCAAAAACCATATGAACTAAATAACTGGAAGTAAAACTATATTTTAACATTCGTTTTATAGTGTAATTTTTATAATAAAAAATAATATCGTATATAAGAGTTATGAACGTTTTGAAAAAAGTAGGAAATTTGAAAAAAGTTAACAAGAATGGTTATGCCTAAAATACTTTTCTAACAAACTATTTTACTACAATTTGATTTCAACTATAATATATAATTTTAAGTAGCGTGGTATAAGTACAATGTAAAGTTTTATATAAAGAGTGATTTAAATGTAAAAGGTGTAAGAAATCAAATTGAGACGGTATGAATCAGATATATATAAATTAATCAGACATAACAAGCTTCTGTTTATAAAAAGGTTAATAGAACAAAATTATGTTTTGAGTTTAAAAAATATCAAACACTGTAGCAAAAATATTATGTGTCAGAAAGTGTTCAAACAATTTCATAATTAAATCATCAGATTCAAACATAAACGTACATTTTATTATTTGACATGTATTGGAATATATCAAATAGGCGATAACACAAAGGTTCAATTCCAATAGAACATGTGGAGCTGATCAAATATTGGTTGTTAAGTTTGTACTGATTTGTAAATCTTCACAATATAAACTTAATTCTTATTTTTCTTCTTTCCACATTTTTAAAAACCGTGTTCAGGAGTAGTACAACACTTATATAGCGTAACGACGTCAGATAGCTTCTCGAATTAACTTTGTTAAACGAGGATTATTGAAGTGTTCAAACGACAACCTTCATGAACATTACGTTGAAAATAAAAAAAATATCCCTGTCATTTTCTATTGCTGCTTGACTTGATGTAGAATTTGTCACATCCTTGCAATATTTTGACATTTGATTTCCCAAAATCAAGTTTGAACATAGCAAAACAAAGTAGCATAATTTTTGTATCGAGGCTTTTGACTAACGTTTGACGTTTCACATAAGTTGAACTTTGACCGAAACTCCAGTTTCCTAATCGTTGGTATGATTGTATGACCCTTATAATGAAAGTCTCGCTTAAAGATGCCCTAACACGAACGGATGATTGCGATTGATCACTTTTTAAAGCCAAAGCATGCGTTTGTTTGAGAGTGTTTTTAACGTATACGTACGTCATACGTGAGCTTTTTTCTGTTTTTAAATAAATATTTACGTTACTTAATGTTATAATTAAATCAATACTTCCATTATCTACTTATACTTTCATACGAGGGTAGAATAATCCATAATAATAATAATAATAAAGATAAAAAAATCGACATGATAACATTTATATTACCTTTTAATAATAGCTCGAACCATTTGAAACCAGTTTTTTCGAGTGGGTTCTTGTACTGGTTTGGTTAAAACCAGTCTTAAATTTGTTTTGTGTTTGGTTACACCCGTGAAACTGACCAGCTGAGGTCAGTTTTATTCGACAAGAGTTAGTGATTGGTCAAGAAACATATATTATGATATTCACACGCATGGTGATTAGTAGATATAATCTACAACAAAATAATCTAATACCAAATGATTTCATAAACAACGTCGGTTTTACTTATTAATTTTGGTTACACCATATAGGATTTCAACATATTCCCTAACAACTTTAACTCATATTTTGCATTATATCTGTTTTTTGAGCTATTCAATTGCTCTATACATTCTTCCATTTGCGTCTGCATCTTCTGCCTGAAAAATCACAATTCCAAAAACAATTTATCAAAATATTATTTATAAAAAGTTAAATATATATAATATTATAGAAGATAAAAAAACAAAAGTAATAAAAGAAGAAAATTAGAAATTGTCAAAATGACATACTTGGTTTGTATTCTCTTCTAGTATCGACTGTACGAGGAATGAACACACCCGTTCCACTACTCGTGTTTCTCCACACGTTCACAAGCCAAACGGGCACACGGCTTGTAGGACTGTCAAGATCGCGTTCCCAACAAAAATAGCTTTCGGTTTGTTGCTCCAAGATGAATCGTTGTCTGTTGATACACACAGGGTTTGATCGTTTAGCGATCATACTCCCAATAAGATCTTCATTCTCATCATCGGATATTAAAGTCAGTATCCGCCTTTCAAGCTCATAATAGTAAGAATCAAAGTCATTTGTCAAGTCAACTTCCCTTGTTGTGCTCATGTTTGTGTCCATTTTTACCTTGAGTGAGTGATTGTTTTGACAACATGGTTTTGAGGTTTATATAGTTGATGGTGTGAATGAAAAGAAAGTTAATTTGGAATTTAACTCGTTGAATTGAATTCATGATTAATTGTAGATCGACCCTTTTTCAGAGATTTGGTTATTTGGAATTTAGTGTTTAGATGTATTTATTATGTGTAATTAATCAGTAAACATTAATTATTAGCATCGTTCACACTTGAATTCATATGGGAATTGATCGAACAAGTCCAGAAAGAAGTCGTATCAAGTCTACATTGCAAGAATCCAAAAGGGTTAGATAACGGGTAAGGTTGGTATGTAACGTTTTACATAGACCACACTTAATATTGTTTATTAATTTAAGAAAAATGATTGATTGACTTTAAAATTCGTTTAAGGGGCTGTTTGTTTTCGGCTGACCGGGCTGACCGGCTGACTCGGTCAGCGGGTCAGCCCGTTTGATTGCCGCTTCGTTTCGAGCTGACCGGGTCTCCTTAGCTGACCCAAACCTAAAAACAAAATAAGCTGACCCAATCCCCCAACCCGCAGAGCCCCCTCCCCCTCGCGACTCGGCCACTCGCCGGTGGTGGAGGAGTTGGAGGCGGAGAAGCGGCGGAGGGCGGTGGTGGTTCGGCGAACGACGGTGGCAGTGGTGGTTCGGCGAACGACGGTGGCAGTGGTGATTCGGCGGACGAGAGTGGCGAAGGGCGGTGGATTGCGGTGGTTTGAGGAGGATGTTGGGGGGATGGAGGTGGAGGAGTTGAATCGATTTGGTGTGACGGTGGTGGTGGTGTGGTGGTTTCGACTGGTGGTGTGACTCCGGTGGGTTTTGTTACTTAAATACTGAATCGATTTGGTTCTAGTCAGATATTGAATCAAACAGTCAAGTTTCAGTCAGATATATACTCAGTCAGAACTTCTAATTGGGTCAGCTTCTGACTCAGTCAGATCTTACTGAGTCAGTGTAATCAAACAGCCCCTAAGTATGTTTAAGAATGATATTAGTTATTAGAATATTAGACAGCAAAGGGGAGGATATGGAGACAAAATTTGTGATCTAGTCACGAGCTCGTTTAATTTCAGTTTGTCTAAGTTCGAGTTCAATCGATCTTAAATCTTGTATAAGGTAAAAGAGCTCAACTATGACTCGTTTTGAGCTCTATGTGTAGAACTTGAGTTCGACTCATGAATGATTTTTCAAACTCATTTCATTTCAGGCTTAGAATTGTTTATTAGTCATTAACCATTTAACTATTTTAGTTTTATACAAATATAATTATTTTGTATGTATATTTGAAATTTTAGTTTTATATACATATTTATATGTGTCTGTATATCACAAGATATTTTATTTAGTTATTTTTATAGATGATATGCATAAAACTTATTATGTTAATGTGAAAAATAGGTTCTTGAGACTAGTGATACTTGATATATGAAACTCGGAGTCGACCTTGTTAATTAACGAAGCTTTAATTTAAGCTCGAGCTTAGACTCAAGCTTGACTTAGTTCAACCTTCTAACAAGCCATTCTCCAAAAAATTGAATATATAGAGACTTGCACTCTTTACATGTCTAAAAATGGTATCGTTGCAATCTTGAAAGTGTTAAAGAGAAACAGTTACAAAGCTTGAACAAATAATGTATAAGGGCCCGAAAATCACTGGAAAAAGTGGCAGACTCAATACGTATAAAATTTTCAAACGAAATACGCATAAATATCTAACTCTAAGTGGAAAAACATGAAGGGGGAGGGCCATAGCCCCTTAAAAGCTTCACCCCTAACGTAGAAACCTTAAATACAACAATCACATCACCAACAAGATATAAAGTTATATATTTTCATATATAGTTTGTTGGTAAATAGTGTTCTTCTTTATACAAATGATAGTATATGTTTAATGATTATTTTTCTGATAATAATATTTTATTGTTTTATAAAAACATAATGGATTTTAAATATTATAAAAAGATGTGACATCTTTGTGATTAAAATGGATGATCAAAAGCTTTTCCCAAATAACACGTCACATATTGTTAGCATCATAAACAACGATAACCGGCATCAATTCGAATTCCAGGTCCAATATGGCGTTGACTGTTGACTATCACATGTGTAATATCATGATACCTATAATATATAAATATCTACAATAATTTGTTTGAATATAAACCTCTTTAACGACTTTAATACTTCTTATTTCCCCTTGAATTATATTATTATGCATATTAATTTCTTTGGTTGACGACTACTCAGAGATTCACTATTAATTAAACAGTAATGATCACTATCAAATAAATAGTATGTACAAGTTATTTGAGCATTTATAATCAATATAAAATTAAAGTTACAATATGATAGTTTCAAGTTTAACTATTGCCATTTACATCATATATTTTTCAGTTTGTTTTTAATTTAATTTAATTATTTTTTGTTTGAACATCTTTTGACACATGGCTAGCCTTTTTATCCATTTGTAATACACTTTATCAATACCCTTCATGTATTATGTCGACTTACACCAAGAGAAAGTCTCGAATTATCACGTGTGTTTTAGGTTTATAGACTTTAACTTTAGGTTAATTATACAATTACCACTAGCCAAGGTCTTCTTTTAAGTTCATCCATACATCTATTATGTCGCATATTATTTCTCCAACGTCTATCTTGCTAGCGATAGTGTTGGAGGAGACAATATAGCATATAACATGTCAATATTCTATGCTCATTAGGCACATTTAAAACCATTAATCTTCAAGAGTAACATTTTAATCTAACCATTTTTGGTGGTGAATCAAAAATGGGTCCAGAAACTCACATGGACCAACCACCGGGATCTGCCCTCAACCTAAGAGCCTCAGGCACACATTGGAGCATGTGAGGCCCTGAGGGAGGGCGGGGTGGGCGACCGCTCAGGGCCCGATCTTCTTAGGAGCCCGAAACTTAAAAATATATATATATATATATATATATATATATATATATATATTATATATTAAAATAACTATAGGTTATTAACAAACTAATTAATAAACCCAATAGCAAGTTAATTATTTTGACCTATTGAAACTTAGGACGTATTAACATTTTAATTAGTTTAGTCCACTACCATATATCAAGTCTAAACTCATTTCAAACGCTAGGAGAGTCTGACGATTCGCTTAAGTTAGTAAGTTAGATTATTTCGTTAAAAAACTTTTGTTTGTTGGTATAACAACTATTGTCGTATTATAGATTTTCTACATACGAATTACTGCTTTTATATTATAGGGGCCCATTTTTTTCTACTCGTTCAGGGCCCAAATTTTTAGAAGTACTCTCGGGACCGGCCCTGCATTGGAGAGTCTTATTGCCTAAAGGGGCTAACCGTGACCATCCATGGTGCATCGCAATGGCAAATAGGTCAATTCAGCTGGAAAGAATGGCATGTTTGCCTAGCATGGTTTGTGTATCAAAATTAAACATTATAAAGATAGAAGTATGGAGTTTTGTAGGGTTATGGGAAATTCAGGGATATATGGTGTATAAAGGTGTTGGTCATGCAATCCTGTCAAGAATGGTATCAAAGATGAACAATAACAGAATGAAGTCTTAATTCCAACAAATGTGTTTACACAATGAAATAACAACCGATTCTCTATTGAAGAAGAATCAGAAAACAAGAACAACAAGAATCAAAGCATGAATTATCAAAGTGATAACTCGAAGTTTCTGAATGAACATCACCGATCAAAACCCTAAAAGAGTAACGACTGTTCGTGTGCGAGAGATGAGAAAGACAGAAGTGTCGTTTGACACTCCACTCCGGGTATATATGAAACCCAACTGACAATGAGATCACCAAAGCCCACTCGATCAAGCATAAGCCACCAAAGCCCAGCAGCCCAATCTCAGCAGCCCATTTTAGCATCCATTAGCCCATTAGCAATAATAATATACCTCGCACACGAAACACAAAAATTAATCAAGAACTTATAAAATTGACCATTTATAAATTCAACACCCCCCCTCAATTTTATAAGCTAAAAGGATCAAACATGTTAACTTGATCAATAAGAGTATTATGCTGCTTTACTAGCAGCCCTTTTGTAAAAACATCAGCCAACTGCTCTGAAGAGTTAATAGAAACAGTTTTAATAAACCCCGAAGTAATTTTTTCTCTTAAGAAAAATAAATCCAGTTCAAAGTGTTTTGTCCTGTCGTGAAAGACAGGATTAGCAGCAATCGAAATGGCAGCATTATTATCACAAAATATGGAAACAGGGAGTTTGATGTTAACTTTTAACTCAGATAGCAAATTACACAACCAAATGCCCTCACATGTAGCAGCACACATAGCCCTATATTCGGCCTCAGCAGAAGAGCGAGAAACAGTACTCTGTTTCTTACTCTTCCATGATACAAGGTTATTACCCATCAGAATACAATAACCAGTAATCGATCTTCTTGATGACAGACACTTTCCCCAATCAGAATCAGCATATATTGACAAGTCAAGACACTCACCTTTCCTGATTAATATACCTTTACCAGGTGCCGATTTCAAATAGCGAAGAACACGCAAAGCAATTTGAAAATGACAGTTGGATGGACAATGCATGTATTGACTTAAAAAATGCACAGCATAACATATATCAGGTCGAGTATGAGATAAATATATTAATTTGCCAATAAGTTTTTGATATGATGTAATATTATCAATTTTATCAGTGTCTTTAGAGCACAAGTTCATAAGAACATAATGAGGTTCGAGGGGAGTGTTAACAGGCTTACAACCACTTAATCCATATTCCGCAAGCAATTCCATACAATACTTGCGTTGAGACAAACAAATACCCTCATTATTTTTAATAACCTCAATACCTAAAAAATATTTTAGCTCACCAAGATCTTTGATTAAGAAGGATGATTTAAGAAGTCTTTTTATGTTATTTATTTCAGAAATATCATTACCAGTGACAATAATATCATCCACATACACAAGAAGAGCAATAAAGTGAGATTTTTCAGACTTGACAAATAATGAATAATCACACTTGCTCTGCACAAAACCAATCCCAACAAGAACTTCAACAAGTTTTTCATTCCACATTCTAGGAGCCTGTTTTAGACCATATAACGCTTTATTAAGTTTACAGACTCTAGACTCATTTTCAGAAAAATATCCATCAGGTAATTTCATATACACATCTTCATTTAAATTTCCATATAAGAATGCATTATTAATGTCCAATTGAAACAATGGCCAATCATTTTTAACAGATAAGGCAATGACACATCGAACCGTAACCATTTTCACAACAGGTGCAAATGTTTCATCGAAATCTATTCCTTCTTTTTGACTGTACCCCTTGGCAACAAGACGTGCCTTATACCTCTCAATCTCACCCGAGGCCTTATATTTAATTTTATACAACCAACGACAACCAATAGGTTTTCTATCAGCTGGTAAATCAACAAGATCCCAAGTATGGTTACGATTTAAGGCACTCATTTCCTCATTCATGGCATTTACCCAATTTACATCATGTTTGGCTTCATGATAGTGCTTAGGTTCTCTTGACTTATTTAAAGCAGATGCAAACGATTTATTTTCAAAAGACAGTTTTGAGTAGTTAACAACTCTCTCCATACCAAATTTAACTTTGCCCTCAACAATAAAATCATCAAGATTTTTCGGAAAGGTTCTATTTCTAGCAGATCTTCGTGAACCAACAGAAGGATCATTGATTCCCTCAGGAGAGATGTTTTTATCACTGATACAATTTTCCAAGTCAATCTCAGCCTTACCACGTTCATCAGGCTGAGGTTGCATAGACACTACCTCACTTCCATTTGATCCTGTGACAGGATTGGAAGTCTGCTGTGTCTCTGCCATACCATCAGACTCCTGAGATTCAGTTTGCTGAGTTTGAACTTGGTTTTGTAAATCTCTTAGATCTCCCTCCTCATCATCGGGAATCTCCCCATTATGAGATTGAGAGTTTTGTTGATTTTGCTCAAACACTTCAAAGAAATTAAACTGGTTTTGATTAGGAAAGTGCTCAACATTATCAGATATGATGTGAGTGTTGTTTTTGAAAGGAAATATGGATTCATAAAATTTCACATCTCTAGAGTAGAAACATGATTTTGAGTCGAGACTCCAAACTTTATATCCTTTTTTAAATGGAGAGTATCCTAAAAAAACACACTTTTCTGCATGACTACCAAACTTATTATGATTATTTAAAATAGTGCAAAAGCAAAGACAACCAAACACTCTAATATGATTAATTGAGGGAGGAAAGCCAAACATGATCTCATATGGGGACTTACCATTTAAAACAGATGAGGGAGTCCTGTTAATTAAATAAGCAGCAGTTAGAATACAATCAGACCAGAATCTAAGAGGGATGCCAGATTCAAACAGGAGAGTCCTAGCAACATTTAATAGGTGTCGATGTTTTCTCTCAACAATCCCATTTTGTTGAGGAGTGTATGTGCACGTAGTTTGATGAATGATACCATTTTGTTGAATGAATTTATTCATTACATGGTTTGTGAATTCAGTTCCATTATCAGATCTTATTGTTTTTATGGGATAACCAAATTGGGTTTTTATCATGTTATAATAGTTTTCAAAATTTTGAGGTGTCTCATCCTTATGTTTTAGTAAGTAAACCCATACAGCTCTCGAAAAATCATCAACAATTGTGAGGAAGTATTTATATCCCTCTCTACTTTGAGTTTTATATGGACCCCACACATCCAGGTGAACTAATTCACCCACATGATTGGATTTGTGGTCACTCAAGGGAAAAGGTTCCCTATGTTGTTTAGCCTTATGGCAGACCTCACAAGGAACATTATGATCATTATTACGAGACTTAGGTAAGTTAAGAACTTTCAGAACATGGTCAGAAGGATGACCCAGTCTAGAATGCCAGAGTGAGGGAGGCAGGGTACTATTAAGACACACCTTATTAGTATTAGATGAATTTCCCCAAATATACAGCCCATCAATTTGATCACCAGTCACCAGGGTTTTCTTGGTGAGCAAATCCTGAATGTAGCATTTAGACTCATCAAAGACAACTCTCAGATTATTGGCCTTAGCTAATTTATGGACTGACATAAGGTTAATATTGTACTCGGGGACAACTAACACATCAGTAAGAGTGACACCTTCACACAATTCCAGGTTTCCAATTTTAGTTACCAAGGCATTAGTCCCATTAGGATGTTTTACAGTAATGTTATAGTTTGAAACATCTACAAGATTAGACAGGTTACTTTCAGAAATAACCATGTGTTGGTTTGCCCCAGAGTCAATTACCCATCCATTCCATAAATTTGGGAACACACAGTTAAGATTGTACATACTAGTGTTGCTTAGGTTTATTTTATTACCTCCAAAGTTGGAATTCTGAGTTTTATCATTTGACTTGTTATTCAGCAGACCTAAAAGCTGAGAAATCTGCTCAGGGGTTAGAGATAAAGGTGAAGGAGACATACAACTAGAGTTGGGGTCAGTTTTTTCCATTTTTGAGTTGTGAGAGAGGGGGTTTTTCCCCCCGGTGTTAGTTTTTTGTTTGTATCCTTGAGGGTAACCAACAATTTCAAAACATCTCTCAACAGTGTGACCAATCTTGTTGCAATGGCTGCATTTCAAATTAGGGTTTGGACCTCTACCATTTCGTTTTTTGTTATCACTAGGTTGGTTTAGTTTAGAAACAAACCCTACATTTTGAGTTTTTGATGAGCTACTTGATGCTCTATGTGACTCTTCTCTAGAAATTATTGAAAAAGCAGTTTTAATGGTGGGTAGAGGGTCCCTAGTTAGCAGATTAGTCCTAACAGGTTGATATATGTCATCCAAACCCATGAGAAATTGCATTAGTTTTATCATTTGATTGAAGTCATTAAATTCTTTTGATGCTTTGCAACTACAGGTAGGTAATTGGACCATTGCATCAAATTGTTTCCACATTGTATTGAGTTTATGATAATATTCAGCAACAGATGTTCCATTTTGAGAAACTGAATTAATTTTTTGAAAAAGGTTGAACACAACCGACCCATCAACTTTGTCATATGTTTCCTTTAAATCAGTCCAAACTTCTGAAGCAAGTTTGGAATACACTTGTCCAACGTATAATTCTTCACATATAGAGTTAAGAATCCAGGTTAGAACCACAGAATTACATCGGTCCCATTGAGAACTGAGAACATCGTCATTATTAGGTTTCTTACATGTGCCATCTATAAAACCTAATTTATTTTTAGCTTGCAGACCAAGTTTCATAGAGTTAGCCCATATAGTATAGTTCTCAGTTCCTTTCAGTTTTATGTTTATAATGTTTAGACAACTGGACTCGCTAGGATGAAGATACAATGGGTTACTAGAGTCCAACTTGCTCACAAGAGTGTCAGGGACAACAACAGCAGATCCTTCACCAGACATTTAAGCAGATAGAATGTATGAACACAAATCACATACGCACAGAAAACTCCACAAGGTCAGAGCCAGGTTTTCACACCACTATAGTGGCAGATCAAGGAATAACCAAGGGAGTGATGCAACACCCAACAGGCACACACGTGATGCACACAGATCAACACACAATATGACAGATACTGGTACTCCTAACCCAGTCAAAGATGCCTAAAACAGAAAAAAATGACAAGAAAGATAATAGGAAGGGAAAGAGATATCCTCACAGTGCAAGCACCCCAAAATCGGGGAAATCCAGAGCAGGTCAAGAGACTTACAACCTTCTAGGGTTGTAGAGTCACTGACAGAAAACCCAAGAAGATGCTCAACCACTAAGGTTGAAATACCAGCACTCCTCAAATAGCAGCAATCACCGCACAACCTTCTAGGGTTGCAAGAATGATCGATAGACTTTAGCAGCGACAATCTTGCCTCCAAACTAGGGTTGAAGGACAAACTCCAATAGACAGATGCACACTTATCAGAAGCGGAAGCGAAGTAACGTTTAGGGTTTCAGAGTTACGAAACCCTAATCTCAATCAGCAACCCACACACCAGAATAACCAGAATCGCGAAGATAGACCTCAGAGCTCTGATACCATGTCAAGAATGGTATCAAAGATGAACAATAACAGAATGAAGTCTTAATTCCAACAAATGTGTTTACACAATGAAATAACAACCGATTCTCTATTGAAGAAGAATCAGAAAACAAGAACAACAAGAATCAAAGCATGAATTATCAAAGTGATAACTCGAAGTTTCTGAATGAACATCACCGATCAAAACCCTAAAAGAGTAACGACTGTTCGTGTGCGAGAGATGAGAAAGACAGAAGTGTCGTTTGACACTCCACTCCGGGTATATATGAAACCCAACTGACAATGAGATCACCAAAGCCCACTCGATCAAGCATAAGCCACCAAAGCCCAGCAGCCCAATCTCAGCAGCCCATTTTAGCATCCATTAGCCCATTAGCAATAATAATATACCTCGCACACGAAACACAAAAATTAATCAAGAACTTATAAAATTGACCATTTATAAATTCAACAAATCCAAATCCTTGACACATCTCACCTTTCACAAACACATACTCAAGAAATGATTTCACATATCAAGGCCTTCATCAACAAGAGGAATCATAGTCTCATAGATGATATATAGCTACCCATCACTAATTATTTGTATATGTGTATGCATATGTATTTGTATAACCATATACAAATAAATATGTATGTACTAACCATATATGCATACACATGCATAACCATATACAAATAAATATGTATGTACTAATGTACATATACATATAATACATAAAGCTAGTTTTATATTACAGAAAATGGTTTTTTTTAGTTGGAATGATCCATAAACATTTTTACTCAGCTTTTATGAATCATTGTCACGTTAATTGTGATTAAAAACAATAATATTTAAATAATAACCTACTATTTAGACAAAACTTAACAAAAGCTATAAACCACTATTCCAATAATAACCTACTATTTAGACAAAACTTAACAAAAGCTATAAACCACTCAACCAAAATGATTTTCTCATATGTGATCCAATTCCGCATAAAGACTAAAAAGATTTGTCTCTCATATAAGTATTAAAATTCTTCAACAGTGTAAAGGGTTTTTCTCATAGTTGTCAACTAGCGATCCATGAATACTCGTCAGCGAGGTGGGCAAAAATGTGTCAGAGCAGATGGTCGGGCCAAAAATTCAGTCGTGTCATAATTGATCGGTTAAAAAGAAATAAATAAATAAATTTACAAATGTATAAATGTCTTGATATTGGAAGATTAATGGACCATCATATATGAAAGGTTAGTAGTATGTTTTTTAAGCATAAAGTGGACAAACCGAAATGAATCTAACTCAAAATATTGTAAAGTAGAAAGGGCGAGATTAAGAAAGCTGAAAACTAAAAAAGGGTTTAGAACATAAGTGGAGGGGCCTAATTGTAAAACCTAAGAACATTCTATTGAAAATATTAATTTATTGTGATTTATAAATATAAAAATAATACCTGAAATTTGTTTAGACCCTTACGTGAACACTGTTGTATCATCACATACATATTTAAAAAAACAAACAAATTTATTGTTTCTCTTATTCTAAGGTTAAAGTTATAAAATAGTGTTGTTTATTACTATTAGCGTATCTGAGGTACATATTAGTAACCATAAAGTTGGAAAAAAGGAAATCTTCTTTTTACACAACATGCACACATAACATATTCAAGTTTAGTGAACTTCTAGAAGCAACAATAACGATATAGGTTTGCTATTCTTTGGAAAACTTTAATTGTAGTACTTATTTTTTACAGTTATTGGTTAACCTCATAATTAGTCAAAGTAGATATAGCTAACACCATAACTTAATTAGTAATCTATCAAATCCCTGTGATTACTAGTAAACCTAGTATACGCCACACCAAAAAAAAAGAGCCTACATTGGTTGCGTATTGTATACCATACATACCATATGTCACACGACTTGTTGCTAAAATGTATATTATTCAAGGTTTTCACGAACTTATCCCACCATGCCAGTCCAATTGAGAGGACCGGAAACGAGATGCTTAATCAATCCAATTATGCGTTTTGAACGATTTTCACTTGAATCTGTGAGCCGTTGGTCCATCCGGATTTCAACTTTTGTTTCTAGTATTTTAGATTTTTAGTTTTAAAATCTCATTGTATGATTAATTTAACATTTCAGGCTTCATATATACTTTATTTATTTAAACTCTTTAATATTAAAACATAAGTTATTTTCATATTATATTTTAATAATATACATATATATATGTTCATATATTGAACGTATATAATATTTATGATGTCATCTAATCTTAAATCCAATCAGACGACGGGTAAATAGACTAGCTCATATGTTATTTGATTCTAAAAGCATTGATATTATGTTTGTTATTTATTGAGAATTGTTGATTTTACAATGGAATTTAAAAAATAAGATGTGTTAAGAGCATTCACAGTAGGTTTTTCATTTTTATGTGAGTGTGTGCCTTATATTTTGGGGGATGATTGTTAGTGGTTGTGAGTGAAGAAGGAGAAATATTTATGGGGTTGTACCGTGATTCCTCATATTTGGAGAAATATGGAGAATCACGGTACAATCTTCATAATTTTTTTAATATTTTTAAAAGTGGTTGTGAGTGGATGAGAGAGAAAAATTAATGATAAATATATTAAAAATATTATTTAATTGAAAGATACAGTAAAAAAATAGTGTTTTTAGTGTAAATATGTGGATGAGATGGGGGAAGCTAGTGTGAATGCTCTAAGAAACATATCTATCGTAAATATATTTTTACATTGTTACCCTTCAGCGGAGTAGACTAAACGTTCAAAGTGGATAACTTCTGCGTTTTTTTTAATTTTTAATAAACAGTGAGCTTCTAAATAGGTTTTGCGCTTTTTTTTTTAATTTTAATAAACAGTGAGCTTCTAAATATTAATAATCTTTTGTGTTTTTAATAAAACTAGAATTGACACCTCACGCGTTGCTGTAGGGGTTTTCTTATAAAACTATAAAAATGATACTTGGTGTTTACACGAAAGAGCAAGAATCACCAATCCATTTTAATCAACATTGTCAAGGTGATAAACTATTCAAGAGTCATCGTGGTATATGACAACCACGTTTTAATTTACGGTGACTCATCACACCACCATCACTCGTTTACTCGCGCACACACACGTATATATAATTCAAATCTTATGAAAAAAACTTGCAAAGTCGGTTGTCTCTAAAATATATATACATATTTGTAGTGTTATAAAAATGTAACAGAAAGATTTAAAAGAAAACATATACATATACACACCAGCATTCTTTTGATCTACGTCCCGCAACTGTTCGGATACAAACTTTATCTTCTTCAATTCTTCTCCTCTATTTTAGATCCTCCATTAATTAGACTTTTAAAAACATTTGAGGAGTATCCTAATCTTCACTCCCAATATATTAAACGATGTCAATAACTATTGAACAAAGATGACAACGTTCCTTTAATTTGTAAATATGTTAGTATGTTCAGAACTAAGACGAAAAATGAAGAACTTAAAATTGTCTCCTAACAACTTCTTGTTTCTTGATAGAATATCTAACTCAACAAGATTTTAAATAATATACGGTGCTGAGGTTAATTATCATCATCATTCATGGGGTTTTTACGACTTTAAAATGGTTGTGTTATACAAATATCATTTTTTGTTATTTAGACACTCTATTGTCTCTATTTCCCTCCATGTATCTATATGTATGTATAGAAAGAGATAGAGATAATGAAAATAAATAGAATCTATCTATAACATACCCTCTTTAAAATAGTGATATAATTCTTAATAGCACACCCAAACCTGCTATAGTCTATTGTATAAACACATTGATAAAAGTCCCATGTACGGTAATTGTGTGATGGTAATAGATTGTAAAGCTCCAACAACAAATCTTGGGGAGTTTTCTCAATATGTTCAAACTTCACTATTTTTCTTTTTCAAAATAGTCATGATTTTTCACCTTGCTAAGTGTTATTGTCATATTACTTAGTTATTCTCAACCATTCATTTTGCACATTTCAACCTACAAGCCAAGACGACCCGTTGGACACTGAAATAAAAAAATATTCTACACGTGACCGACTCTGAGACATGACAAGTGTAAAATCATAGTCTGAACTAACCAGCAGATTTAATTCACAAGTTATGAGCTAAATCATACATTCTTAATCCACAATTTATGAGCTAGAGCCTACAAACTTAAGCCCACAGGCTAGCTCAACCTACAATTTTAGATCTGTCATGTTCCGAAATAGAGATTTCAGTGCCTAACGTGCTATCATAACGTCTGAAATGTGTGAAAAAATTAAATAAATCATACATGACTATAGAACTTTCAAACCGAAAAATCAAGAATATTTTAATAAAAAAAACTACCTCAACTTTATTCTCACAAATTCTTTTTTAAATAATATAATAATAGAAAATCAAAACAACCATATCACTCCTCAAACTTCAAACCCAAAGCACATAGCAGAAATAAAATAAAATAAATCAAATTAAAATAAAAAAAAAGAACTTATAACATAGAACAGACTCACAACAATATACACGTGTCATCGTCCATACACTCTTCTAGTTCTCACAGACATCGGCTTCTTCGTCAAATCTATCTCCATCTTCATCTTCATCTCCTCTTTCAATGGAGAAAAACCACCACTTTCACACTCAATCCCATCATCTTCTTCATCAACAACCACCTTCTTCTTCTCCAATGTCGAACACCCATCTGAATCAGAACCACCGCCATTAATATTATTCTCCGACGACGAAGTTTCACCCCTTTGAACCTTCGATTTCTCAGAGTTCGAATCGACCACTTTCCTCGGCCGTGAGTTGGGGCTGTCGGGGTGATCGGAGCCGAAAGATCGTGATCGGGAAAGCTCCACCGCCGCCCGCGCCGCCGCCGCTGCGTACGCCGCCGATTCGAACGCCGCCTGTGCTGCATCTTCTACACCCCTGTATTTCTTCTTCAATGTTGTAGACTCTGAAAAACTCAACACTTCTGCAATATCATCGTTCATTGCACCTTTTGGTGTTGATTCTACATCCTCCTGAATCCATAAATCATCAGATTTGTAATAATTCATCGATTTGAAGTTGTTAATTTTAATGTTATTAGGTATTACCTCTTTATTCGCCGGAGATGAATCTTCAAGATTCAGAATGATACCATTCTCTCCGGCGATCTCCTGTAAGATCTTCAATCTCGTCTCCAAGCTCGATTGTCGTGTGGAAAGCTTCTGTATTATCTGAATCAACAACATGTGAACCACAATTTAATTTGAAATCTTTAGAATCAAGAACACATGAGCAAATTCAATCATGCTCTGTTTTCTTACAATCTTTAATCTTTAATCTTACCCTCGTGTTAACTCCACAATTGCTTCGTAACTCCATAGCTCCATTAGCGAATTCTTTCCCATAACGAGATGTTAAGATCTCACGAACCTCTTGAAGCTCCGGGAACTCGCCTAATCTCGGAGCTGCATACAGCAAGCTTGATACAGCTTCTTTCAGTTCATCAGGACAACCCCTGATGCAAATTAGCAGAATTTAATCAAAAAGATTATGAATCAACACGAATTAAGATGCTAAAATGTCGAATAAAGAACATACTTCTCGTTTTCTATGAGATTCATCATCTGCAACAGTAGATGACAGTACCCATCCACCATTGTCAACACATCCAACATGTTCTGCTCCTTGATCACATGATCAACCTGTTGTAACAGTGTAACATAAACATGTTTTCAAATCAATTTGACAAATTTAACGAAATCGAATCGCGATTGATCGAATTGGTACCCGAATGAGAGCTTGTTCATGGTGGTTGAGGTTGAGGAGTTGGATGACGTCGGAGCTCGCCACCGTGAGGCGCGATTGACGGTGGGTTTTGAGGACGGAGATGCGGGAGACGGCGAGGTTGACGGTGGCTCTGAGCTTTGAGGGTTTGAATCTCCGGCCGAGAATGGCGTCGAGCTTTCTTCCCATGGTGGTCTCTGTGTTTTATCGTTTGCAGTGAAGAAGAAGATGATGATGATGATGATGATGATAAGTGTGAAAGGGGTGATAGAGCTTCAAATACGACGGATGAAAGACGTCGCTTTGTGACTTTTTGTGACGACGTGAGGAAATTGTTGCATAGTGTTTGGGATTATATGGAGAAAATGTTTTCACAAGTTTCCCTCACGTTTAGTTTTGTGCAATTAGGCCCTTAATGTTTCTATCTCAAGGCTTGTTCAACTTAAGAGTTGAAAGAGTAGAGCTGTAAGCTAACTAAACGTTTGGCAAACAGTTTGTGAACTGTTCGGTGGGAAGCATTGTTTTTAGGTCCGGATCGGACCAACCGATCCGACCGGGGATCGGCTAGGTGGCCGGTCCGGTTCGGTATGGATCGTTTTGGGATGGTCGAAACCGGTGGTCGGACCGGGAAACCGGACCGGTTCGAACTGAATTTTGATTTTTTTTATTTTAATGGGAAAAAACGGGGTGTTGAACCATAAATCAGTGTGTTGGATATACAAATATAGTTAAGTTTTATATATAACTATAAAATACATATATAACTTCTATTTAATTATATATATAACTATATATATAATATATTATATATATATATAATTATTAAGTCATTCGGTTCTTAAATCCGGTCCGACTGGGCCGACCACCAAACCAGTAATGCGTCCGGTTCGACGTCCGATCCTGTTCTGAAAACATTGGTGGGAAGTTTGTTTGATAAATAAACGAACACGAACAAGAAAAATCCATTCGTTTAGTTAAATGAACAAACATGAATAGATGTCGCGTTCATTGATTTATGTCCGTGAACGTTTGATAATGTGTTCATTAACGTTCGTTCATTTAAAAGTTATTATTGAGATAATTATGTTAAATACTTATTTTAATTTTTTGTTTTAGAAAATTTCGCTTGTGTTCATTAATGCTCATGAATATTTGTGTGTGTTTTTTTGCTTTCGTTTGCGTTTTTGCTTTATGTTCGTCAACAGTTCATGAACATATTCATTTCCTTAATAAATGAACATGAACAAGAAATCTCGTTCAGTAAGCATTCATGAATAGTTTATGAACAAGTTATTTTTTTAGTGAACGAACACGAAAAAGGCTCCATTCGTGTTCGTTCGTTTCGTTTACAGCCCTACTTAATAGCATCCATGACATAAGGTTTTTCTTCACCGACGTTCGGTTGGAAGAGAAAGGGAGCAAGCGATGCAGATGTTACGAGGAGAGAGGGTGATTATTGTTCATGGGCTCAAATCATATGTGGAAATGGATTCATTAGTTAGTTTAATTAGCGTAATGCATACAATTATACATAATTTTATAATTATAACTTTATATATATATATTATAAATTATTTAGTTTTTTAGGGCTTTCTTTATTTTTGTATCGGGAGATGTTAGAAGACACAACATTTTAATTGTGGAACGTCTTATTATTTAGTTAATTTATCAAAATTATGTATAATACTACTTATTATGTAAAGAAAGTTATTATACTTACATAAATAATGAACTCCTTTGTATATTGAAGCTCGAGACTTGGATTCATTTATTAAATGATCCTTTTTTATAACCATTAGCTCGTAGCCTCGTAGGGTTTTTTTAGAATGGTAAATTTATGCACACATTTAATTTTATTTTTCTCCACCTCAGGACTAGAACCTTCAACCTTATAAGAAGTGAATTTAATACTTACATTGTTGATATCATTAGATTACAAGTCTTTTATACTCTAGTTTGTAAGTTTAAACTCATTTCATTTCAATTCACAGCTTTAGATATATGATTTTGAGTAGCTTATGAATCACTCACCCATATAAACATGTACTAAAAGTCCAAAAATATTAATAAATTCATAGCGAGTAAACGAGGATAGGCATGCTAATATATAAACGCGTGAGGGGCATTTCCTTGCAAAGTAAGGGTTGTAGTCGGTCAATTTGGGAATCACAAAGTGATCCTTCTTTTATCGAGTGTTTACACTTCAAGTCCCTTCACTTTTATGGCCATTCTTTTTATATACATTAGTTTGAATAAGAGCATTCACAACAGAATCTTCTTCTCCATCTTTATATTTTAACTAAATTTCATATTTCCGTACAATTATCTCTTAACTTTGTTTAACATCTCACATTCCATTCTCTATCTTTATCTCTATCTAACTCACAAACATTTATTTTATTATTGTTTCTCTCTCTTATACACTCACAAAACATATAGAGACCAATGAATAGTGAATCTCTATGTTTAGAGAATCACTATTTACAGAACTCTAAAGTTTGGAGATAGAGAAAGAGATGGAGATGCTGATAGAGATGTAAAATACAAGAAATCTTTAAATAATAGAGATGGAGATAGAGATAGAGTTTTTACTGTGAATGCTCTAAAAAGATATATAATTATGGGTGGATTGTGACTTGTGAGGACTTCTTAATCAGGATGAAAAACCATAATTTATTTATTAATATTAATAAGAAAGAAATATGAACATTAATCAAAAGGAAAATAATGTAAATGCTATGATTATGGGAGTAGGAATATATAATTAATAATTTGGTATTAAAAAAGATAAGGTATATCTATGTTATAATCCTAAAATTAAGAAAAGGACTACAAATGTCTAGATCGTCCTTTTGAATTTTCTGCAATATTTATTTGATTAATAGCAATGTTAGTCTTATTATATTGATAGATTTCACACTACCAATGAGGTTAATATGTCTTTCTCAACTAAAAATTGTAAATGACATGAAAAGGAAAGGTAATTTATAAGTGCTTGAAAACTAAAAAGAATGAAAAGAATCATAATTAAGAACAATTGTGATCAATCGTTTCATAATTACAAGTAGAATTTGAGTGCATGGGCATGTGTTTCTTGTACTCTTCTTCAACTTATCATCTAAACTTTAATCATATATATAATTATAACTTTTAGATGTATATACTTATATATATAATCATAATTTACATAATAGTTATAATAATAATGAAAATATCAAGAGAAACTTGAAAAAACGCATTTTTTGCCCTTATAATTTCCATGTTACAAAATTCATATTTTTATGCCTATACGCGTAGACGCATTTATGCATTTGGTTTAGTACAAATAAATATACACAGAAACCTATGAATAACTATTGTAAAATGATGCAAAAGAACACGAAAATGAGTTCAAAAGTAAATAAATAAAAAGTAAAACTAGAAAGAAATAAAGAAAAATATGTGGAGGTTGGAATTTCAAATATATGTAATAAAATTAAACAATATAAAACCATGTTAATTATATTAAAATATAAAAAAAATATTTAAAATCCACGACACCACTCAACGTCAGCATTAAAATTAGAAGTATTTTCTAGTTGAAACAAAATGAAAAAACATGTTAAAAAAGAATATTAAAATATCTAATATGAATAAAAATTGAAAGCAGAATAAAATAATTGAAACACTTTTTAAATTTAAGTGACATAATTAAAATACTTTCAAAACTTGGTTATTATTCTATAAAATTACCCCTTTAACCAAATATTATTTATAATAAAATTTATATTAAAACATAAATAGAAGAACCATATCACAACCGTATATTTATAATACATCAAACAACATTTTTTATAAAATTACAATATTTCCAAAATGTTAATACACAAGTACACATCCAATAAAAAATGGGCCGAGAGGAACAAAAGATACAAGATCCAACATGCTAATATTTGGGCCTAAATATCGTGCCCAAAAGGATTGCCACTGGACTTTGTATTGAAGCCGGCTTAGCCTAGTCGGCTAGTAACTATGTCTAGAGATGGGCAAACCGGGTTTTGGGCCATACCCGAAACCGGGTTCAATCCGGGTTGGGTCCAATCGGGTTTTTTGTACCTGGGTATTGGTGAACCCACCCGGGTATGAACCCAGGTCGGGTTCAGTTACTTGAAAACCCTACCCGTCATACCCGGGTAGGGTAGGGTTGGGTCTGGAACCGGATCCAATACTTGGTTTAGTTTTTTTTTCTTTTTTTTTTTGTTTTTATGTCCAATACCGGGTTTAAACCGGGTCGGGTTCGGGTCGAGTTCACTAAAAACTCAAAAACTAAACCCGGTTCCAACCCTATGGGTTTAAACGGGTCAACCCGGGTATGCCTCCCATCGGGTACTCCTCGTACCCGGGTCCGGGCCGGGTCCGAACCCGGTTTTTATGCCCCACCTCTAACTATGTCTATACAAATATATTTGTTAAACGGCAAAACCATAAACACCGGATGTGCAAACATTAACTATGTCTATACAAAAGGGTGCTGGTGTAGTAGCCGACAAGGAGAAAACTTTCACAACCTAAAAATTATCGTAATCATGAATCTTGACGAAGAAACAGACTTCAATTTCCGTTGTCAAGGGTAGATGAATAGTAAGTGTTGTCGGGAGAAGGTGTCTATGAGAACTATAACGAGTCGCAAATTGACAAAAATGAATGAGCAAAAGGAAGAAGATAGTAAAACATCATATTGTTTTTGTATGTTATCGTGTTAAGGGGAGAGAATATGTATATTATGTATATTTTTTTAAGATAAACTTATACAAACTAAAAAAGTTATATTTATTATAAAAAGGTTAATTTAATTTCATTTATATATATGTTTGTGTGAACTTCAACATTTTTTCTAGTTAGATCTATAGTAAATATGTAAATATATATAATTAAACAAAATTACTTTTATTTGTTTTTCCTAGTCATATACATCTAAAAAGTAAAAAGGCCACAAGTAAACAAAGTTAAAAAGGGAAATTTGTTTTTTGTTTGTTTCTGCAAGGACTTGTAAGTTCTAATTCAGTAGAGTCAGAGAAACACGAATTTGATTGACAAGACGCAACGTATTAATAAATGTCAAACAACCGACCACAATTGTATTAACGTTTAATATTAAGACACTCGTCCATATTAATCGACATTCTTTGTACGTCTCAGTATACGAAGCGTATAGTATGGGTGTCGTTTAGGGTTTTTAATCAGGTTTCTGGTTCCCGTAGGTTTTCAGATGTAGAAAATCAACCGAAAACCAAACAAAATAAATTATATTTAATCAGTATTCGAGTTTCAATTTTCGTGTTTATTCGGGTCGGGTTAATCGCTGATCGGGTTGGTCGACTTGTAAATTTAAAAATCAAATATAACATACTTGAAAATGTTTTGGTTTTAGTAATCGGATTTGACATCACTTTACAAGCAGGTTTGATGATCATAGTTGAAAAAAAACAAAATTAACCTCTAAATTCACATGTTACTCGAACGCATGCTTAATACAAACAAACAACATAACTGTCATTGCCCGAACAAAAGTAACGCAATAACACGAAACTGGGCCTATAAACATGTTACCTTTATATTATTGTGCTCGGACGTACAATGAGTAACAAACATATATTTCAAACAAATACATATATTTATACCTTGTATGTAATTAGTTTAAATGGTTTAGTATGGAAAATAGACTGATAGAATGATCAAGTTTAAGACTTGTGTCTTTGATTGGAAATAGAGTGATGGACGGATTGATCGAGTTCATAGTCAAAAACAAATGTCATCAATTGAAATCTTATAATATGAAATATGGATTATCAATTATGATAATATGGTATTCGGGTTATTCGGGTCAACCCGAATTGCCAAAATACAACCCAAAGACCAACCTAAATAAGAATTTCGGGTTTGGGTTTAATTTGTAATCGGTTTGGCTTTTTCAGGCCATGTCTTAATCGGGTTTTGGTAGAGTTTAATAGGGTTAGGTATTCGGGTACGAGTAAAATTGACACCCCTAGCGTATAGAGTCTCGTCACTGAAAACGAGAAAAATATAGGGGGCTGTCATACGCACCATATAGGCCTATATGACCCCTATACATCCTGTATGGGCCTATACGACACATATAGCAAAATTTGACACTCAAAATAAGGAAAAGTTCAGAGGCTATCTGAAGAGTTATCCGCCCCATATAAGGATATACGAACCCCTATACGCCCAGTATAAAACTATATGATACGTATAAAAGTCTACGCCTTGTTGATTTATATTGCGACGTCCTTGTATTAAAGATCAATTCATAGTAGAACATATATAGTTAAAGTGTGCAAGCATCAAAGCATATGAATTAAGAATCAAATATTCATAATATTCTAGTGTAGCTACAAGTTTGATTTAGTTAGTACATCAACAAGTGAAATAATCTTTTTACTTGATATTTCTAATGTTTTTGACGAAGGATTAAGTCGTTAATCATTCAAGAATAATTGTAAGTTCTGAAGTCTTGACTATATAAATCAATTGCCAACCCTTTAACACTAATTAGTACTTATATATAATTATCATAGTTGGAAAGAAAAAAATCACATCTTTTTAACATTACGGTGGTGACACTACGCATAACCTTAAAGCGATGTTTGCAATCTCAAAGTCGAGGTCATGTTCAAAGCAACACATTCTTGCAAATCACATGTGTGGTTTTTTTTAATAAACAACACGCATTATGTGTGTTTTTAAATTTATACTTATATATATCGTTTATCGATTATTGAAGTTATAAGTATCTAACTTGTGATCAATTCTAGATAAATAAAAATAAAAGTTTAGAAAAAAAAATATCCAATGAATGTCTATTTATTTGTTGTTACAATTATAAACAAGTTGATAGTATTGTTAACTAAAAGAGATTTTCATATTTAGCAAATAATATAATATTTACATACTATACAACAAACCAAATGATAATTATGCGTGTATGCTTATAACTAAAATTATCTCTACCCATACCATATATTCACATAAATAAATAACAGTCAATAGAGTTACATCTATAACCTATTTTGACGACTTATACATTTAAATGAAAATTTCATCTTATACACTAATTTCTACTTCTATATACATCGTAATCCACTTTATCAAGAAATCAACTAGAAGAAGAGCCAAAAATCCTTCTAGCTAAAGAAATTTTGTTAGCTCGACTTTTGTAGATTGTTGTATGTTGAAGTTCTTTATTGGACGTTTTCGATGTTTCTGGATGTTTGGTGGTCAATATAAGGGTCACCTTTTTTTCCATCAAGCTAACCTCCATTGAGTCTGCTTCGGCTATACTTTGAGTAATGTAATAGGTTAAGATGATAAGATAACTTGATTTATGAGCTAAGATATGATGTAATTTACATATAACACGTGCATTATAGGGTTATAAAGTAAAACATAATACTTAATATAAAAATATTATAGGGTTATTTCTAGGCCCACTTTTGAATTTTCAGACCCAATGGAATTCTCAAATTACAACGGCCACATGTTTCTAGAAGATATGATATAGGTTGATCAAGATACTAGGAATATAGATCATTTTAATTAATATTAGGTTACAAACCGATTGAATCCGAAGCTGAATCGAACCCGTTTAAATCATATCGAACTTCATATCGTTTTCCGGTCCGGTTTTCGCTCGAACCAAATTAGTTATTTTGATTTTGAATTTAAGAAATTCAATTCGGTTAAGCCTAGTTACTGAATTCATATATACTACGCCATGGATTCTCCGATTAGTACAACCCATTGAGTAATTAAATTGAGAAACTCGAAGAACCAAAACCCAAACCAAGGAATCCTCTTTAGGGTGTTCATCGAATCAGGATTGAGTTATTCAAATCGGATTAAGCGGGTTAACTTTTATCAAGTTGAACTCGAATTCGAATAAAAACTTAGCCGAATACAAATTTGTGTTTGTTTCGGTTTTGACCACTTTGAATTTGGTTAGGTCTTAGGTTTTGATTTTAGAAAAAACCAAATTGAACACCAGTAAAGTGAGCCCACAGAAATTTGGATAAAATTTAATAGGATACAATCATACAAACAGTAAAAATTAGGCAAATGAAAAATCAAGAAAATTAGGAACACAAGCTCCCGGAAAATCAAGAAATCTTTAAACCACCGGAAACAATGATCAGAACTTACAAAACAAACTCATCTCGCCGGAAAATCAAGAAATCTTGAAAAGACTCAAAACAATAATCAAAACTTACAACCAACTCACGTTGCCGGAAAATCAAGAAATCTTGAAAAAAAACAGAAACAATGGTCAAAACTTACAAATGTCGCCGGAAAATCAAGAAATCTTGAAAATACTCTAAATTGTGATCAGTACATCCCAACTTATGTCGCCGGAAAATCAAGAAATCTTGAAAAACCAAAAACAATGATCAAAACAGTTTATAGTCGCCGGAGAATCAAGAAATCTTGAAACGGAGATGTGGGGATGATAAAACTTACCATTTAATCTAGAGACTATGTTAGCCACTCTATCTTGACACCTTTTGCATCGAATATCAGCTAAAAGAACAACTTCTTGAACCTGTGTTTACAAAGATTACAGCACCAATTAGCTAATCTGACGTACTAAACACGAACATGTGATCGTAAAACTAATGAGAAGACGAATCGATTACGAGAGGGAAGGTTAAGGATTCAATGGTGGCAAGTGTGGTTGGAACAATGGCCAACTTATTATTATCTTCAAATTCATGTTCTTCGTGTTCTTCGTGTTCGTCATTTCGATCATTAGCATCCATATTTTATTAGAAGGGGACCCCTAGTTTGTGATGCTTTATGCCTTTATGTGTTATGAGAAAGCTCACATGAGTGTGTGTATGTGTGAGAGATAAGGGGTTAAAGCTTTTATAAGAGAGTTGACAAGTATGCTTCAAGAACATTGGCAGCCTCTCACCCACTACTGTTTTTGTTTTTTATGTTATAAATATTGCTACAAAGTCTATTTAAATAATGGTAGAATTCATGCTTGTTGAAGTTTAACAATCTACACCCCAAGACTATTAATTTGTATCACTTTTTATCGTGAGGTTTCGTTCACGAAAAACCCAGAGTTCGTTATCTAAAAACTCACTAGACTTTGCTAATGTCCTTTAACAAGTGACAATAAAATCGGTTAAAATGCAACTTATACTGAACATATGGTTTTAAAGAGGTTAAATGGAGAAAATTAGTGAAAGACTGGATGTGAACCTTAAACTTTTGTCTGAGGGATTCAGACCACTAAACCATTTTAGGTTGTAGCGTGTCTTTAAAGGTGGAAATAAGTTTAATCTTGTCACTTGATTTATGAAGGTGCGATTCTTATAATGATCTACGGTTATTTGATACTATATCTACTAAAAGCTACAAAATGTCGAAAGTTGCATCTTTTAATCACTACTTTCAGTATCGTATTTGTCGATCGGATTCCAGCACAAACCCTGATATCATGAGTCGAATGTTCAAGACATAACTATTAAACACATGACAATAAGTGTTTCGGTCCGTTTAACATATATTATTTAAATCCAGCTTTCATTGTTTTCTATGAATATAAGTTGAATTGTGCAATTTTAGCATAGATTCGTGAAGCCAATTAATTGGTAGATTCATGGACCCACAATGTATTTGGTCTTAAAGTAATTAAGAACTCAATAAAATGTCATCGGACGGAATAATTGACGGTTGATAACTTGTATGACTGAATCTCTCAGCTCCGGTCAAAGAAGAACAATATTAATTATCAAAGTATCCAATGGATATAAAAATTGTAAATAGGTAAATAGTACCCCTGAACTATTGATGTTTTATAGCTTCAGTCCTTGAACTTTACATATGTTCCCACCCTTGTATAAGATTAGTGGTTAGCTGTTGATTTCGTTGAGTTTTACTTTAAACATAAACCACAAACTTAATTTTCATATAAAGATCATTGGATCGGTCATGGGTCTACATATTAAAACTTATTAATGTTAAATCTAAGGTTCAATTTTTATTGAAAAACAAGATTCAAGATTCATAACTTGAAACAGATATTAAATGTTTTATTTTTCTAATTTTTGGAACATGAATACATAGGTACGAAACTTTTATTGTTTTTAAAATAATAATACAAATTCATGCTTTTGGATAATAAGTTAAAACAGAACAATTTAAAAAGTTAAACCAAACCATGTACGAAACTTTTATTATTTTGAAACTATAATACAAGCTCATGCTTTTGGATAATAAGTTAAAACAGAAAACAATTTTAAAAGTCAAATCAAACCATGTACGAAACTTTTATTATTTTTAAAATTATAAAACAAACTCATGCTTTTTGGTATCAAGTTGAAAAAACAATTCAAACAGATAGATGAAGGGTAGGACCAAAATTTCATCAAAACAGCAGTTACCCCATCAGAAGTCAACCATAAATCTTAAACAGATAATAAGAAACCTAGTATCAAGATCATACTAAGTTAATCCAAGTGCTCAAACTTTGCAATTTGTATCAAAAGACATTATTTCATACAAACTAAAACCATAATATACAGGAAACAAAAAACAGTGACTACTATAAAATCCTACTTGTAAAGAAATCTAGTATCTAGGTCATACTAGGTTAATCTAAGTGCTCAAGCTTTGCAACTTTTGTTACATCCTCAATTCGGCTAACCAACTAACAGATTGTACATGGTTCCAAATGAAAATGTAAAAGCTTTCACCTGGACATAACTAAGCTTGTTAACGGTGAAGCAACTCGAGCACAAGTTGACTTGCAGTCCACTTTAAACGAAACAGGCATCAGAAAACTGTAATGTTTTCTTGTTTCAACTGCTACTAAATTGTTACTTTTACGCATATTTCTTGTGTGCTTTCTCTTGGTTGACCAGTTCCAGGTCAAACTAGCAAGTAAATCGCCTTCACTACCTCTATTTTCTTCTGAGCTTAGACTGGATACATTATCATTGGATTTAGTAGCTTCTGAATTTGTTTCAGTTGCACAAGAAGTTAAACCAAGAATATCGGGTCGGTCTTCCATTTTTTTCCAACCGTCTCCTACCCATTCTTGAGAATATCTCAAATCCTTGCATCCCAAAACCGATCTATTTTTTTCCCCTGAAAAAAATAAGAATTAAAAAAATATATATTAGTAAACATGCTTCAGGCTCTCATTGATTGACAAGTTAATGATCATATGATATGGCAATTATTCACAAACCTGGAAAATAAACATGGATTCTATCATCTGATTCTTTATGAACCACGACTCCTTCCCACCAACCATCATGCAACCATGCATCCACAATGCAACCAACATCAATTGAACAAGCATCAATCTTATTGGACAATCGGGTCGGTCTAATCGTCATCCTCCCACTATGGCGGATTCCCAATTCATCAGCAATAGCAACTCTTGATGACAATATCCATTCCTACAAAAAGTTCAAGAAATTTAGTTAGATCATGTACAAAAATGTGCCTTTTAAAAAAAACTTAAAGTTACTATAGCAGATCATAAAACATAATTACCAAAACAGACCACCATAAAGTAGACCACCACCAAAAGTATACCACAACTTTATGAAATTTGCCAATTCAAAAAAAAAATTACAGAATTATATAAACTAATGCTCACCTCAAGATTAATAGATTCATCAGCTGCATCTTTGATATCTTGATACCTAACTTTAAGCTTATCTTTATGCTTTTTAATAACCACAGCTTTAAACCAAACACCTCTAATCCCACTATCTTGCGACAATACTTCAATTTCAGAACCTAAAGAGTATTCAGTGTCAACCAACTTCCTAAGTCTCTTCTTGGGTCTGATGCTGATATCATCAGTAGACAATAATCTAAGTATTTTCTGGTTCCAGTATCCTTTGACTTGAGTAACGTCAAAGGGGCTGACTATTTCATTTTCAAATTGATTTCGGCATACAAAAGGACCATCCAAGATAGTTTGAGCAGCATTTGACTTGACAAAAGTATCATAGTGTTGAGGACTGAGAACAGTCGCTAGTCCATCAATGCACTCGATGCTAAGATCTTGAAGACAAAGTGAAAAGAAAATTTCTTTGTCATTATGATATGTACAAGGTAAATCAAGACCAAGTTCATCGATTTTGTGAAACCACTGTACCACTGCAGTTTTGTTTCCTCTTGGGTCCTCATATAAATCATTTATGTAAGCAACAAGTCGTTTGCTTCCTTCTGCTAATACGTACACAAAATCTTGAACCTGAACACAAAACAATCAAACCATCAATATGTCAAGCAAAAATCCATGGGAGTCAAAGTAGTGTGTCGTCTTTGGTGAGTCCTTAAAAATTTAATAAAAATAAAAAAGCAAATTGCAAGGGTGTATGCTTTTTACAAAAACACACACCTTGGAAAACTTTCAATCAGTTTGATCATCAGTTCAGTCCATATGATTTATTTGAAACTTAAACAAGTTGAAATTGTACTCACCGAGATTCTAACGCCACTACGAGTATAAGCTCCAAAGTGCTTCCTCTTTTTCCTGCAAGTCCAAGCAGAACCGACCCACACAAACTCCGTAGCATGGCGGCCTGTCTTATGCAGATCGATATCCTAAAAAAGAGAAGTTTATAAGAAACTTTCAAAAAATTAAACATTAAATTATGATGAAACTGAAAATGATACCTTAACTCTTTCTGAGGTCAACCTCAAGGTATTCCCTAAGCCCAGAGGATCATTCACAGGTTGCGGTGGCGAAAGAAAGTTTCCATCTAAAACCATACAAGAAAGCAATCAATCAATACTTGGTACAAAAATATCAACAAAGAATAACATAAATGCAAGCAAAGTATTTAGAATAATCAAATTCACAGATCACACAAAACTTTAATAAGATATATATTCTTATAAAAGAACAATATTTACTTAGAACCAATAGTGCTTTAAATCTAATTTGGCATAAAATCATCAATGAAGGATGACAGGACAAGTCAACACAAAACAAATTAAGTTGACCATGAGAGAACATAGATGATATTAACCTAGCAATCAGGGCTCAGAAATTCCGAGGCTCTCAACCAGCTCTTGGAATCTGATTTTAATATTTCCTGCAGCCCAGATCATTGTCAGTCCTAGAGGCGAACATACAGAAAACAAACATCATACAGATTGAAGTAAATGGAATGAATCAATTAACATGAACAGAACTACACAAATAGACGATTGTATTATTCAAGAGAAGATAAACAAGATTATTAAAGTTGAGTAATTTGATTATAACATGCAAATTTACACCTATTTAATCCCAAGAATCCTAAAACCCACAAAAAGGGTTCTTTTGCTATGAACACAAAACCGACTCAAGAGACCAATTTCATATCTGTCGCTAAACAACTATTAATCCCTAAGCCAAACAAGAACAAAACCCCTAACAGATGGATTGAAATAGCAAAAATAACCCCACAAAATCGAAACAAAAATCATAAAAGAAAGAAACTTGAAGAAGGCAACACAGATATATTACTACATACCTGAAACAATGGAGCTTAAACAGTCAACAACCTCCCGCCGAGATCTGAGCTTCGAAGGAAGTTCAAAAGGCAAATTCAACGAAAGAAACACCGATTTCTCACGCTTCGCATATCGATACCGATACAAAGAAGACGATAACATCTTCGTATGACGCCCTAACTTCTTCTCTTTACCAACAACTGCCAAAACGTAAGTCCCACACCGTCGTTTCAAATAAAACCGCACCTCTTTTCTTCCTCTACGGTTTGTAGAACAAACTTCCTCCCAATTCACAAACTCCGGCACCGCCTTTCCGACCGCCGCAGATCTCTCCATCGTTAAAAGAAACCCAAACAAACCCTAGTTCCTAATTTCTAATTCCTAATATACATATACAAACTTTGCTCTAAATCAAAGAGCCTTATGGAAAATTGGATTGAAATTGGGGGTTTTGAGGATGAAATTTGGGGTTTTTTGTATGGAATTTGAAAGCGGTAAACGCGTAGAAGAGATCTGAAGGAGATGAAAGGGGTATTTATATGAATAATGATGATGATGAGAGAGGGGGAAATTAGGGTTTCGTTATTTTGTTTTGAATATGCAATTGGGGGCGGCACGAAGGAACTGAGTGATAACGGGCGGGTCAACCCGTTTTTATCTCGATATATGCAGAATTCGGAATTTAAAAACCGAAAATAAACCGGTTTTTGATAGATGCAATGCACGTTCTAGATATTTGAGCCAAAACTAAAAGATCGTGAGTTTAAATCGTGTAAAACGTAAACGTGGTGATTTTATAAATATAATAGTTGTAGCGTAGAGAGTATGCGTGAGTTGGGATAAAAACATGTTGTGTGATGGTATTTTAGTCCTGGCTTTGCTGATGACCACGTTTGTCGTTCATGGTGTTAAAGGATGTAAGAAAAATGTTAGTTTTAGAAGTCCATGTATTGTGGTATTTATGTAGGTAACTCGTAAGTAACCAACATTTGTTTAATATATACAAGAAGTCGTATTGGTAATTAAAAATTTAAGGTAACTCGTAAGTAACCAACATTGTTCAATAGATTACATCAAGATTACTTTTCCAATGAAGAATATCAAATTATTATAAACTTAAAACCCAACAATGGTTATGAATATGTGATTAGAAAAGATAATTAACCAAATGATGCCAAATGTATAAGTGTTCTGTATAGATATTAATTCTAGGGTTGTACCTTCATCAAGTTCTATTGAAAAGTGGAAAAGAAGAGTTATTAAGGATGAAAGATCTACGTAGTCACATTAAGCATATGACTACATACGTTTAAGTTATAATGAGAAACAATAAAACAAAAGCTTTATAATTTTTATGTAATATGGCCTCTTAGAAGATGAAATTTGCTTCAAAATGTGACTTAGTATAACATCATCCTGGTAAGACATTAACTGAATCTAGTAAGTATGGTCAGATAAAAAACTTTGGTTTTATAGTAAAGAAATGAACTATGATGTGTGATATAGTGAATGTAAGGGTGACAATTGTGTTAAGCAGGTGGGTATCAGACTTTCAAGTTGACAAGTTGATCATATAACCTACACACATCAGGCATATTTATTTGTGTCAAAAACATAATCTTAACCTGAACACATTTGAAATCTTGTAACCCAAAATAATTTGTAACTCATTTTTCTAAATGACTCAAAACCAGTTTGCCATATTACAAGTGACTTGTAATTTAATTGTAAACGAGTCAAATAAGCTATCGTAAATCAATCAAAAATTTATGTGCTAACACGTGTAATGATACATAGTGAATCAAATAAGTTGATACTTTGAAATTTTAGGTTGAGAAGGCAAGTCTCGGTTTTTAAGGTGTGTGTGAGGTTATAGTTATTTGTACATTGAAGTTTCTAATCAAAATTAAGAATCTTTAATAATTTTGTTAGCTATAAGAGTAGACATATGGACATTTTGAAAGCGTCAAACATGATAACATGGAAATAAGTGGGGCTCCAAACACTATTACAAGATAGTTTAAAGGGGCTATGAACACATAAGCCTCCAAGCTATCAACGAACGTCAAACAAATTTTTTTTCATATTATTGCATCAATATGGCTCCATACATTAATTAATCACTAAACTTGATTTAAAAAGGGATTTAGTAAAATAATTTTCATCTACATAATATTACTTAGCATTTTAACTAGGATGTAACTATTAATCAACCAATATATGGCTAGCCCACTTGGTAGTGGCTTACCTCCATGAAATATAAACTAATCTTAAGTAATTTTGAAGTATGAGTATAATAGATTTTTCATTAAAAGTAATTATTAACCACTATTAACTTTTATTTAATGAAAATAAACCCTTGCTTTAAGCCATCTAGTTTTCTTCAACAGTTAGGTTTTACTCCTTCACAATTCGATTTTATCAATTATGATTTCTTCCCACTTCAAGTGATGCAAGGAGTGTTGCATGATTTTTGGTTTGGTGTTTTTTTCTGCTTTCTCGTCCTCCTGATATAGGTTAAAGAAATCCTTACGTCTTAGAAAATAGATAAATTTATATACATGAAATCTCTTGTGTAAGTATATTGGTATTTTGTTTAATTTTCTCTTATAATGCATGGTCTTGTAATCTTTAAATTGTTACGTTATTACTAAAAAGTATATTGAATTTTAGTATAAAAGTTATTACATTTTCTAAATTTTGAGATGTTACTTTTATGAGGGATGTATGTAATGCTATCCGTAATGGCGTGAGGTGAGGATGAACCCGTGAGGCCCTATCACGATAGGAACATCCCCCCACCCACCCACCATGATAGGGGCGTCATGCCCAATTCCATGGGTGGTGCTACAATGGTGCGGAGGAAAATACCGACTAACTTTTTACACTACATATATTAATTAACCATTTATACTAGAGATTTTCTTTCACTATAAAAAAATATCCACCTACTAAAAAAATACATTGCTACTCACCATAACTCCATACAACAACCCTTTCAATGAAGTTCCTTACAACCCGAACCAACTCATGGTTTAGCTATTTTTCTCGGCCCGCCCTTAAGAGTTATTGCTTCAAGTTAACTTGCCTTGCTAATGCTAGCTTGCCTTCTATTATTACTGTCCAGAGCGAGCTCGAATCAACCCATCCCTCCAAACCAAATGCACTACAAAATTCTTTGACCAAAACCTTTTAACCGACCCCAACCACCGAAGTAATCGTCATAACTGGTCACATTTAATAATTGGAACCAACAACCCTTAAACAAAACCGACGAGGGTGTCCCCAAAACACAACCCAATCGATACTGAAGAAATGACAAAAAAAGGAAGGCAATCAAAACCAACGAAACAAAAGGTTATGTGATGGTTGCAAGGGAGATTTAAAAGATGGGTCGACTCGCGAACAACCATATCCCAAATCCATCAGGAGTCAACAAGCCGCAAGGGAACACGCACTCCCTCCTCCGCCTCAAAAATATTATCCTTAACCAAGGAGTTCTCACCATCAATCACGTTAGACAATGGTTCCTTTTTCACCCGTTAAGCTTTAATAAAAAAACATTTTAAAAAGCCACAATATACTCATATATTTATATGTATGTATGTATGTATATATATAAGGGAGGGTTTCTAAGAAAACCAATAATTATATGAAAACCAAACAAAACCACAAAAACAAATAACATGATTCATAATTTTTTTGTTATTTTAATTGTTAAAAATGTTATTTAAGTATTTATTACATATATGTTAAATATAAATATGAGAATGAAGAGTATTACATATATGTAACACTATGTCGAATGAAAGATGGTTACATATACGTAACCTATGTGTAACGTATATATAAAATCATGCTACGGTTTTTCATTTGATCCATACCCTTATTTACACACACACACACACACACACACATATATATATATATATATATATATATATATATATATATATATATATATATATATATATATATATATATATATATATATATATATATATATATATATATATATATATATATATATATATATATATATATATATATATATATATAGGGGAAGGTTCAAATGAGAACTTACTTTTTTTGTGAGAACTCTAGGAACCAATCTCAACCACTAGTTTTCAATGGCAAAATGGTAATTAACAAACACATAATAAAAAAAATTATAAAATGAAAAATAACATAAAAATAGAAAAAATAAAAACACATAAATGTTCCCCTAGTTTCCCTCTTTCATACAAAAAATTAAAAAAATTTATAAAAAATAAAAAAAATCTCGTTTTTTTACGAAATTCTATTTACACATGTGTAAATCCAGTATTACACATGTGTATAACCAGATTTACACATGTGTAAACAACGGATGGACGATTTTTTTAAAATAAGTATATCAATATGGTAAGCGTTGGAAAGATAAAAAAAATACTAAATTTAATGGTGAAATTTTTTTTGAAAAATGATGTCGTGAAAAAAAGTTATGAACGTTTTAAAAAAAAGGAGGAAATGGCATGTGATTTGCATGTGATAAAAAATGAGTGGCTCATATTGGTTCCTAGAGTTCTCACAATAAAAGTGAGTTCTCATTTGAACCCTCCCCTATATATATATATATATATATATATATATATATATATATATATATATATATATATATATATATATATATATATATATATATATATATATATATATATATATATATATACATATATATATATATATAGATGTATATATATATATATATATATATATATATATATATATATATATATACATATATATATATATATATATATACTAGCTTTAGTAAACCCGTGTAATACACGGGTTGAATAAAAAAATATTAAATAAAATGAAAATTTTATTAATTATGAATCAATATTATAAAATAAGATATGATTGGAATATTTTTTATAATAAATACAATAAAATATTTATTTCAAAACAAACGTTTTATAAAATAATCATACTTAAAAGTTTTCTTATTGTAACTCTCAATTTTAATTGTTTCTCGTTACCAAAATTTTACTTTTTAAAAACACTGATATAAAATATTTTGTATTTTAAGAAAAGTCTAATGTTCTAATTTTTTTTAATTTTATGAAAAATTATTTCATTATAAATAACATTAATAAAAAGATATATTTCTTAATTTATCAAAAAACTATTTTAATCTAAAAAGTTAAATAATATTCTTAGTAATTAATGTGATTATTAAATAGGAGAGAGAAGCGGGAAAAAAATGATGAGAATTAATATGGTGTTGACATGTGTCCATCCTAGATACCTTTTTATTAGAGTAGGTATATATATATATATATATATATATATATATATATATATATATATATATATATATATATATATATATATATATATATATATATATATATATATATATATATATATATATACATATATATATATATATACATATATATATATATATATATATATATATACATATATACATACATATACATATATATATATATATATATATATATATATATATATATATATATATATATATATATATGTGTGTGTGTGTGTGTGTGTATATATAAATAAGGGTATGGATCAAATGAAAAACCTATACGACACATATAGGGGGACTGTCAGAGAGCTATACGCCTCATATAGCCCTATATGACACATATAGGGCTATACGACGCATATAGCAAATTTCGACACTGGCTACGAGGAAAAATTTATTGGCTGTCAGAGGGGTTATACGCCTCGTATAAGGCTATACGACCCCCTATACGACGCGTATGGAGCTATACGACCCGTATAAAATTTTTAAGGGTTAATTTATAATTCTGGGGTGTTTATATAACCAAAACCCTTAGAAAATAGCGTTTTTCATTTTCTACGATATGTATGAAACGTTATACATTTTGAATTTTATACGCAGATGAGAATACAAAGGTGGAGAGCGGTTTGAGTCAAAAGAAACGACGGATATTAAAGAGGTGGCAGGGGCCCACGGCCGTATGGGGTCAAAAGAGACTTCCGTCAGTCAAATGATCCTCTGCAGGCGCCCACAAAGTAACTTGTCTGGACGTGACCACACGTTGCACTCGGAACTTTCGAGGAAATTGGTTTCTTCCCCACCAAGTTTCTTTAATATTAATATTATTATTATATATAACCCCAACATTATTATTAGACTTCTTTTATAATAATCTAATCACATGTCCCCACATAAGCTAAATAACAACATATTATCACTCGCTAATTTAACTTACTTTATATATATATATACTTTTTGTTTTTATTTCAATAATAGTAGGTATACGTGAATACGACTAATAAAGGAAGGAATAGATATAAGGTACATGGGAAAAACCAAGGAGGCGTTTACCTTGATGTATTTAAGGTTGTCTTTTTGTTATATTTCGATTGATCAAATTGTCACAAGTTGCCTGAGAGTTATGTTTTTTTTAACGGTATGGTTAGGCATGAAAATTATGATCACTTAAACCAAAATGGTTAAAAGTCCAATTTGTTACATGTAAACTTATGATAATTTCATTATACATTAATGATCATTTCATCAAATCAATGTGTTTGGTTGAGAGAACAAATATGAACCAATTTATACCCTTTTCAACATATTATATAAATATCAAAATACTTAATGATGACATGTAACTATTTGAAATAAATTAAATTTATTAAAAACAACATTATATAACTATTAAAGATTTTTAAGAGGGCTTAAATTCGAGCTTAAGCCGCCCTTGATATCTCATGGTGCACGTGTTATCAAGGCTCCTCAAGCTACCAAACCAAGCTTAGGCTTATAAAGCACTGAATATATTTCGGGTGTCTAAACAGATAAACTTAAAGAGCTTGTTGAATTGTTAACTTCCACTTAAACAATATGATTGAACCATGGCTATGTCGTAATGTCGTATGGGTCATAATCATACAACATAACACCTCCCCAACGTACATTACGCCGCCCCCACTCCTTGAAGGCTAAAAAAGAGCATTAGTATGAATTCTAACTATAAAAAAGTATCAAGAGAAATGTTTACACAAGTATAAAACTACATATCAAATCAGAAACATCAACTTAGAACAGAAAGGGGCTTGTCACAAAGGCACCCAAGTTAGAAGTTATTATAAGCTTATATGAAAGCAATTCTACACTGTGTTCATAATTTACCCGACCCAATCCAATTTAGATCATACAAAATCACCAATCCAATGTAATCCCTCTGGAAATGTAAAGATTATCAATGATTTTTATAACATCACTTGAAGCTTTTATATATCTCCTCATTTCTTTATCTGCTGATTTATCTGTTATAAAATAAAAGATATAAACTAATCAAGTATTTGAAGACCACTGCGTGATGTTAAGCGTGTATTAATAATTAATTAACGACACCTACCAGTTTCATTTAGGTTCAATAGAAGTTGATCCCTTGTAGGAAGAGTACACATTCCAGCAGAAACTGCAGTTCTCACTGCCCATGTGTGATATGGTGCACAAACTTGTTGATATGCTGTTGTAGCTGCTTTTTTAAGTGTATATTTCCTGAAAATCACAAAAAATAACACAAAATTTGTAAAAAAAGTATATACTAAAATATAATTTTATTTGGAACTTATATGCGACGTAACCATGTAAATTGGGAGAAAAACGTACTCAGCTGATAAAAAGTTCTGAAACAATTCTCTTATGAGATCAAGACCTTGCCTAACTCTACGGAGATTGCGAGTATGGCTCCCAGGTGATCTTACTGTCTTATTTTTAAGGTCAAAGTCGACCACACTACTTAAAGTGTTGAACTTCTTTGATGCCTCAAGAAGATCACCCACCTGAAATATATCAATCATCAAGTTAGCTTACTGAAGCTGTTTGAACAAGAAAACAGCATCAATTCATATGAAGCACATACATAGATGACTGTTTAATGCAAAACCAAAACCAACTTTAGAGCATTCACAACCCATTTTATATCTTTATCCGTATAATTACACAAAAATCACTACTTTTTCTCTTTCATTTTCAACTTAATCATTACTTTTTCTCTCTCCTCCACTCACAACCACTTAAAATATATTAAAAACATTATAGGGTTTTGAACAGTGTTTCCCAAAATACAGATTGAACAGTAAATTTACCATATCCTTCGCTCACAACCACTTATAACCATACCATATTAAGTACTGAACTGTGGGAACCAATGTTTTCAGAACCGGATCGGACGTCGAACCGGACGCCTTACTGGTTTGGTGGTCGGACCGGTCGGACCGGTTGGACCGGATTTAACTATATTTATATATGTAATTAAATATAAGTAATTTATATATGATTTATATATGTATTTTATAGTTATATATAAAATTTAACTATATTTGTATATCCAACGTACTAATTTATGGTTTAACACCCCGTTTTTACCCATTAAAATAAATAAAATAAAAAAAATCAAAATCTGGTTCGAACCAGTCCGGTTTCCCGGTCCGACCACCGGTTCGACCAGACAAAACCGAACCATAGCAGACCGGACCGGCCACCTGACCGATTCCGGTCGAACCGGTCGGACCGGCCGGTCCGATCCGGTCTCAAAAACATTGGTGGGAACCACATAAAACTTGTACCTAATGTTTTAACTATGATACATAGGACGGTTATGTAATTGCACAACCACATGCCTCTTCTCTCTCCCACTATACTAGTGATGTACTACAAGCAGGTGTTTATGCGGTTCTCATAATTCTCTACTTAATACTAATTAATTATTGAATGTGTCCCCAAATAAATAAAAGATAAAGGCAACAAACCTAATAACTTATTAGAGAAATATGCTTATGGCATCTTTCTTTAAAGTGAGAAAGGGGCATTATATGCTTAAGGAGCCCATAGCATATTTTTCAATGGTCCTGATTACCTTTCAACAGCTTTCAGAATTAAATGATCTTAAATTCGATATCAAGAATTTATTCTCTGTCAACATACTTAAAGATGAATTATTGATACAAATTAGATGCCTGAACCAACTCAATAATCTTAATTTAAGATGCAGATGCAATTACAGTAACACATGAGTTCATTAGTTGAGTAATTATGCAGATATCAAGATCAAATCAAACCAATTAACATCATAATTAGTAAATTGGGGATAATACAAAATTCAAACCTTAGCAGTGTACTCCATTTCTGCAAATTTGAAAGCAATGCCAAGGCAACTAAACAGCACAGACACCAAAGAACACGCCTCACAAAACGGCTTCAATCGCAAATCAACACAAACCTCATTACCACCACCCTTTTTGATCAAATCCGATATCCCCTCAAACGCCTGTGCGATCGAAGAAAGAGGGGTTTCCGTACCATCTTCATGTTTCATCTTCCGGATCCTAACACTTCACAAATCGAAACAAACGATCAAATTACAGTTGTCGATCATCCGTACCCTAGAAATCAGATCAACAAATTTCGAAAAGAATAACGAAAAAGAAGAAATGGGTATTGAAATTAAGAAGATGAATACTTTTCTTGATCTCTGTTGGAGGTGAAGTATGAGACGAGAGACATTAATTTTGCTTGTGAATATTTTAGGGTTAGAGTAAACCCTAGAAAACAGGGGATTATGTATGTGTTGAGATTGGGGGAGGTGATGATGATGGTGGTTTTATTTCGCGCCTTCGACGAAAGTGGAAGTTTGCGTGTTTATGATGAGTCGATTATTAATATTAGTTTGAGTTGTAACGGTTGACCTTGTACTTTGTTGACCTAAACGGTTCCAACTACTATATTATTAATAAATGATGGAATAAACCTTTTGAAATAGGTCCGTCGATTTTATCCGTATCTGATTAACCCGTCCGATCTGATCTCATCCGTACCCAAAGAAATCCGACCCAAAAATCGATTAAACCGATTCTTATTCGGGCCGGATTTCAGATAAACTTTCAAGCCTCAAAAAATCCGAATAACTCGAACCGATCAACCCGAAATCCGAATAACTCGATCAACCCATATTATAATTAAGTAAATTGTATGTATACACTTGTTTAGATTGTCCAAATTGATCAAATTGTTTGTATACAAGTATATAATTAAGCATATTTTATAACTTATAGAAGTAGACTAATTTAAATCCACTAATTTAATAAGATTTCAAATGAAAACCCACTAAAATCTACTAATTTAAGTCTATTATTTAATACCTGAAACCCGACCCGAACAACCCGAAATCGATTAAACCAATTGTTATTCGGGTCGGGTTTCGGGTAGACTTTCAACGTTAAAAAACCTGAATAAACTGAACTGGTTAACCTAAAACCTGATTAACTAACCCGATCAACACTCTTATTTTGAATTAGGTCGGTAAACGAACTGAACAAACATATTAGCTTTTACTGAATAAATGAACGAATATGGACACTTAAATGAATAAGTTTTTTGGTCATGTTTGTTTCTTAAGCAATTAACGTGATCATGTTTGTTTGTTAATATTCTAAAGTGTGAATGTAAATAAACAAAGAAAATGAATGATTTTTTGTTAGCTCTTTAGTTGATTACTCTAGGATTGGTTCTAAACTTAATGGTTTGAGTTACGACAGATTAATTATTATTACTAATAATTAGTAAATAAATTTAAATGAATATGCAAATGAATGAACGTAGATAAACAAACATAAACGAGGATAACAAACAAATATAAACACACGTTAATTAAAGGACAAAAATAAGCCGGACATGTTGTTTATGTTTGTTTATTAAGTTAACAAACATAATTTTTTGTTCAAATTTATTTGTTTATCATACAAACATACACACAAAAACCTTCTTTTGAACAGTTTACTAAACATCCGATTTCTTTATATGCCTACTACAAACAAAATCTTATTGGTTTTCTTCTTAAAATTGGAACAATGCTTTAAAAAGTTGGTCTTCCTTTTTGTAATAACACGCTATTTTTGGATGTTAAAGATGGTTACATTGCCGGATAAGATGATATATATAGAATGACTTATGTCAGAATCCCATGAATAAGTTAAAGTTTGAAAGATCTTCGTAAGAGCATTCACAACTCATTCTTTATTTGTATTCATATAATTACATTAAAAATTACTATTTTTTTCTCTTCTTTTCAACTTTATCATTATTTTTTCTCTTTCATCCACTCACAAACACTTAAATTATATTAAAAACATTATAGGGTTTTGAACAATGTTTTCTTAAAATACAGATTAAACAGTGAATTTACCATATCCTTCACTCACAACCACTTATAACCATATCATATAATATAGGGAATACACTCACATAAATATAAGAAACCGGTTGTGAATGCTCTAAGCTGATTATCTTTAAATCTATGATACCCTTCACACGATTAGGAGTTCATGAATTCAAGTCTCAATCTGAACAAAATTCTCATAGTTGAGCAATGAGGTTTTCTTAACAATGAGTTTCCTTTTGAATGGGTTGGGGTTGCGGTTCCGGGTAGAAAATGGATAGGTGGACCCGATTAAAATAACGCATATCATTTGAAGCAGTACCGCACGTTTACCGTTCAAACAAAAAGGCAATTATCTTTTAGAATAAAAAATATAAATAAAAAAGTTCATAGAACTATGCCATGTTGTATCTTATAACATGCCAAGTCGAACAATTAGTTAAAAGAGAATGATTATGAGTCAAACAATTAAAAGTTATCATCTCCTAAATCGTTTTTATCTTAAAACTGAAGTTATTAATGTAACAAATGGTTTTTTAGCCACAATTAACAGATTAATTATTTATAGAGAAAATTGCAGACCCTATAATTTGACCAGATTATACGTTTAGCCTTCAGATTTTAAAAATTATAAAGTTAGTCTAAATTTTATATAGTCAATGTAAGTTTAGTCCCCAAAAATAAAAATTACAAAGTTAGTACAAACTTTTATATGAGCGTTACACTTTTGGTCACTAAAGTTAAATTTAAAAGTTAATATAAACTTTATAAAATACATATAAACTAAAAGAATTTAATGTCAGAGACAAAATGTGCAATAAGCACATAAAAGTTTGAACTAATTTTGCAATTTTAAAATTTAAAGACCAAACATGCAATCTAGTTAAACCATAGGAACCATTTATGCAATTTCCTTTTATTTATATTAAGATTTAGAAATATAAACAAGAAATTGTTTGCCTGTTGATAAAAAAATATGGATGGCAAATTGCCAATCAAACCCGAACCCGAGGAAATACCCGAAACCCGAGACATTTGTGACGGGGTATGAGATTCTTTTTTGTAAATTTTGTGGGATAGGGATGGGTATGAAATTACATGATATACCCGTTTACCCGATTATATACGAAAAATATTTTGGTTTTTCTTTTGTTTATCTCAAATAATTGTATTTATGTTTAGTTATTTAACATATTATATTTAAGTTTTTTAATTTAAATATTCCTTTCTTTCAATTAACATTCTACTCAAATAATTCGACAATTAAATTTTTGATTCTTCTTTAAACCTTAGTTACTATCAAAAGAGAGTCAGCGACAAATTATCAAATAGACCTAGTCGAAATTAGATAACAACAAAGTGATTCAGCCGAAATGTTAAGTAGTTACCTGACGGGTATACCGATTGGGTATTATTCATGAAATAAATGGGTATACCCGATACATACCCGACGGGTATTGGCCGAGTATATAACACACTTTTCTAACCAAGTATGAGGCTGGGATTACCGCCTATTACCATCCCTATACACTTAAAAAATCACATATAACAACGTTATCATGTGCATCAATTTTAGATTTTATCAACTGATGGTCAAATACATTTGCCTTTTCTAGATTGCAGTGAATATTTTATCAATTTATGGGTCAAGTAAATTTACCATTTCTAGATTGGGTTGTAAGGTGTAAATGTTCATTTCAAAGGTTGACTTGCTTTTTTTCAAATGGTTCTAACTTTGTAACATGATGCCATGATGGAGTTCATTTACCTCTTAATTTGTATGGGACACTAGGACAGAACATTTCAAAAGTACGTATATGATTAAATTATGAACTCTATGTGATGAAGGCCACATGCAATAAAACATGACATCAAAAAGTTACAATAATAAAGGTGTGTTCCTATATAACATTCCAATAACACACACCGACAGGTCAAGGAAGAATGCTTGTCTGGTGACGGCAAGACATCATAAGGTGCGACATCTACTATACATATAACCTATCGCTAATGCTTCTTGACACGACATGAGGCTTATGAAGAACCTCAACTCTGACTCCATAGAAAACATACCCGCTGCAGTGTAAACCATGAACATTGAACTACCAGTACTCGTATCCTCAACAATAACAAATCTCTACATGTAAGCTATTAGCACAAAAGCTAATTCCATTTCAGCCAAGACATGTATACTAACAAAAAAACCTTAAAAAGTTTTGAAGAGCAACACCCCAACTGTTAAAAACTTAAAAGACTCCTGACCTTAATTGACAACAGTAAACAAAGTTTCAAATAAGTTAGATCCAACATAAAACAACTGCAAAGTAACAAGAAAAACAAGAGACTTTAAATGCATTTCAATTTTAATCTCCCATATATCCTATAAAGTATACGCACTCGGAAGTAAAAAGATAACAGAGCAAGTGCATACACTTCAGGTCACCCATGAAAAGCACAAAACAAAGCGAATATCCACGAGAGAGGGAGGAGAGAAGAGGGGGAAGAAAAGAGGGGGGGGGGGGGGGGAGACCACTGTTTAAAATGTAAATTCACCACTTTTGTTCGAGCTAGTCTTCAAACTCGTGCATGTGGTCCAGCAGATAGTTTGCAGCCAATTCTTCATTCTTGTTGCATGCGAAAAACACCTCCAGTACTAGCGCTCTGTCAAATCCCATTGCTTCAAGCTGAAGTTTCAAGGGAAAAAAACAGAAATTGATTATTTCATTGATTTTCTACCATTGATGTTGTACTGTGTAACACTTACACGTTCAATAGCTTCACGTTCCTCTGGTGTAACTGTTACTGCCTGTGGCATCCCCGCTGCCAGCTGTCCAAATACATTCCTGCAAGATCACAGCTCGGGTCAAAACATTACATTTTGTTTTATGGGTTGAACTGGGTCATGTTAGGTTGGTTCGAAGCATTCCTAGTAACATTTTTATGAACTAGTACGCAAACAAGATTACCAAAACTATTATTGCAATAATAATATCCTTTGGAAATATTTGACCTGTTTCTTTTTTGGTTAATTGGTTTTTTGTTATACACATTTGCCTCATTAGAGACCAAAAAAAAAACCCTGAGTAGACCCGTTAAGAAGTAAGTTGACCCAAATGCAGAGATAGGTAGAAAAACATACTCTCCTCCTTCAACAGGTTCATTGATTAAGCGAAGGAAATCAGCCTGATGCTCTTGGATGAGTCTCACCAGCTGAGGATTTTGCTTCCCTAACTCTTGGAGCATTGGCTGTGCACATAACCATTTATGAGTGTACACAGACACAATGTATAATAACAAGAATACTAATATAAAATAAATACCTGCAAGATTTGTGGATTAGCTTGAACCATCGCACGGAAAGCTTGAAACTGTTGGTTGTTGCGCAGGAAATCCAGGTTGCCACCAGCACCTGCAGGTGCATTCCCACCCAAGTCCGGAACACCCTAATCACATTTATAATTTTATCATTTAACATATTATGTATTATTAGAAAAAAATGAAACTACAGTAATGAACAGCTCATTAACATACCTGAGGAAAAAGATTCAAAGGATTTGCATTTGGCCCAGTCGGAGGAGCTGTTGTTGCTGCTGCTGCTGGCTGTGTGGGCTGAACCGCAGGCGCAGCCTGAGCTGCTGCTGCAGCTGGTGCTGGAGGAAGATCAGCTGACTCAGGTATGCCCTAACATAGCATACAATATGATCACATATTATATATGTATACTTTCATATGAATGTTAAAAGATTTATAAGAGATGTTAAAGATTTAGGTTTTACAGAATATAAATATTCAACGGCTCTTTCTGGATTGTTGAAAGCAGCACGAAGGGCACGAACAACTGTATCCCTATCCCAAGTACCTCCACCCATATCAAGAATTTGCTGGATTGCACCCTCCAAATTGTTTCCTGACACCAAATTTGATGCTACTTCCCCATACACATTCTCAGTTGATGGGATTGTGGCAGGAGTTGATGACCTATTTCATATATTTAAAAAATCAGCTTGCAAAACGAAATAAAAATAAATAAGATATAAACAGAAGCTTAAGCTTACGGTGTCACGGTTGCAGGAGGCGGAGGAGGTGCTGCTGCCACCACAGGAGTTGGATCAGGTGCCGCCCTTGTCTCAGACGCCTGGTTTTCACATAACATAATTACTAAAATCAATGAAAAAGCTTATACAACTTTCATGACTACACAATTAAAACTTTCATAAACCCTAAATTGATACCTTTGGGACAGTTGCAGCTGTTGAAGCTTCAGCGGGGGAGCTCTTGTTCTGCCAGTAATTAAACAATTAAGCATATATGCTTCAATTCTAAAATGTGAAAAACAGTGTTTATGAGATGCTTAAAAGTTAACTTTTACCTTGGATAACATGATGACAATAAAATTGTTTTCAGAAACTTTATTTTCTTCCATTGTGGTGCCATCTTTTAGCACTTTACCCTGATGAATGAGCATTTGCTGTGCAGCTGGATAAACATCAGACCCCTGCACAGTTTCTATATTTTTCTTCACATCTGCAACCTGCATGAACAAATTTTATCACATCAAGCATGGATTCACATCAAACATGAAGCTTCAATAGTTCAATCACATCAAACATGAATTCACAGTATAATAACAAATTCGACAATTCCATATAGCACTAGTAGATTCTAAACAATAATTTATTGGCTGCTTTTTGTGGAGATTACTTACTCCACAAATCAGATTTATTCGTGTCCAAACAAGTAACTAATATACAATTGCGCAAGCAATAAAGGTTTCACATTCCAATTTGATGAATTAACAGCAATTTGACACTAGCAGCAGCACCAAAACACAATATGATTTTTAATTTCCAACTCAAAAGCTACTGGTTGCGATCGCATAACATAAACTTCACAGGGTTAAAATCCGGATCTAATACAACAAAAAACCCTGAATTCTAATCACTCACACACAGAATCATGTTCAAACAAATAACTAACATGCAATTGCACAAGTAATCAACGGTTTCAGGTGAACTAACAGTAACTGACACTAAAGGCAATATAATTTTCAATTTCCAACTCAAACCCTACCAAAGTACCAATGCTAAATATAGCGATCACGTAAGCAAAAAAGCTTCGTAAGCTAAAATTCCGGATCACATACAACATAAAACCTAAATTAGTAAATTCTAATCAATCACACACAGAATCACGTTCGAACGCACAACCAACACACAATTGCACAAGCAATCAACGCTTTCACGATCCAATTTGATTAATTAAGTAATTAACATCAACAGAGACTAACAACAGCAACAACAACGCATTCCGATTTCGAATTCCAACTCCAACTATTACAATCCCATAACCAAAACAAAAACTAAACTTCGTAGTGCAAAATTCCGGATCAAACACAACACAAAACCCTAAAACTCAAATCAACCACACGCAGAATCACTTTCACTCTTTCATTCAACTAAAAACACAAATCAAAACAAAAACGCACCGTATCCTCAGGTTTCACATCAATCTCAAAGTGAGTCCCCTTCAACGTTTTCACGAACACCTTCATCTTCAACTAATCGTTTACAAATTACAATAAAACCTCAACAGAATCACACGTTACCGATCTGAAGAACAAAACAACGGCCGTTGAAAACAAAAAGTGATCGGAAACTTGAAAGTTCGAGAAGGAATATATGAAAAGTGATCGGAATCGATCGTCGTCTTTGCGTCTGTATAGAACAATACGTTGGCAGAGGTGGAGTGGTTGTCACGCGCTTGGGGTTCTGCGTGTGTGACACGCGGTGGGGTTTAGGCGTTGTGTAGGCGCGTGTAGTGCACGGTGGTGTGGGGGTGGGGATGAAGTGACCTAGATTTTTGTGTTTCGTAATTCATTCATGTTTATCTTGCTGGCGAGTTCTACGGGTTTGCATTGGGCTATTGGTTGGTGCTTACGGCCCAGGCCCATTTACTTTTCAATAATCCAAGCCCATTTGATTTTCTTACTTTTAAATGTTTTAGCCATATGATTAATAAGAGCCATGTCCATAAATCGTATGATCTAGGCCCGTATGCTATCTTATGCTATCGGCCCATATGGTTGTGTTGAAAAAGGGTGTAAACAAACCGAGCTGATTCAAGCCTGACTAGCGTTGTTACAGAACTTATATGATTAGTGTTATATCATGTGTAATTAATATTACATATTGTCACGTAACTAGTTTTTAAGCAACATGCTCGGCAGCATTTTCTTCTTAAGTAGAAAAAGAAAAGAAAAACGTAAATGTCACTCCCCAGACTTAAACCTGGATACGTAGCTAAAGCAGATGCGCGCTCTATCAACTGGTGTAGACCTCCTTTGTTAATCTCATCATCTGAAATGTAAACAAAAATTTGGAGCCAATAGGAAACCGACACATGGTAAAAAAAATGGAGACCTACTAAGATAAGAAGTTTTAGTTATGTATAATAAATAAATACTTAACATTTTGAACAATAAACCTACGTATGATCTTTAAAGATATTTCAACTAGACCACTTGGATGATGTTCTTTATTTCCAGCCAGAAGTCAATGCACATCACGTGATTCTTTGACCTTTGCTTGCAAAATATCACAAACCTTAATTGGCGTAATAATGTGTTGTCATAATTGGTTGGTACTACATAACCGATCTGGTTGATTACTCTTGAACCAAGTTCTCTCTTACTAATTCGTATTCAACATCAAATTTTATATTTTTTAAAACGTATATTACATTGTGCGATATAAGTATACATTAATGCCATTAGAAAGATGGAATCTATGAATGAGCTCTTTCGTCTAAGCCTAGAACTAGACAAGAGCAAAGAATGGACTTTAAAAGAAGGAGGGGACAAATGTCAGTTCTAAGGGCAAGAAAGCAAGATTAGAAGGAGCAATGTAGAATAACTAAGGGGGTGTTTGATTGGTCTGACCCAAGTTCTGACCACTGAATGGCTAACCCGGTCAGCCGGTCAGTGTGTTTGATGCGTCTGACTGGGTGGTCTGACCCGGTAAGTAAGGCTGACCGAATCCTTGATTTCTTCATGTCTGACCCAAAAATCTTCTCCCCCAAAATTGTTGTCTGACCCAAAAACCCCTAAAAACTCCTCCCCTTTCTCCTCCTTTGGTCGACCTCCACCTTCCTCCCCCCCCCCCGGCCGGCCGCCGCCCTCCGCCTCCGAGCTAGCTTCCGCTGCAACCCACGCCGTCGACCGCCTCCATCGTACCCCCCCCCCCCCCCCCCCGCTCGCCCTCTGCTTCCGCTGCAACCCACACCCGCTGCCGCCTTCGCCTCTTGCCAGCCTTCGCGACCCCTTGTCGGATTCGCGACTCCCTGCCGCCTTCCCCCCCCCCCCTGCCGCCTTCCCCCTGCCGCCTTCCCCCCCTGCCGCCTTCCCCCCTGCCCCCTCCCCCCGCTGCCTCTGCCACCTTCCCCTGCCCCCCCCCCCCCCCTCTTCGACCGCCTCCATCCTCCCCCCTCCCCCCCCCTTCACCCCGCTGCCTCTGTCACCTTCTCCCGCCCGCTCGCCCCGCTGCCTCTGCGCGACCCTTGGTAAAGTACCTACTACTTCATCTTTGTTGTTACGTTTGCTCAATTTCTAGTTCTTGATATTATGATTAGTTGGTAATTTGCTCAATTTCTAGTTCTTGATCTTATGATTAGTTGGTAATTTGATATATGGGTTCTTGATCTTATGATTAGTTGGTAAATTGATAATGTTTAGATGTGTGTATTAGTTCTTCATGATTGGGTAAGAAGTTCTTCATGATTGGTTCTTGATCTTATTATTAGTTGGTAATTTGATATATGGGTTCTTGATCTTATGATTAGTTGGTAAATTGATAATGTTTAGATGTGTGTATTAGTTCTTCATGATTGGGTTCTTGAAATCGATTTTGATATTACTTCTTGATTACTTGTATATAGACATGGCAGAAAAAAAAAGTAGAGTTATTTGGAAGTTAGAATGTGTTGACAAAACTTTTCTCGAAGCGTGTATACATGAGATAACAATCAATGGTCGAGAGGGTAGTAGCCTTAAAGGATCCTCATGGAAAGTTGTTGCGGAAAAGCTGAAAAATGAGCATAATTTCATTGTTGAACATAAACAAATGAAGAATCGATATGACTACTTGAGATCAAAGTACGGGGCTTGGGTGAAACTGAAAAACAAAACAGGGAATATTTATGATCCTATAACCAACACTTTCAATATGAGCGATGAAGAATGGGAAGCGGAGGCAAAGGTATTTTTTTAATATGAAAACCTTATTAATAAAAGATTATTTAATGTTAGTAGCTTGATTATAACTATAAAAATTTTCAAACAGTTGAACAAGTTTGTGGAAAAGTTGAGAAATGCACCCCTTCCTTGCCCTGATCTTTGTACGAAATTATTTGAGAGGGTGACCGCGACCGGCATTTTTAGTTGGGGGCCATCATCCACACTACCTCATCACGTTGAAGGTTCTTCTGAGTATGATGTGGATGATGTTCAGTACACTCAGATGGAAACAGATCTCCCACCTGTAAGTGAAGAATCTTCGGGTCGTTCAAAACGCAAGGCAAGTACTAAAAGTAGCAAAGAAGTTCGTAGAAAAACAACAGATGATGATTTAAGAGAAGTTGGGAATGAAATAATCAATCTTGGAAAGATTTTGGTGGAAAAAGATAATGTTGATAAAGAAATGGACGCATGCATGGAGAAGCTAGAACAAATGGAATGGGGGGAAGAAGATCCGAGATACAACACGGCTCTTTTGCTATTTGGTGAAAGTGCTGATATTAGAAAAGTTTGGTTACGTCTTAAGCCGGTGAGCTGCGAGTCGTGGGTGAGAAATGCAGGGAGGAAGTTTGGATTACTTGGTTGACTTTTGTGTTTTTTTTTTGACTTGCGTATGATTTTTGTTATGGATATTGTATGACTTTTATAAAACATCCGTATGGCTTTTGTGTGACTTTTGGATGGATATCGTATGTCTCTATGTATGGTTTTTGTATGACTTTTGTTATGGATATTGTATGACTTTTATAAAACATTCGTATGACTTTTGTTATGGATATTGTATGACTTTTGTTATGTATATTGTGTGACTTTTATAAATATTTTGAATCAATTTTAACAGGTCAAATATGTATACGGATGGTGAAATTTTATCATTCTTTCTACTTTCATGGTATTGGTTGATGTTGGCCCGGAAAAGAAAACGAGAGGAAAGAATTGAAAGAATAAGAGATAATGATTCTGCTTTAACCGGGCATGCATATACATATGAATTATTACATGGATCTTCTACACAATGTCAAGAAATGATGAGACTTTCACGTGAGGCATTTGTACTATTATGTGGTCATTTTTCACAACGAAATTGGTTGCGACCTAGTAAGACTATAAGCATTGAAGAGAAAATGGCTATGTTCCTACATATTATAGGGCATAATGAACGTTTTCGTGTGGTGAAACGACGATTTCAACACTCCAATCAAACAGTTCATAAATGTTTTCATGAGGTTCTAGTTGCAATGATGTGTTTTGCTAAAGAAATTATAGTCCCAACATCTTCAGACGAAACTACAGATACCTCGGAGAGACTTCAAAGGCTAAGAAGCATATTTCCCGAAGCAATAGGTGATTTAGATGGAACTCTTGTACATGCAGTTGTGCCCGCTAATCAACAAACTTGTTTTAGGGGAAGAGGAAAAGGTGAATGTTATCAAAATGTGCTAGGAATATGTGATTTTAATATGATATTCACCTTTGTATGGGCTGGATGGGAAGGCGTAGCACATGATTCACGAGTTTTGAAAGAAGTGGCATTTAATCCGACCTCTGGATTTCGATTTCCTCCTCCAGGTTTATAATATAACTATAACTTTTATTACTACATATATTATTTGTATTCTTGATATAACACATGTCACACTCACATTTGCAGATAAATATTACCTTTGTGACGCTGCATATACCAACACTCGTGGATTTATGACTCCGTACCGTAATACAAGGTATTTGTTAGCAGATTTTCGACGGCGAAGGGCGTTAACTAAAGAAGAAAGATTCAATCATGCTCATGCATGCCTTAGAAATGTTATTGAGCGTGCTTATGGTGTGTTGAAGGCAAGATTACCAATCTTAAAACAAATGGCTCCTTATCCTTTTCGAGTGCAAAGAGACGTAGTCATTGCTTGTTTTGCAGTCCATAACTTTATAAGGAAATACAATATTCAAGACGAATTATTTACAAACTTTGAACAAAACACTATGTTTACTTCTGATGGTGAAGGTGGAGGAAGCGATGGTGAAAACACACAAGGCATGGAGTGGGGTTCAGAAGGCGTTGAATATATGACTTCTTTGCAAGACCAAATTGCTAATCAACTACTTTCAAATGCTTCAAGTTGATTTGTATGCAAACACTTGCAATATGTTTGAAATTCGGTGTGTTTTATTCGGATTATGTGTAATATATGTTAAGTTGATTTATGTTTAACTTGTATTTTGTATGACATTTTGAATTTTAAAGCTATTATGTTCTTTTGAAAGTTCGTTAATTTCTATTGATTACACATCACAAGTTAAAATACAAAGGCAAGTTTCAGTCAGCAGAGTCAGTCAGATACATAATCAAACACCCAAGTTTCAGTCAGCAGAGTCAGTCAGATACATAATCAAACACTCAAGTTTCAGTCAGATGTATGACTCAGTCAGATCTTCTGACTGGGTCAGCTTCTGACTCAGTCAGCTCATACTGGGTCAGCACAATCAAACAGCCCCTAAGCATGATAAGGAGAGGATAGCTAGACTTTCAAAGACACTAGCAATGGCAAGGAGACTAATCCCGATGTTCTTTCCCTAGCAATTGGAGGATTCTATTGATCCAAGACCTGTATGTGTCTAGATCTTAAGTGAGTCTTTAACTACGCATTATAATGCGCAGTTTTATCATTCTACACGATGAGGTTACATATGCCAAAACTTACGCTAATAAATGGAAACCAATCCCTTATTAGTAGACATGCGGCTTTCTCATTACTTCCTATGTTTCTTATGTTGTTTCAAGATCTCCAAATAACCAATTATTTAGTAAAACACATAGCTTCCAACATTGATCTCTTCTTAGATTTAAGCCTAGAAGAATCCATAGATCCATAAGAGTTTTTGAGAACCAAAAGAATGAAACCCAAATTCAACCAATAAGCAAATAAATTATAAATCATAACAAAGGGGTTACCATACCTTTGCAACTGAAATTAACTTTAGTCGAAAGATGATCAGTTGCGCCAGTGACTACTAAATAAAAAAGAAAAACTCTAGTTGGAAGGTGATCCGATCGAACCGTTTTCATCAACCGAACCAGTACAAAAACAAGCTCGTTTAAAACGAATCGGGTAAAAATAATTAAACTTAAAATAAAAGTATTCAATACTTGTTCACATACTAATACTAATACTAATACTAATATTAATATTAATAAATCATATAAACCTACAACATATCATCACATCTCATATCAATCCACCCAATAAACCGGGTAACTAATCGGACTTTTCACCGGATCCCGGATCGGAGTTAAGATCAAACCCAAAAACGCCGTCGTTTTGCACCAAATCTCCGGCAACTTTTTTCCGGCGACCGTCGTTAAACTGCACAAAATCCTCCACCTCAAACGCCGGAGTCACCAACCCATAGTCCCTCTCCGGCGGTGGCACGACGGCGTTACCTACATCTCCGGCGACTTTCTTCTGATGATATTTTAACCCCGCCTGTAACCGCTGTAAAATAGCCAAAAACTCCTCTAACTCACCGTCCTCCGTCGTTACTCCGCCGTTGGAACGCTTTTTCTTGCCGGAAGTTGTACGGTCTCTCTTTATCTCCGGTCGCTTTTTGTTTGAAGTTTCCATTGTACAGAAATGGTTGTTGAGTAGTCTCCGGTGGAAGAAGATAACGTGTTATTTAAAGGTGGAAAAGTGATGACGTCATGTCGTTTGGTATTTGTGACGTTTGATTCTTTAACGTGTTGGGAATCCAATGTTATGGCGTCATAACGAAGGAAGGTGCTAGTGATTAGTCATTGTTTATGTTTAATGTTTAATTAATTAAGTTGATCTTTTTTGAAAGGTGGATGAATGTTTCAAGCGCGGCTATCCTGGTAAGTCTGTTGATGAAATGTCGCTCGTGTCCTGCAAACACAGATAACTGGTGACCCGTCGCCAACCATCTCAATGAAAAACCCGTTGGTCAGAGACTTATTGTGGTAAAAATTTTGAACCACTTGAAGCATATTTAATCAAGTGAGACTTGAAATAATGACTTTTCATATTAAAAAGTCATGAGATGACTCTTTCTAAACCAATTAATATATAGCGTATGAATAGAAAAAAATATTTTCTAAACCATTTAATCAAGTAATTTGATTATTTCATTTTTATTTAGGAGTATATTAGAAAAAAATATTTTTTATTTTGTTGTATTTAAATTAAGCACGTGATATTATATTACTATTCTATCTTATGCTACTAGTTAATTGACATATTTTACACATGTATGAATAACAAAAAACTGAAACTACCTAAATCGTAGGTATGTTCTTTTTCATATTATTAATTTTATGATTATTGAATATGTTATAGAAACTAGTGTTGGATACTTACGCTAGGGAAGAGAAAGTCAGGATAAACGCGTAACATGTGAACATCGCGATAAATAAGTACGCCACATTCCAAACATAAGACGGTAACTTGGAAGCATGGACTAACATATTAACCTGCACTACGCGACAGAGCTAGCAATAAATATAATGGTTACAAATTTTCAGTCGTTCAACATTCACTATTTGTACAATAAATAATAATAATAAAATGTGAAAAGTATATCAATATTCTAATGTTTTTAATTGAATCTTATTGTGAAACAGTAAAATATTTTAATTGTACTAACTAAAAAAACTAATTTAATCATAGTATAGAAAATTAAACATTTGACCACGGTATTTTACAATAATAATCATTGAAATTTAGGTATATCAAAATTTTCCACTAATCAGAAGAATCGCTGAGTCAATTATATAAATGCAGAGTATATTGCTGGTTTATAAAAAATAAAAAATAAAGAAACAAGTATCGCTAACTAACACCATGTGATAATATTGTCGATTTAAAAAATCAAAAAGAAAAAGGTCAATATCATCTTCGCTGCATCGCCGATACGCCTGTCGACGCTCTGTTTGAAAACAAAAAAGTTCATCGCTTTGCTTTTCTTTAAAGAAAAATATCGGAGTGTGAGATAAAATAAAGTCTTAATATTTAATGTGCAAAAGTTTTTATAATCGGTTTTCTTTTAAAATGCAACGTTTTAAATATTGAGTTTGTTTATTTTTTTTTTAAATTTTGACTCGTGTTTTAAAATAAAGGTTAATTAAAATTCAATGAAGTTTTAAGTATTAAAAGAATTTATTCACTTTACAAAAATAACTAAACTTTAATTTCTTTTGTATCAATTTTTTCAGAATGTCAAAGCATATACCCATCTAACATACTTCTAATTTTATATCACAACAAATTTACACAATCTCATCATAGACTAGACGCTAACCCGCTTCACCACTTAAATATCAAGACGGGCTTCACTCTTTTACCTAAAATGACTTACAATTACACCAATCCTGCCCATTTAATAATTATTTTTAATAGCTTTTAAATAGTTTTAATTGAACAACGTTTGAAACTACTTGCAATACCCGTGTAAGCCTTCCTGCGACAAAATGCCAATTGCTCATACTGATTTTGACGCTCCAAAGCTGACTCGTCAAAAAACCACCATCAAGATGAAACTCATTATTATTATTAGAGTTAAACTTGATTTTCCTCCTTAAGTTTTGACCAAAATAACTATTTTTCTCTAAAAGATTAGAAACATCAATTTATCTCCAAAATTTCATAACTTGTTTCAATTTCAGTTCAAGTTTATTACTTGTTTTAACTTAAAACCAAAATAATAAAACTTTTGGATTAAAATTAAAACAAGTATGAAACTATTGGCGGTATATTGATGTTTCTTATTTTTTGAAGGAAAATAATTATTGTTGTTAAACCTTAAAAAGTAAAATTAAAATTAACTCTTATTATTATTAGAAAAAAGCCCAATTTAGTGATGTTTGAAGCTAAAACTATAAAGATCTCAAGCCAAAATTTCATTAACCTCGTACCGTTGGATTAGAAGATCAACTCCACTAGCTTTTAGTAATTATTATATCTATAGTTTCCGCATACATATAAGTAGTTCCTAATTCCTAGATGCATTTATAATTCCAAGTTGAATAATAAAAATAAAAACCAAAATAACCTCCACCAGTACGAGTTGTATATGGGTTTGTTTGGTTTGTTTTATTTTAAAATCAAAACCAAAAACCGATATTTTGGTTTTTAGGCTTTTAAAACCATTCGGTTTTGATTTTTTTGATTTTCATTTTGGTTTTAGTTTTACTATTTAGGCTTCAAGTTTTCAAAGAGCAAAATTGATCCAAAGTGATAAATTTGAACTAAAAACTTTGAGCTTATATCATTATATTATCTACAATCTATATCTATAACATATAATAAAAGAATAACTCTTTGTTCATATGGTTTATTACTAGACTGTGCACGTAGGTGTCATGTAAACATTGACACATCTCTTCACCTCTTTCAGTTTGAAAACTTTAAATGATAACATACATATTCTTTCCAATAATAACCTCATACAGATATATAGAAAGTTTTAATTGAATTTACATATTATCTATACTAATAAACCTTCACATTTAGGGAGCGTTTGGTTGGAAGGAATGGAATAGAATTGAATGGAATTGAGAAACTAGTATAATTTTCAAGTAAAATTATGTTTGAGTGAGTAATGAAATATAAACCCAAGGGAATGTTTCACCTCAAATTTCCTTGGTTGTGGGATTTCAAAATCCTTTCACCTAGAGAGGGATTTGAAATCCCACAACCAAAGGAATTTGAGGTGAACATTTTCTTGAGTTTACATTTCATTACCCACTCAAAAATAATTTTACTTAAAAATTATACTAGTTTCTCAATTCCATTCCATTCCATTCCATTTATTCCAACCAAACGCTACTTTAGAGACAAGTGTCAACCCCATATTCACTCTCAAGTTTTTTTTTTCCGCCCAAAGTTCTTTTGACAAATTACTAAACTTGTGATCTATTTTTCGGCTCCTATTCAACCCTAATTTTCCTATCTAATCTCACCATAAACCTTAGATTCAACTCTTCCTTTTCAATATTTTTCTCATTCCTACGCCTCTATTCTTTGATTTCATTCACTGCATTGAAGGCTTCTAAGAATACGTATGTTTAGTTTGGATCTTCCCATGTATTGTAATTCTGATTTCCTGATGTTTGATTGACTTCGTTTTAGATTTTTCTTCCGGTATAGTCATAATCTCCGTTTCGATAATCCGACCATCAGGTATGGTTTATTGTTTGAAATTGATTTTTCATTTTAATCTTTTTCGGTCTCAGATCTCATGGGATAAGCATTATGTTCATATGTAATTTGTAAATTCAATTATATGAAGAATTTACAAATTTCATGAATTATATTATTTTGTATGCTACAGGCCAGTTTGATTTTCTTTTGTACGCTAATAGCTGCAAAATGGCTCTAATCTACGAGCAGACAATCAAACTTTCTCCAAGGTAATCATTGGTCATCTTGCGTGTAAATTTTTATACGTATATTTGTGGATTCTATGGTGCAATTTATGTGGACACTTCAAAATATATTAGTTTATTATATGTTATTGTTTGGATCAGTTTTGATTTTAGGCTAATCTGTCTTCTTTTTAATTTTTTAGCCTTTTTGGTTAAATATTGTTTGGATGATTTGTTGTTTCAATCCATAAATCAGGGGTAGAATTTGGGTGTCCTCAAATACGGAATTAGCAAAAGGTAATTTACATAATTATATGTTTGCTAAAATTGATGTTGATATTGAGGATGAAGCTTCAAATGGAGACAAGCACCATCATAAGCTTGATCAAGAGCATGAACATTGTCATGATATTGATCACCACCATCATGTACATTATGCATATTTATTGTTGTTTGGGAGTAGTATTTTAATTTTTTTCAGAACATCATGGTCTTACTCAGATACAATATCTTTTTGAGTTAGTTACGAGTTTATTAAACTAATCTATTACTTTGTGTGTTGTTAATCGGTATTGCTTTTGAAGCTTTAATGGGGGGTTTGGTTAAAATAAAAAGTAAATTGTATATAATATGATAGGTATGATTTTAATTTTAAATCTAGCTAAGCATACAATCTAATACCATTTGTGTTGAGTATTTACCTTTTAGTTCTCAAGGTTTGATTGTTGGGAATGGGTAAAGCACTTAAACATGATCTCAATCGGACAACAAAGTATCTCATACATCCACCTCTGAGCAAATATAGCTGAACTTAAGCAACATATGAAAGTTGTAGGTTCTTTCTTTTTGTGTTTATATAAAAATCTAAGTTTCTTCATGAGTTATATCGTTTCTTTCTTCCGTTAAAATCTATAGTTATTCTATATGTCAATAACCTTCAATGCCTTCTCAGTCTACTTTTTATTGTTGGTTTTACAGATATCTAGCGTACTGGAGCTTTTTAGTTCATGTGTGTATTTTTCAAGTGTGTGCCTAATTTTTGAGCTTTTTTAATCTTTGTTAGTTGTTTATCAGTTTTGTTATGAAGTGCCACATTCAATTAGTTATCTTGGTCTTAGTTCTCAACTATAAATTCAATCACCAACATATTATACTATCACTCAATTAGCAACGTCGGTGGCTACAGTGCCATCGACCATTGCTTTGTCGTTTTCGATTTACAGGTCGTCGACGTCTTTCCCTTTGTTTCTCTTTCACCTCTTCACTTCTACGACTAGATCGTCACCGGCTGCAGTCGGAGAAGGCGGCTCTTTCGTACCTTAGGTTTCCACCCACCAACATACCACTATCGTTTACTACTACTGCCATCTAGGGTTTCGATCTTTGGCGTTAGATCAATAAAAATATAGAAAAACGGGAATAAAGAGGAATGTGGTAAGATCTGAGCTCAGACTAGGGACAACCGTCAGATTTGGACTGAGCGATAACGCTCCAGACGTAACAAATGAAGAGCTCCTGTATATTAGTAGAGAAGAACGGCAGCAAAAGCCAATAGCTTTGGTTTATGAAAAACCCGTCGATGGTGAGGTGTGAAACGGGAGAAATAAGAGGTCTTTTTGGCAAATGAAACTAAAAGATGACCGGCTTTCAAGCCGTAGATTAGTGGTGGCAGTGGGTCACGACTGCATGTGGTGGCGTCGACGCAGCGGAAGATCGCCGGAAATGGTGTTTTTCTCCTGTTGCTCTAACTTCCTTTTTCACCATGACATAGAGATATAAGATGAGATGTAACCCATCTTTTTCAACCACATCTCTAGGAACTAATCCAACGGTTGTGGGTTTTGGTATGCAGTGGTGGTTTCCAGCAGTATGTTTATTGGGAAGAGCAATGAGCACTCTATCCCAAAGCATACTTTATAAATATACTACTATACTACTAAAGAAAGTTAAATACTACAAAATGATATTTTATTTTTCTACACATGGGTAATTTTTTCTTATTAATACAAACTCACGGTACAAAAGTATTATTTGTTCTTTTTAATTTTAGTGAGCTGCAGATAGGTTCTGTCGTTAACCCTTTTTGTCTTTCTGTTATCTTTTACTTTTCGTTTAAATTAGGAGTTATATTACTATTTTCTATCTATTTATAGTTATATATGTTCTTTTAAACTCAATCATGTAAAGTAGTTGATAACTAGGATTATAACTTTTAACTAGGAGTATAACTTTTACCGTCGAAGGAGAAAAGAATCAGAGTCGTAGAAGTGGAGAGGTGAAAGAGAAACAAAGGGAAAGACGTCGACGACCTGTAAATCGAAAACGACAAAGCAATGGTCGGTGGCACTGTAGCCACCGACGTTGCTAATTGAGTGATAGTATAATACTATACTACTAAAAAAAGTTAAATACTACAAAATGATATTTTATTTTTCTACACATGGGTAATTTTTTCTTATTAATACAAACTCACGGTACAAAAGTATTATTTGTTCTTTTTAATTTTAGTGAGCTGCAGATAGGTTCTGTCGTTAACCTTTTTTTTCTTTCTGTTATCTTTTACTTTTTGTTTAAATTGGGAGTTATATTACTATTTTCTATCTATTTATAGTTATATATGTTCTTTTAAACTCAATCATGTAGAGTAGTTGATAACTAGGAGTATAACTTTTTTTTTGTTTCTTTTGCTTTTAAAAGGAGGTTCGAATCCTGCTGCATTCATGTTTTATTTGTTTGGTTTTTTCCTTTGTATTTTTCTTATAGTTTTTTCCACTTAATAATTTCTTTTTTTAAATTACTTAATAGTAATAAATGAGACATTATAACGTCGGTGGCTACAGTGCCACCGACCATTGCTTTGTCGTTTTCGATTTACAGGTCGTCGACGTCTTTCCCTTTGTTTCTCTTTCACCTCTCCACTTCTACGACTCTGATTCTTTTCTCCTTCGACGGTAAGGTGTGTGGGATCGTCACCGGCTGCAGTCGGAGAAGGCGGCTCTTTCGTACCTTAGGTTTCCACCCACCAACATACCACTATCGTTTACTACTACTGCCATCTAGGGTTTCGATCTTTGGCGTTAGATCAATAAAAATATAGAAAAACGGGAATAAATAGGAATGTCGGTAAGATCTGAGCTCAGACTAGGGACAACTGTCAGATTTGGACTGAGCGATAACGCTTCAGACGTAACAAATGAAGAGCTCTTGTATATTAGTAGAGAAGAACAACAGCAAAAGCCAATAGCTTTGGTTTATGAAAAACCCGTCGATGGTGAGGTGTGAAACGGGAGAAATAAGAGGTCTTTTTGGCAAATGAAACTAAAAGATGACCGGCTTTCAAGCCGTAGATTAGTGGTGGCAGTGGGTCACGACTGCATGTGGTGGCGTCGACGCAGCGGAAGATCGCCGGAAATGGTGTTTTTCTCCTGTTGCTCTAACTTCCTTTTTCACCATGACATAGAGATATAAGATGAGATGTAACCCATCTTTTTCAACCACATCTCTAGGAACTAATCCAACGGTTGTGGGTTTTGGTATGCAGTGGTGGTTTCCAGCAGTATGTTTATTGGGAAGAGCAATGAGCACTCTATCCCAAAGCATACTTTATAAATATACTACTATACTACTAAAAAAAGTTAAATACTACAAAATGATATTTTATTTTTCTACACATGGGTAATTTTTTCTTATTAATACAAACTCACGGTACAAAAGTATTATTTGTTCTTTTTAATTTTAGTGAGCTGCAGATAGGTTCTGTCGTTAACCCTTTTTGTCTTTCTGTTATCTTTTACTTTTCGTTTAAATTGGGAGTTATATTACTATTTTCTATCTATTTATAGTTATATATGTTCTTTTAAACTCAATCATGTAGAGTAGTTGATAACTAGGAGTATAACTTTTTTTTTGTTTCTTTTGCTTTTAAAAGGAGGTTCGAATCCTGCTGCATTCATGTTTTATTTGTTTGGTTTTTTTCCTTTGTATTTTTCTTATAGTTTTTTCCACTTAATAATTTCTTTTTTTTAATTACTTAATAGTAATAAATGAGACATTATAATATTTTATATTTATGTTTTAGACTCCGAAATAGTGATGCCGTAATTTTCATGTGTTTTTTTTACGTACTTATCACGTTAGTGTCATCGCAACGTGCGTAACAAATTTTCATGTCGATTGAATATTTGACCCTATTTTTTGACCTATTCGTAGGACACTTGAATTTACGTATAGGTTTTGTTGTTTAATACAAAACATCGCAAAGGTTGATTGTTCACCGTCGATTGAGCCTCTACGAAGGTCTTTGCGTCAAGTGTATTCTTATTTTATAAATAATAATAAATGTTGTTTTTTTCACAATCTATGACGCCGTAACATATGGGTTCGTAAAACTATTCCATAAGAAAAATAATGTTTAAGGTCATAATAGTTTGGTAACATAAATAAAATATTATAGTTTGGTAACAAAAATAAAATATTATATTATCAACGCTCCATTCACCGTGCGGGTTTGCAACAACATTTAAACGTTAGACTTTTACACGGGTTACGTCTCCGCCGCAACACGCGGGTCATAAAAACTCGTTTCTATATATGGTGCAATTTTTCATCTTTGTTATCTTTCCTAAAAAGATGTGTATCAAAATTGATGATTGAAGCCAAACTATTTAAATGATTATTTTGTTCTCTGTAACTTTTAATTTCGATACGCAGCATGAATAGTTTGTTTCCATGCATGTGTTTTTTAGTCTTGAAATTTAGAATTATAGTAATATGTTTATGATCAAAATACAAATGAAGTAATTATATAATTTCTATTATATAACCCCGTGTAACACACATGGTTATAAGTGGAGTAGAGAGAAACACTAATGATAAAAATACAAAAAATTATTTAATCAAAGAGAAAAAAATTAATTTTAATGTATTTATAAAGATAAACAATGGTATGTGAATGCTCTTAAAAACCATAAACTCATATAATCAACTATTATTATTGTATCATTAATTGATTCCTTTAATAATATCTTTTAAATTGCATATGAATTATTTTTACTTTGATAACGAATAAAATATTTTAGTTGTCTTTATACTTTCGTATTATTTTATTAAATTATATTTATCACTGTGTTTTAAAAGTTATGTTAAGTATCTACTTAGGTTATTATTTTCATGACTAATTTTTTTCACAAACACATAATTACATTTTCTAACACATCTAAATTGTCGTTTTAACGTAAATGGGTTACAATAATTAATAATTTTCTTTTTCCTTTCCAAACATGATATAATTTTTTTTTTTTTTTAGATATCAAAGTGAATTTAAAAGTTAGTTTCAACATTCATTAATAATGTTTTGTCAAGTTACATCAAAATAGAAGGTAGACGGGCAACAAGCTGCGCCGCCACCCCTTCTGAATAGCAAATCCTAACCTTCCAAAAACAAATCCTTGCCTCCCGGGGTTGAGCAATGGTTGTCTATGACCCGTTGGACCCTGGTCAAAAAGTTGATAGCTTCTGGGCGCTAGGGAGCAAATGTATCAAAGGCAAAGGGAAAAAAAGCGTGCTGGTTCTCTGCGCAAGCTTTAGCATATTTATCCACTTTCTTTGATTCTGCCTTTCTTGCCGCTTGACCAGCTATAAAACCGTTTTCCCGTAAACCAACCAAAGGGGAAACCCCTGTGAGGTCCACACAAGCATGTTTGCCCCCAGCCCAGCCAAAGACGAGCAGATCCGCTGGTCGCAAAGTAGACCTCCCCTCCATAGGGTCCGTGAGGAAATTCACAGGGCTTCTTTCTTAGCAGAAATCCCAGCTCTTAGGATGTCCCCCAAAACATCTCGTACCCAGTCATGCCGATATTTGAACCCAGGTAGCTCTTTACAGTGAAGGGCGTGCTCCCCATATTTACCCATACAAGCTTTACGACATATCGGACATGTTTCATCTTCCGGGTACATAGGGATCATCAACCAGTATTTGAGAATTGCTCTATATTCTACTGGAGACATGCACTGTCCCAACCCTTCAATCGGGATAACGGTCAAAAAGTCCTGAGCATGGGGGCCCTTCAGGCACTCAAACACCGCCTTTTGGCGGGATGACAAAGAAAAAACTTCTCCCAGGCTTTGAGCGATTTTGCTAAACAGAGCATTCGCTAAAGTTGTTTGTGGCTTCGAGGGGGCGGTGTCCTTATTAGAGAAAACCGCCAATATCCAAGTCTGGGAGAAGGACATATAAGTGTTCAAGCGCCTGCTGATAGTCCGGGTCAAGCCCGAAGACCCCACTGTTTCGAAGGATATGATCTTGTAGTTCCCAAGACTGAGCTCTAGAGGCCACAAAAGCATAAGCCCCAACATCTCGAGCTGAAAGGAGTCCCAAACCACCGAGACGCATTGGCAAAGATGCCAAACGCCATTGGAGATCACCAAAAAAAGGGCCACCACCCACGACAATGTCTTCTATAGCCTCCCTGAGGCCATCATCGAACTGAGATACCGCATCCTCCATCAAATGGGGTTGACAAGTGCGCAACCCAAAAAGTAACTTAGCAACTCCCATGCACGACCTTAGCAAAAGTAGTTCACATTGGGGATTCCTAAGGCAGGGCAAGAGTTTCATGAGGTCAACCGCTCCCGAGGCCCGCCGCCCAGCCAACTCCTCAATAAAGCTAGGATCACGGCTAACAGCTCCACCAAGGAGCTTAACCCCCCTCTCTGGTCTACCAATCCCTCTCGGGAAAAGTCCGTCCTGAACTTTACGCCCATCGCATGTCGGCCAAAAAACCTCTGTTTTCTTAATGTTGAGATAAAGCCCCAGAGATGGCCCTTCCACGTTGATGATGTCTAAGGCCTTAGCAACCTCAGACGCGTTGCCGATAATCGTTCCATCATCCAAATACCAAGCATGAAACAAAAGGTTACAACGGTCCTGGACCCGAAGAATAAGGGGGTGTAAGGCAAGGGCAAAGAGAAGGGGCCCTAAGGGATCTCCTTGTTGTACTCCGGTAGTAGCCCCAATACAATCATTACCAACATACAACTTAGCAGGCTGAGCATAAAGAAATTGGACCCACCGATAGATTGACGGGCAATGCTGATGAACCTCTTGAAGGAAGGTTGTGCGGTCGACCGTGTTAAAAGCATTAGAGAAATCCACAGTAAGCAAGGCCAAGGAGCCGTCTTCATGATAAGAGTTGAGAAACCTGTTTGCACTGTGAAGCACCGCCTCTGCACCATTAGGCATCCCTACCCCAAATTGAAAGTCCCCCAAGTGCTGGGCCATGTCTTTCCCGACCTTCTTCATCACCACCTTAGAAAAACAACCTTCGCCAAATACACCCCACAGCAATAGGCCGAATTCCTTTATCAGGCTTCAATAAGGGGGTGAGGGGGGCCGACGCAACAAACTCAGCAAGCACTTTAGGGCAAGATCCCTCAAGCAATAAGTTAACAACTTCAGTAATGCTCGTAAGCAAACCTGAGGGGGTCACAGAGCCCTCGCCCACCAATTCATAGCATCTAACAAGTGTTGGGCCCGCATCCCGTCCATACCACATGACGTTCCTTTGGGGAAGGATCGGATACATTTGAACACACACTCCTCATCAACAACAAGAGTGGGTTGGGCTAAAGGGTTGGAAGGCAAGGACGGGGGTGGCACCACTGGGTGTTTATCAATAAGAGCTTTCAAGGTCGACTCACCAAAAGGGGCAACTCCACTAGAGCATAGGACAATGATTATACTATGTACACAAATTCTTCCAATTCATGTTTTAAAATATCGAGACTGTCAAATCATAAATTAATATTAAAAGTTAAAGTCCCATATCATGCAGGAATCGTTGTAAATTCAGCTGTAGTAAATCTCTCTCACCAACAAACGTTGGTGTTTAATATATTTATATAATCTATGGTTTATATGTTATGGAGCGAAACCATTGTAAGGTATGAGACTTGTTCCACATCGGTTGTATGGGCAATTGATGTGGAATTTATAAGCCAAATAGGTTCCCTCACCCACCAGACTAGTCTTTTGGGTTGAGTTCTTCCGTTTGGTTTATAACATTATTTTAAAACATGTTTCGTAACTATTGAAGAAGGTTGAATAAAACATTTTCACTGCGAGTCTTCTACCCCAAAGCCCAACATAATTTAGTCCTGGAAAGTTAATGGACCATCACCTTCAGGTCGATCGAAATGGGCTTAACCAACTCATCCTTTTTACTTATGACATTATTGTGGTATTGTTTACTGATTCTTTTTTTATTTTATTGATGAACTAGTATTCTTACTCCGTATTGCGGCGGGGAAAATATCATGAAAAAACTAAAGTCAATTTTCAATGTGAGTAAAACTGACGTGCCTTTTATTATATATACGTGATACTGATGTTATTTGGCCGGTATCGTTTTCATATTTCTAGTACCAGAATGTTTTCATTGGTCGATATAACTTATAATACAAAAAACTTATATTTATTTACAAATTTGTTATTAACAAAATTATACCAAGACGTTTTAAGAAAAAATAAACAAACACATTCATTTTCAAAACTAACTAAAGTAAATCAATTAAAACTGTAAAAGAGATGGAAAGAGTAAAATAGATATGAAAAAGATAAAGTAAATCATTTTAAAATAAAAATTAAAACTGAAATTTGAGGGGGAAAAATACATACAATACAATCATAATATAGTAATATGGATGAGTTAAAAAGTTAAATTGTAAAAGAGATGGAAAGAGTAAAATAGATAAAGGGCAAATATTATAAAAGAATAACATACTTGTAGTTTTCTTTTACAAAACTTTCTAAACAATTATTTGCGCGTAAAAATCAACATATATTCTATTATGTCTCATAAAAGTCCCTTAACATTTCTGCACATAGAAAACCAACATACTTCTAATTTTTTTACAAAAAAAACCTTTCACATAAAAATCCCTAAATAATTTTTTACATGTAAGAGACCATTATATTTTCTTTTGAATGGTTTTCATGTAAAAAAAATAGAAGTAGTAGAGTTAATTACATGAAATGTCCCTATGGTTAGGTCTGTTTTCACTTTCGGTCCTCAGGTTTGAAAAATAAAAAGGTCGTTCCACATGTTTGATAAAACGTTACACAAATGGTCCCTAGCATGGACCGACATTAACTTTTCCGTTAATTTTTAAATTAATAACCAAAATACCCATTTTAAAAAAAGAAATAAAAGTCCATGTTAATTAAATGTTTGTATGGACCAAAGTGCCCCTCCCTTCACCCAATCATAATATACATCAATGACCACACCACCGGTGACAGCTACCACCGGCGAAATGCAGCAGTGACCACTGGCTCACTGGCGAGATTGATCTTTGTTTTGCCCCGTCTGCGACTGTAGATTCATAAAATAAAACCCGACTCCACACCATCGCATTCTCATTGAGACGTTTTTTGGTCGTGGGTATGACAACACCTGCGACTGGACCCCGTTCAAATCTGTCATCGTCCTTCGTGGACACACGGTCAACTCCGCTTTCGATTGATTATTACATCAATTGACACCTTCATCACAATCATATTGTGCATGCATAAAGACTCATTCTCCAATGGCCGGATTTACGTAACTCTATGGGGTTAACGATATGGAGGTTGCCTGATGGTAGTTTTGCGGTGGGGCGAATAGGGGTGGTGGTGGCTTGTGCGTTATATTGTTTTGGTGGTGGGGTGAGGGAGGAGGAGGGGTGGTTGTCGAGTTCAAGTTATGTTAACGGTGGAAGTAGGTTTATTCCGACGATCTTCGTTGGTTCTTCACGGTGGCGTACGGGTGGGGATTGGGATAAATAATCGGCCCCAAAGTAGTTTTATGTTTGTTTTATCTTTTTTATTTTATAAAGATAACAACCAAGGGCAATTTAGACATTTTACATACAGTTTATAGAAATGTTAACGGTCCATCCAAGTTGGGGACCAATTTTATAATGTTTTGGTAAACTCTTGGACAGACAGTGACGGATTTTGAATGAAAGTTTAGAGGTAACGTAAAAAAAAATTAGCGTACGTTTACGTTAATAAAGGGGTCCGAAGGAATATTCATTCAAATCAAATCCAATTAGGATCGAAGGATTTGAACTCGAAGAAGTTATTAACCCAATATAATCATTATGATTAAAACCAATATCCTACTCTTGAAATTTCTTTTAAAAAATTTAGTTAAAAAACTTGTTTTTTCAATTTTCAAATCCCTAATTTTATAACAAATAACACAATAACATTACAAATTGCACTTAGATCTAACACAATTTAAATATCTAATTTTTAATAAGAAATCTCTAATTCATCTTTCAAATCCCTAGTTCGTATACCTAATTGCATAAACCCTAAATATTAAAAATTGAACAAAGTAACCATTAATTTTTATAACAAATAACACTTAAATAACCCTTAAATATTAGAAATTGAACAACATAAACCCTAAATCCTTGATTTAATAGTGTAATAGAGAAAAAAACTAAAAATGTTACCTTCAAGTGGGCGGTAAATTGGTGAAAGATCACATGCGGGCGGTGACAAGGGCCGTCGCAACAGGCGGTTGTTCGGCGGTGGTCGGCCGAACCGCCGCCGATGGTGGGGGACGTGGGGTGATCGGCGGTGTGGGTGGATGATGGCTGACTAGTTGTGATCTATGGGAAGGGACGAAGGGTCGATGTTGGCATGGGGCGATGGATGATGTTTTTTTTATTTTAAGTTTTATGTATGATTGGATTATGAGTATATGGGCTAATTAGTTAGCCTTTTTAAGTTGTTTAATTTTTTTGGACTTATTTTTATTTTGGTGTTGTTATTTAATATTGTATTGGACTATCGGTATTTTGGGTTTATTAGTTATTTATGTTTTTATAACATGTAATGTTTATTATAAAATGTAGGATTATATTTTAGAAAATATAAAACTTTTTTGGAAGTGTTGAGTTTAAAAAAAATTTAGAGGTAACGTAATATTTTCTCAGGGTTAACGTAGAACCATAAATTTTTTGTTTACATAAAACCGTAAATAAAATTTTTTTACACTACCCGTAAAAAGTTGAGGGGTAGTGGAGGCTACCCCTCAACTTAGTGTAAGTCCCCCCTGTTGACCGACCTTGTATTTTTTTCAAAGCTAGGGACCGAAAGCTAAAACTGGTCTAATCACAAGGACCTTTGTGAAATAAAATAGAAAGTATGCTATTTTTTACGTACAAACATTATATAAAAACTTTTTTGAGAAAAAACTGAAAGTATATTAGTTTTTATATTATTTTCCCAAATTATAAACATAATAAAAAGGTGATATCAAGTTGTACTTTATGCAAACAATATTTGCTATATGGCTTATATATAATATATATATAATATAAATCTATACTTATTAATAAAACAATATTTTTAGTGCCACATGGCATTATCTTAGAGCTCTAATTTTTTTATTTCCCGCCTAATTATGTATCTATTCTAAATGTTAGTCTAGGTTCATTTCCCGCCTAATTATGGTACAAGAGCAATTTGGGGGAAATTAGGGAATTTAACCCTAAATTGCAGGTCATTTTTTTATGGAAATGACATAACACTCATGTTTCTTCTTTCTTTGAATATTTTATCAATAAAAACTCTACAAATTATCTATGTAACTATTCATCTATGTAATAGATTTCTTGATTTTGTGTTTCCATAAAATGGTCGGTTTATATTCCGATCTTTACAAAAGTCTCTAGGTTAAACAACAACATCTACTAAAGTCTCCAGGTATCATTTTTTTTATCCTTATTACTATATATATATACATGTTAAATTAATATTTCTCTATTATAAAAATTCAAACAATGCTATAATGTTGTGATTTGCATTTCATTTTTGGATATATTTATTAATTCCAATGTGTTTTAATTAAATTTCAGGTTTATCTCTTTATACAGATCAAATTAAGAATTTGTCTCTCTTTGAAATTGAAAAAAAAGTTAGTTCGTAATAGTTCAACCCTACGAAACTTTTCAATGATTCCTTATCCTGATCATGACTCGTTCTCTTCTTCAAACAATCGTTTTATTACTGAGTAGCTATCTTATTATAGAGCAACCTTGACAAACGGAGTGTGATAGTCTTTTATCTTCGTTAACAAATAAACAGAGAGGCGTTTTTTATGATATAATGAAAGCAGTTGACGATAAAGAAGGAAAGATCTTTTTTGTTTATGGTTATGGTGGAATAGAGAAAACATTTTTGTGGAAGAATTATCTACAACAATAAGGTCGAAAGGTAAGATTGTTTTAAACGTTGCTTCGAATGTAATTGCATCATTATTATTAACCGGTGGTAGAATGACACACTCTCGATTTCTAATTCCTTTAAATCTCGACAAGGATTCTTGTGCCATATAAAGCCTCATAGTGATATTGCATGTTTATTAAAATAACAACATTGATTATTTGGGATGAAGCACCTAATCACCTATGATTCACAAGCATGTGTTTGAAGCACTGGATAGAACTTTGAAAGATATACTCACATGTGATAATTGTAACAACTTCAATTTACCATTTGGAGGCAAAATAATTGTTTTTGTAGGAGATTTTAGACAAATTCTTCCTGTTATTCCTAATGGATCTGGACATGACATCGCTAATGTCTCCTTATGTTCCTCATACATTTGGGTAATTGTAAGGTTCTTAGATTAACAAAAAAACATGAGGTTAGCCGTTAGAAGTGAACAATCTGATCTGAAACAAACAAAGATATTTGCAAAATGGCTTCTAGATGTAGGAGAAGGAAACATAGGTGGGTCAAATGATGGAGAGGCAGTAATTGATATACTGGATGATCTTCTTATTACCAATTCGTTTGATCCTATAACAAGTTTAATTTTTTGTCTACCCTTCTATTCTTTATAATGTCAATAATCAAAATTTTTTCAAAAAAGAGCTATACTTGCACCAACAAATGAAGTTGTTCAAAAAATAAATGATTATTTGTTATCCATGTTTTCCGGAGATGAAATGGAATATTTTAGTTCTGATAGTTTATGGCACTTAGAGTATCTTCCCAACAACTTTGATGAAAGTTTATATTCACCTGATGTTCTTAATGGGCTTAAAGTATATGGTCTCCGAAACCATAAGTTAATATTAAAAGTTGGGTGTTCCAGTAATATTGTTAAGAAACATTGGTCAAAAAAGTGGTTTGTGCAATGGAACAAGGCTACAAGTAATAGCTTTGGGCAATCGTGTTATAGAAGCAGAGATAATATCTGAAAGTAATATTGGAAATCACACTTTTATTACACGGTTGACTTTAACACATTCAGACAAAAGAATTGTTTTTAAATTAAAAAAAAAACAATTTCCGTTAGCAGTATGTTTTGAAACGACAATAAACAAGAGCCAAGGACAATCGCTATCCAAAGTTGGTTTGTTTTAAAAAAAACAGTGTTCACACATGATCAGCTTTATGTTGCATTATCTCGAGTTAAAAGTAGACATAAATTAAAATTATTAATATTAGATATTGATGAAAAAATCACCAACAGAACATCAAATGTTGTATACAAATAAATATTTAGATGTTTATGAATTTGAAGTATTATTTTTCATGTTCAATTTAATTTTTTCTATTACTTAAAGTTCTTATTTATAAGTTCATTTCATTCCATATTATACACTATTTAGACGTGTAGACATTAATAAAAAAATCTACTAATATTAGATGTAGCTAATGTTAAAAAATTTACATAAAAGTTGATATATAAAGTATTATATGTTAACATTATAACTTATGAACTTTTTTAAACAACAATAATATTTTTAAATTGAACCCGTGTATTACACGGGTATTTAGCCTAGTATAAATATAAATATATAAATATACTACAATCTTCCTACTCTAATAAAAGGGTAAATGGGATGACACGTGTCAGCACCACAATCATTGGGATGACACGTGTCAGCATCACAATCGTCTTTATCAAAATTTCCTCGCCTCTCTCTCCTATTAAATAATTACCTTAATTACTAATAATATTATTTTAATACTTTTTAATAATTAATAAATTAACAAAGAAATCTTTTTATTAAGATTATATCTAAATAAATTACTATTTTTAAATTATCAAATTTGGGAGTTGTAATAAGAAAACTTTTGAAAATGACATTTTTAATACCGTTTGTTTTAAAACAAAATATTTATTTTCACTAAAAGAAATTTAAAAACAAAATTTTAAAAAGTTGATATTATCTTTTTTTTATTTCAGTTATATCATATCTTAGAATATCATTGTTTAATTAATAAATTTATTATATTAATATTTTATTTATTTAAACCGTGTAATACACGGGTTTACTAAAGCTAGTCAATGGATAAAATAGTAAAACGGTAATGTTGCTTTTGTGGACTCTGCTATTCTTTTTCGAATAAAAGGATGCGGGTCAAATTTCCAGATCCGGATGTCACTCTGCCTGATAGTCTGCGTCAGCCCACCCGAATTTTTTTGACCCATTGTTTTCTCTATTTTTATGGCAATATTATCACAGTAAAAAATGTTTTATAACATTATGATATTTCATTTTAATTATTATAAATTACCTTAAGCATAATCGTAGTTGGTAAATTTAATTCATAACAGATTATTGATAAGGTCTTGAAAAAGTGAGATATAAACATACCTTTATTTTATTAAAATAGAAATACTACTTTCGAGAAGACTCGCTCCATGACAAACTAATAGAACAATCACTAAGTAGCGAACACAATGATCAATAGTATTAGTATTCTTAATTATATTAGGATATAAAGAAATCTGAAATTTTACTTAAACAATGAGATATTTATAATATTTAGTATTGTTACATTGCCAAACCAATCGGCATGAACATGAATCTTGCCAAGCACCAGAGACCGGTTTTTGAAGCCTTTGAAGGAAGACTTTCCTCGTCACTCGGTTTCTCATCCCGACTCGTTATGTTAGCTGCGGCCACACAAAACACTCATTATAGGGCCCAAGGAGCCTATAGCTCCGAGAACAATCCGACACTCAATTCAAGTCGGGGATTTATAATATAATTAGTGTGTGTCTAGAGTATGAGCTAGATGTGTTGAGATGAACCCTCTTATTTATAGAATAGGAGAGGGCCCAACCCTAATGAACGGGCTTAACTTGGGCCTAGCAAGTTTGGGCTTGTATGGGTTGATCCAATTAGGATGGTACATTTTTAGTAGGCTAAGTTTTAAGGAGTGTGAAGGTATCGGAACATTGAAGCCGAAGGCGGGCTCTGAGCAAGGGCGGGGTGGGCGTCTGGGCGATAGTAAATATAAACATTGTTTTATTTGGTTTGCCCGATAGTGTTTCTTAAACCTTTTTTATAACTTTCTAGAGGTATTGATTTTATATTATAGGATCTCGTTTTAATCTACTAGCCTAGGGATCAATTTTTGTTGAAGATTTTTAAGGACGACCCTATTGAAGCCTCGATCGGTTAAGGAGTGAAATCATGCAACATACACTAGTATCATTGGTCTTATTAAAGCAAAGGCTTAATTGCCAACAAAGTCTCATTTAAAAAATGAACATCTAATTTGGAACCCTAGTAACACACAAAACTTGGGGCCTAGAAAATTTAGGGACCTAAGCACGGGCTTATGTGATGTCTTATGCATGTAGGTGAACACATTTTCATGAGGAAGTCTTCAGTACTATAGACATGCAACTAAAATGAACCTTCAGTGAATTGCTCGTGAATCTTCCAACGAGGCTTTCGTTGATGTTTATATACTTATAAGGAAACGAGCGTGAATAGAAAATTTTATTTATTTAATTAAACGAACGAATATGAACACATTTTAAAGCTCGTTCTTGTGTCTTCTTTATGTTTGGTCGTTTACATATTTGTGTAAATTTATTTATTAGCTATATATATACCAATGACTCTTATCTTAAGTGGTTGAGGTGAGGTACCCCAATACTTCATTAAATTAGGAGAAAGTCTTGGGTCAAAGTGATTACTTAACAATATTCTTAGGTTTATTATACTTAAATACATGATTTTACGTAATGATTATAGTGAAACGAAAATACTTTGCTTATGTTTTGTTTCATTGGTGTTTGAAGCTTGAAGGAGCATAATTTGAGACAAAAGACGCAAAACACGAAAGTTAAAGGACTTTGATGTAAATATAAAAGATGAAAAAAAGAAGGGCAAGAATATGTCGGGTTTGGGCGTATCATACGCTGACGGCATATGAGGCGGCGTATCAGCAACGTATAAACTATCGTTTTTGACAAAAGAAACAGAGAGTTGGACGTATGGAATGAGGGGGCGACATATGATACGTCGGGCAGGGGCGTATCATACGCCGGTGGCTCAACAACTTCTGGATTTTGGGGATTTTCAAGTTTATTTAAACCAATCATATCCCAATTCGAAGAACAACTTCTCCTGCACGAATATTGAAGATTTCAAATTTACTTTTGGTGTTCTCAAGCCTTCCCATTCATCTCAAATCATCCATATTCATCATCCAATTAAAGATCGAAGGCATAATGAAGACAATGAGTGGCTATGTTTGTATGGGTTGTTTTCGGGTGGAAGATTATTATTAAGAGAGACAATTGGTATGTATGATTATGGTTTGTGCTTGACCATTGAACTTTGACGGCAATTAGAGTTTTGATAAAATTAAAAGGTTTGTTTATATATAAAATTACTTGTTTAATTATCAGTTTTTTGGCTTTCTTGCATCATGAACTCATTAAGCTTAATAGGTAACTTGATATATATGAATTAATAACATTGTGAATGAACAACTCCTAAAAGTTTGATCCTATGTTATTACGGTAATCTAAAGTTGACATCTTGAAAATTGTGCTTTACCAAACCCTAATGCAACGTGTCAATTGTTGATCTTGCGTAATTAGAAACCCAAAAGTAATTGTTTTTTTATTATTCAAGTAAATTTGTTTCAAAGTTTATTATTTTTGGCACTCGTGTGATTGAACTCTTTCAAAGTTTCAATCTTTACTTTCAAAGTTTGTGTATTCACGTTAATCGAGTTTTAGTTGTTGAACATTTTTCACTAATTCCCTGCGAAGACGACCTTACTTATCTTTACGCAATAAAGGTAGCCAAGACCGGTTATTTAACTTGTTTTTTATCAAGTACCGACAACTATATCACAAAGTCACACCTGTGACAAAAAAAAAGGTTCTAGGTTGGGTCAGATGGTTTTCTTTCACCCATGGTGAGTTTCCTTCAAATGGTGACCTCAGGTTGTGTAATCGAGTAATGAAGATGATCGGGTGAGCCAATGGTCCATCAGTGATTCAATTAGTTTGTCAAAAAAAGCTATATATGTTCGTTTAAGGACTTTCACGCAAAATTAATGTCATTTAAGTTTGTTCTTACGTTTGTTTGTTGATGTACGTTTACATATTTACAATGCTGTAAATAAACCAAATTTAAACTTACAAAGCATTGTGCATACATATATGTTTGTTTGTTTGGCATTGAACTTGATCTTGAACGTATAAATGAAAAAGATAATGTTGGTATTCGTTTATAAAAAAATTAAATCCGTTTGTGTTTTTTTGTTAATATAAACATACACAAACGGATAAAAAATAACTTAAAAGAATACAATTAAACATATATCACTTTAAAAAATAAGAAAAACAACATTTTTAATCTCAAATATTATAAGTTGATAAGCATAAAAGACAAATTTGTAATTTACTCTTTGGGGAGAAAAAGATTTGAGATATTAAAGAGGGAATGAACAAATTATGAAAGTCACGTGGCACTCCTGACAAAAGGCAAAAAACTCAAGGACCCACATTTTCAAAATTAAAATTTAAAATAAATCTTATAAATTTATTTTGCTTGGGGGAGAAGCTGCTTTGCTGGGTCACACTCACCAACAACATCACCACCAATCCATCCATCCATCATCTCATCAAACCCTTTTTCCCTAACAATTATTATTTTATTTATAAAAACATATTTTTTCTCCTTATGTACATGTAAATAGTTATGTTAAATAATTTCATGTACATAATGATGAGATACATGAATCTTTAATGTTGTATAAACCTTAAATGGTTTCTTAATGCATGAAAAATAATAATTGATATCACATCACATGTTGGTTGATGAAGTTTTGTGACAAGATTTAGATTTCCTATTTAGCAATCCACTAATTGAACATTTTAAAATGAATTGTTATGAAAAGAACATGAATATGAGAACGGATAAAAGTACAATGGATTTGATCGATAAACTCAACTAGTTTTTAACCCGTCGCGCGTTGCGGCGGCATTGTATACGTCGTGATAAATTATAGAATACAATTGACCTGACGTGTTTCCGAACCAAATTTACATCAGTGTTCGAGTCGTATACAAAAATAGGAACGTGCAAAATTATTATTTTGAGTATATTGTATGTAACTTTAGGAATTCGAAGGGGTTAAAGTCATATTTTATAAAGTTTTTATAAAGTGTTAGGTAAAAAAATATAAAGATTGAAAGTATATACGTTTTATATTTGACCCGAATTGTTTACGACTACGTAAATGGACTCAAAACACACACATGCATAAATACGGTAAATGTGATCAAAGCAAAAAAATGAAAAAAGTGGAAAGGGCCAATGGTTTTGCAATGCGTCGCAAGTCCGATGACAACCATCGATGTTACAAAATGAGTAATACTATAATTGCAGTTATATTTACACTTATAAATTAAACATGAGTTACAATACTTATAATTTCAAATGGAATAGTTATAGTTTAATAAAACATCATGATTTTCGGATGATCTAAAGAAAAAAACTAAAACTTATTACACTCAAATATGTATTAGCTGTATAAGTTAAAGATATTGTAAAAATCTTCTTTTAAAAAATAATGTGATACCTGGAAATTGTTAGGATTATAATTTCATATAATAAAATAATTATATATAAAATGCGGGGAATGGAAGTAAAATTTGGCAGGAGGTTTTGGTTTCGCAAAATCATATTTATGGTCATTTTCATATGGCAATTCGATTTAGAGACTTTAAAACATTGCTTGATATTGCAAAGGATGATATAGGGTAGAATTCAATAATTCATCCACATCTTTTGCTTAGAATTGGAGGAAAAAAAATCTTTTCTAGGCCTTGAATTTGGATTTTAAACTTACGGTTAACAGATTTTAATTGATTTGGACCCTGAATTACAAAAGTTTCATCTTAAACACTAAAATATCTTAATCCTTTAAGCTAATCAAAGAACTACTATTATATTCAAACTATAATCCTTAGATTTTTTTAGAGTTAATTTTAGTTTTCCTCCTTAACGTTTGACGAAAATAACAAATATCATCCAATATATTAAAAACATCAACTTACCTCCAAAAGTTTTATAAGTTGTTTTAATTTCAATCCAAAAATTTCATTATGTTTAGGGATGAGCATTTGGTACCCAGTACCCGTGCCGGTACTCGTACCGTACCGATACTAGTACTTAGCTGGTACCTAAAATTTGTATAAGGTACCGGTATCGGTACTTGATTTTCTTACATTTCGGGATCGGTACTGGCCGGTATCGGTACCGGTACTTTACCCAAAAGTCCCGTATGGTACCCGATAGTACCTGAATACGAATAACCTATTTTGAAAAAGGATTGACAATATAGTGATCAAATCGAAGATTAACTTTCTTTGATATTTTGAAATTTTTGGTATTGGTATTGATTTTATTGGTGTTTATTATTTTAGGGTAAAACATGAAGCAAAAACAATTTACTATTTTTTTAGTCAGTGTTACTTCACAACTGATGAGTGGTAAGCATGTGTGAAATTGTTGATATTTAAAATGCATGGTCAAGTCTATGTACTATTTTTGTTAGACATATGGATGTTTTTTTTGATATTTTATTTTTTGTTTAGTTATTATAAACTTTTAGAGGTATCGGGTAACAAACATATACAGGGTAACGGGTACAAAAACAAGTACTGGATAGTGTAACCAAACATGAACCATGCAACAAGACTAAAAAATAATGTTACGGAGATAACGGGTACCAAAGAGGTATTGGGTACCGAAATACCAGTACCGTACCGGTACCGGTACCTGTACTCATATACCAAAATCGGTACTGGTAGCGGTATTCGTTTTTTATAAAATTCGGGATCGGGTACTTTCGGTGTCGGTACCTGTTCGGTACAGGTACGGTACCGAGCTCATCTCTAATTATGTTGGATCAAATTGAAACAACTAATGAAACTTTTGGACTAAAATTGAAACAACTTAGAAACTTTTGGAGTTAAATTGACGTTTTTAATTTTTTGAAGAAAACTTGTTATTTTTGTCAAACCTCAGGAGCAAAGCCAAACTTAACTCTTTTGTTTATTTTTTATTATAAGATGGTTAAATTAAAGAATTCATCATTTAGGTTTAAAATTACAAATAGCTCTTTAGGAGTAGAAAGATCAAACTACCCTTAACTTAAAAGAAAAACTTAAAGCCAATATCAGTTAGCTAAAAAGACGAAATTTGTTACAAACAATTTATATAAAGGATATTCAGTGTGATTTTTGAAGATAAAAGATGAAACTTGCAAGTATATATAAACGTAGAGAATGTATTTTAGTTTTTATCAACACAAAGTGTGAATAGTTTTCATAAAACCTTTTATAACTTTTTATATTTTGAGAATTATCTCATCTCAAAATCTACTCAAGTAACTATCTAAAGATGTAAAGAATTGAAGTTAAAATCATTTAAGACTAGCACTAATATAATCTAGGTTAGTAGATTATCAAATTGATTAGAAACACAAAATAACGATGAAGTCACCTTCATAATAATTTGAACTTAATTAAATCAATTTTATACAATGTATGACCTGACCTGACCCAAACATAAAATTATAGAATCAACTGACACATCTTAAAATTAATTATTAGTGACCCAACTGATAAATCTTGGCTCCGCAACTATGCATGCATGATCCTTCCAGAAGTGTCCTCATCGGTTACTAACCACTAGGTTTTTGGGTTTTTTTCTTCGGGAACATGAGTGCACTCTTATCCTAAGCACTTAAAATTCACCCGTCCAGATCCCATACTCGCAATGCTACCTAAGCCGACACAAAAGAGAAAATAATAAATATCGGTGATCCGACACTAACATATATTAACAGGCAACATAAAATTATTTGTAATCCAAAACTAAATACTAATAATCCAAGTCTGAAAATGACAAAACATTAAACATTTTAACATTATGAAAGGACTAGAGAGTAGACAATAGAGTAAATGCATCACCTTTATATGAAAACATATCCTATATTATACACTAGAAAATTTAACGCACGTGATTTTTACTTGAATATTATTATGCATGTGTTTTCATTAATAAAAAGATACGTGAAACTTATGTTGTACAAAAATTGAAGGATCGATTCTTTAGAGTTAGTTTCTGATACGAGAAAACTTTAAATTTAAACTAACAAACAATTCGATATATAATCCCAAAGAACCTAAAAATTGCAAAATTTATCCTCAAATTTTCACATCACATAACTTCTGTTATATTCTTGTACAAAATTTGACGTATCAATCAATCAAAAGATATTCATGTTTCTTAAACAATTTTATTTAATAAAAACACCAACACCAAGCTCCCCTAGGCCCTAGCACATCATTGTCAATTTTTAAGTTATATACTTATATAAATACAAAAATTTCAGAAAATAATGACAAAATTGCTATTTTAATTTGTCTGATGACAAATGTTAGCATTATTGAAAACTGATAGCAAAGTTTTACTTTAAATATATATTTTATAACAAAATTTCCGTATTAGCCGGTAATCTTCACTGTATTCGAAAAGTTTCATTATTTTCATGACTAATATTGTCTCAAATATTTAGTCATAGTGTATTAAATTGTATTGCAAGTCAATAATGTAACTGTAAAACGACAAATCTATAATACTAAATATGAAATGTCTTACTCAACAAGAATATTAACAAAGATAGTGTATAGGTCTAAACTAGTTTTTTTAACTGTCGCGTGTTGCCGCGACACCTTACGTTGCGTGATAATATTAACAAAGATAGTGGACTCTAAATTGATTATGATAATGTATCAATAATATTATTTTAAAAAGAATGAGCGTGTTAGGATTTAGAACTTAAAGTTGAGAAGCTTAGGAACAATTAACAAAATTAAAATAAGAATGATACAAATATGTAAAAAATCAAGGAAACATGATCTGAATTTGTTTTCTTTGGAATTATAATATTTTTTATTAAGATTTAACCAAAACTACGTATTTTTAATGGTTTCATATATAAGTTTATATTCCTAACAAAATCATGTTAAATTTTTTCCTTCTCACTATACTACTTTTTATAAACTTTCTTGTACTTTTTAATTGTAACAATAATATCTTTTTCAAGCTATTTATAATAGGCCTAACATCAATATTATCTCGGTAACTTTATATGTAAAATTTAGGTTTCAAATAATGTAATATATGACTACCAGCCTAAAATTATAAATTTCTATTACATAAACTCGTGTAATACACAGGTCTATAACCTAATAAATAATAAAACACTTCAGCTAAATTCACTTTTGTTATCGATCTAGAATAAAGTTGAAACACTTTACTATTAGCATTTCTTCTGAAAATATATAAATGGTATATTAACTTTTTTGTTTTTAACGGCTAAAAGATTAACCGATGGGTTACTAACTTATCCGATCATCTTTATTATCCTCAAAAGAAAACTCACTTTATTTGAGAAAACTCGTGGCCTAAACCGAAACCTTTTTTTTATATTGTCACCGGTAACCCGAGACCTTCCCTATTATAATAACTCTTAAGTATCAGTGTCACACTTCCATTACTTGAGCTAAGTATCATTAGTATATATAAATGGTATACGTTAACGTAGACACCCAAACTAAGATACTCAAACCTTAATTTAATACTATACTTATTATAAAAGAATTATTTAGAAATAACTCCTCCAACAACATAATAATTTCCTTTTTAAGAAGATGTACTTTTGAGAACCGTGGCATTTTCGTAATATGAAGCAACTATGAAACCTAAAACCGTCCAAAAACAATTAGCTGTCACCTACGTCCCCGTTTCGCAGCGTTACTTCTAACCTCCTAAAAAACAAAAAAAAACGTACGAACATTCACCCAGTCTCACCCTCCACGCGTGTTATATACCAATAAACTTGCAGTGAACGAAGGACTGCGTGTACATCACATTCTCATTTAGGCGCGTGAAGCATATTTGGCCAATGGCGGCCAAATGGTGGCATGATATGCATGACTTATGGATGGTGAAGATCATGCATGGTGGATGCCCATGACAGCTCATCAAACATTCATACATACATCTTATAGAAATACTGTATAGATATACTAAGAAAATTAAAATATAACTGAAAAGAGATTTCATGAATTGTAAGTTGAAATTGTTTTATTAAAGTGAGTTTAAGTTTTTAAATTATACTAAAGTTATTTACTTTTGGTAATATGTTTAAATTATTATAAATTCTACAAAATATAAACTTAAATTACTTATTATTTAAATAACATATATATGAATATTCTATATAATACTAATTACCAACATTGTATGTATTAAAGGTTGTACCATATGCTTTATTGGTTGTACTAATTTTTTTCTTTTTTTACTAATCTTTAACTTTTTTATTTTAACCAAATACTTTTACATATTTTATAATTTAGCCGCAACATTTTATTACTTTCAAGTTTGGTCCCCTATGCTTTTTATATTTTACAATTTTTCGGTTTACGTTTTAGTCTAAATTTTATGAGTTAACACGTCATAGTGTGCATGTGTGATTCAACGTTTTTACGCTTACTTTTCACCCGTTTTCCATTGCAACACGCTGGTTTTAGATCAACTTGCTTATTGTTTTATATGTTTTATGTTTCGCCTGCGTGATTTAGCGTTTTTACATTTACTTTTTGTTCGTTTTATTTTTTTCATTTTTTATATATTTTTAATATGAGTTTTTTTGGTGTTGGTGGTCACTAGCGTGATGTGTCAGATGCTACGTGGTATGGTTTTACGTCCCCGCTGCAACGCGGGGTGCTGGATTCTAGTTTATTACTAATAAGTGATTAGAGTTTATTACGGGTACAACCTTTCTCGTTTACTAGTCAACGACCCGTGTGTTACACGGGTTGAAAAAATTAATTTTAAAATAAGTACAACCATAAATAATTAGTTAGTACTATTCCATATAATATACAAGCATGTGAAAATTAAATAATATGAATAGGACTAAGTTAGCTACAATAACACGATTGATTTTCAAATACTTGTGTAGACTATTGAAACAAGCATGTAAATTTTGTTTTTTGAGGACTAAAAGTTTCATTTTGGTAAGCTTTAGGGGCTATCCGTGTAATTAACATTAGTCATTTAACCTTTTTTAATTAATTTTTTATAGTTTGACTTACATTAAGAAATTATAAACTTGATTAATGTCGGGTGAATATATGCTTCTTTATTGATAACTCATATTTTATTAGAAACTAATATGCCAAGTCAAATTTAATATAAAGAATCAATAGATAGGAATCAAGTTTGATAATGTAATTTGTATAAAATTAATTTAAATTTAACTTTTACAGAAAACAAAAATTGTTTTAAGTAACTTTAAGTCGAAGAAAAAATTTAAGCACCCGTTAGGTATATTTTTCAAAAAAGCTATTTATTTTGAAAGATATTTAGTTTCCAAATAAATTTGCATTAAATAAAATTCATTATACATATACACAATATGAATGTATGTATCTCACTATCTCCACCCATATTTGCGTTTTGACTGCTTAATAAACGGAGACATCAACAGCAAAAGAAGAAGAAGTCGAACGATCGACCACCATTACACCACAAAGGGGTTTTGGGTTTCATACAATAACTTCAAATCGATCACAGGTTCGCCGATTTCATCATCGATTCTTCTTCTTCCGTTTCAAATTTATCAAAAAATCTTTAATATTTTCACTCAGGTAGTCGAATTTCAGTCGATTCTGCCTCAAATCCGACGAATTAAACCTCTTTTCTTCATGAATTCTTAACTAATTTGATGTTTTTTTTTTTGTTCTTGAAGGTGGGAAAAGGGTTTTAGAGAGTGATTTTATGTCTGCAAGTTTCTTGGCGGTGATTTGGGCTTCGTTGAAGCTCTGGATTTCTTTTACTCTGTTCTTCTTTCATCTCTGCTTGTTCAATCAGCAGAGTTTTGGTTTCTGTTTTCCGATAATTTCGATGCGTTTGAGACCAAAAAGGTAAACAATATCTTCATCATTCCATAGTAATCTATCTTTATTTACGTTTTTTCCCTCAGATCTTTGAATTTTGTGTTTATTTTGCAGGAATTGTTGTGGATTCGAGTTATTCCGGTGGTTTCGTTTCAATTTGTTCTTGTTCTTGAGAACCCCTGTTTCTTAGGGTCTGTTTTCAATCGTTTTCAAATTCTGTTTCCCTTCAATTTTTTTGAATTTTCTTTTGGGATTTTCCGGCGAACAATGTCGGAGTTCCCGGAGAATACGCCGGAAAATCAAGAAACTGTTTGCAGCAACAAACCCAAAAGAAGAAGAAAGATCAAAACAACAACAACAACAAAAACAGCAACAGAATCAAACAATGTTACGAGAACTGTTCGAATCATGTGTAAAGATCCCTATATGACAGATTCATCAGATGATGATCAGCCCCGGTGTAAAACAATCGTTCGTGAAGTCAAGATTCCGGTGATCGAGTCTCCGGCGAGTGGTTCATGTCAAGGTAGCAACACCAGCGATAAGGTTACAAGAAAAACCAAAAAGGGTTTAACCAGCACCCTAATTCACCAACCTCCGATCCCCTCGCGGTCGAAGTACCGCGGGGTCCGGCTACGGGAATCGGGCAATTGGGCCGCGGAGATCCGCGACCCGTTTAAGAAAATGCGGGTCTGGCTCGGGACGTTTAGCACGCCCGAAGAGGCCTCTCGAGCTTATGAAATCAAGAAACTCGAGTTTGAAAAGATGGCCGAGACGTTGAAGATACCCACTACTGGAAAAACTAAAAAACCGGGCTCGGATCGTCAGAAACCAGTGGTGTCAGAAGAATCAATGGGGCTGATCACACACGCATCACCCTCATCTGTTCTTGAAATGGAATCGTCGTCCATTTCAAGAATCTTTATTAACGATAACAAAAAGATGGAACCTTTTCGCGCTACAATTGATGAGGATTTCAACGAATGTGATGTGGGCTTTATCGAACCGATCGATGAAGGTTTGACATTCGCTGAGATGAGTAAAGATTTCGACTTCGGGTTGGAGTTTGACGCGCAGTTTATTGATAATTTAGTGACTCCATTAGACGGGTTTGGGGACATTGATGGTTTGGGGCTTTGTGGGTTTGGTGACGACGAGTCTAGCGATTTGCCCGTTTGGGATTTCAGCGAGCTGAAAAACGAAGAACTTACTTGGACCGATCGATGAGCCATTAACCGGGGATTAGCAGCAGGCGTTGCCGATGAGTTTTGCAGCTAGTAACTAATTATAGTTCTTAATTTAGTATTAATCATTCTTAGCATTTGATTGATTTTGGATATATATATCTAAGTTGCGTAAATGGTTAACTTGTTTAGAGAGATTTCAGCGAGTTTGATTCATTTGAGATGTTCTTGTTGCTTTTGGATATATCATATATATCTAATCATTCTTAGCATTTTAATGTTCTATTAAACGAGTCATGTTATCAGGTCAACAGTTTAAATGAAAACGGTTTGCGTAGGCTATGCCGTACTTGTTCGCCTTCGAGTCTGCGGTCCGATCGGCCGATCTATTGAGAATGTACAGTTGGTGATGCATAATGTATAAGTGTTGATGCATAATGTATTAGTGTTTTCTTGTTGAGAAAACAACGCAAAAGATGCTGAGAATCCCAACTGTCTATTCATAGAAAGTATAGTGTGTTATAAATTCCATTCTTTAGTGCATTTAAGTGGAGATACTATTTGGTCAACATTACCTTTTTTATTTAAAAACAACTCAGATGGTCAAATAATAACTTATTATAATAAATTCATGTTTATAATAATAATATTTTATGGCAATTCTTAATAGATGTTTATGGCAATCGTATAGAAACTTATACTATTGCTTTAAAAGTGATATACTTTATACTTAGATGATTTTTTAACATCTCTTTGTTTCTCCCTTTAACTTCATTGGATTAACTTCAATACATTAAATTCTTGTAGTTTCTCAGATTTTAAGTATGCACATTTATTTTATTATCGTTATCTTATTACAAAAAGTAAGGGGTGATTTTTAGACATATGTGGTAAATTTAGTTGTATATATAGTTAGGGCACTTACCTCCCACACTCTATAAATAATAGATTTTCATATTTTGAAGAAAAGTTCAAAGAAACGTTCAAATTTACATTTTCATCACGTTCTTTATTTTATAAATGAGTTTATATAATGTATTTTAACTTTTTATATGAGTTGCTATTCATCCACTCTATAATTATTGTGAATGTATAAAAAGAAAGCGCAATTTTTTTTGAGTAAGATAAAAATAAAGATGAAGAATATTAAGATAGAGACGGGAACGGGATGTGTAGGTTTTCTAAAACTATGTATACAATTTAGAGAAGTAAATATTTTTTTAGATAAATTATATAGATAGAAATGAGAAAAAGAACTAGTATTAAGCCCCCCGCGTTGCGGCGGGTGGTATAAAACCATACCAAGTAGCATCAATGTCACACCACCGTTGGCAACAATCAAAACCGGAAAAATAAAAACAAACGCAAAGTAGACGCAAAAACATTAAAAATAATAACTAAGTCGATCTAGGACTCGCATGTTACAACGGGGATGTTAAATGAGAAAAAAATAAGCGTAACAACGTTGAACCACACGTGTACGTTACGGCGTGTTAACTCTCAAAATTTAGACCGTAAATCAAAAAGTTTGTAAAAAATAAAAGTTTTGGGAATCAAATTTGAAAGTGAAAAAATTGTAGGGGATAAATTGTGAAATATGCAAAATTATTGGGTTTAAAACAAAAAAAACTAAAGAAAAAAAAGATATGTACAACATTTTATGCACATAGGACAACAATTAATGCATGCACAAGTTGATAATTAGTATTATTTAAATGTCAATACTTTAGAAAAATATAAACTATAGAAAATGATATAATATATACATTTACGTAGTTGTTATGAAAATATATGATTACATTTATTTCCCTTAAAGGAGCAACTTTACCCGCGTGTTGCGGCGTGACTTCACGTAGCATTTCGTTTTCACACTTCTTTTACACATGTTATGACAGTGATCTTCACGTGTTTAAGTATATGAAAAACCATATCAAAATAATATTATGCATCGCACCTTATGACGTAATAATTAGAAAAAAAGTAATTTAACAAAAGTCTGACGCGATGTGGTGGAGTCGTACGATAACATTAGCGTGGTTAATGATACATTGCAATGCATAAGCGAAACTCATTACGCGCGTGCAACCTAACCATTTAAATATTGTATTTTAAATGGAATGTATTTAAAAATAATAATAATATAGGGTGTGTTATTGTAAAAAGGGAGAAAAAACTAAAAAGGGTGATAATGATTATTATGATATTATCCATTAGATCTTAAATCCAAATGCTAAGAAAATCCGGTGGCATAATGGTAAATAGTTATAACTTTAAATGATAGGCCATTAGATATTTTAGGGGCTGTTTGACAGCCTCTTAATCAGTCTCTTAATTGTTCAGATGTCTGAATGGTTTAGCACTTAATGGTTCAGACTGTTTGTTTCGCGAGCACATGTCTGAATGGTTAAGAGATTTACCTCTGTATGGTTAAGCATTATACTGATGTTGAATGATTAAGAGGTCTAATGCTGAATGGTTAAGCATTATACTAGCTCTTAATGGTTCAGACCTCTTAATGATTCAACACTTAATAATTCAGACCTCTTATTGGTTCAGCACTTAATCATTCAGAAGTTGCCAAACAGCCTCTTAGTCTTAACCACATTTTCAAGTTTCACATTTTTTTAAACGCTCGTAACTTTTACATACAACATTAACTTTAAAAAAATTTACACCATAAAACAAGTGTTTTTTAATCTTTAAAACGCCTATAATTTTGATACATAAAAACGGAGTTTTTTTCACGTTATTTCAGCTGATTGTGTAATATTCGTTAGCTAATTATGTAATATCAGGTTATTGTGTAATATTTATCAGACCATTGTGACTAATGTTGATCATTTTGTTATGCATTATATTTTTAAAAATGATGATATTCAAATAATATAATGCTAAAAATTTAAACTTTTAGGTTTTACAGTTGATTGTGTAGTTGTTTTAAAAAAACCACCGGCTCTTCCAAATGAGTTGTTATATAATTGTTTTAAAACACTATTTGCGATAGTTTATTTCCTTGGCCATAGTTTCAAAAATCAAAAATCAAAGTTATTATTCCTTTTTCTAGTGCTTTTGTTTTAAGAAAACATTTTTTTACTAAATTTAAGCAATAGAAAGGGATGTGTTACACCTGCCACTTTCATTGCTTTTGCTTGTTCTACCATTTTCATATATAAAAACAAGAAAAATACATTTCCAGGGTGTACACAGAAAATTCAATATTCATAAGGGGACACATTCAGCATATGCAAATAAAAACCATATGAAGTAAAAGTGTCGGTTATAATTATAAAATATAATATAATATAATATAAAACATACATATTTTAATTAAAAACTATTTTCTAAATACAAACCGTTAAACCAATCCTATTTCATTCTGACATATAGTACGTTATTTTTTTTTTTTTGAGCGGGAAATTTTTTACTCATATTATTACTTTTACATTACATCAAATTATATCATACTTGAGTTTAAACCCAGAACCTATTAAGTGGGTTAGCCCCACATTGACAAGTAATGTTATTTACTATCAACAACATTTTACAAAAAAATTTAAAATCTTAAAAGGTTTGATGAAAAACGTACTCAAATATCTCAAAAGCTCTTAAAAAGTTATGTGTCACACATACCTCATATGGATATATTTATGTTATAATATTTGCTTAGACAAAGACAACACGTTTTCTCACATTTGGTCGCCTCAACTAAAACATAATTCTTTTATGTTTCTATTTCTAAAAGGAAACAAATATTTAAGAAGACATTTATTCTTCATCGTCATTTAATATGAGATGATAAATATGATATCTATTTAATGTGTAATTCATATACTATAATTTTGAGGGCAATGTGTACAATGGATATACACCCTTCATCTTTTGCAAAATTTACCTAAGCATTACGTGATCAATAATTGAGCGATTTGAACTCGTAATCTACCAAAATCAAAATCAAAGTTAAAGCAAAATGAGGGTTCTAATTTATTTCTAAAATAATTCTGTGAATTTAGAATCAAATAAATTAGTTTTTTTCCTCGTGATTTTGTTTTGATAAAGACACAATTCTGTATTGGTTTATTAGAATTAGTTTTTTCCTAGTGATTTTGTTTTGATGAAAACATAACATATTTCTAGTTTTTCTTTCATTACAAGTTATTTCAAAAGGATAAACAGTTTAAACTCTTACATACTAATTATTAAACAAAGACCCCACGTCTTCTCGCACTTGTCGCCTCACTAAAACATAACTATTTTTAGTATGTTTCTATTTTTCTGTTCTCAAAAGAATTAAATTTTTAAGGAGGAAATTTGTCTTAAAGGGACAGATGGAATGATAAGGTGCGTTGATGTCAATGTAACAGGCAGTAGAATACATTAAAAACTGTTATAAAAAATAATTTAAAAAAACCATCTATTCAACAATCTTCTTCATTCTAAAATGTAGGATGATGTCTATTTCATAACAACATTTTAATTGCTTAATCAATTTTGTCCAAAGTTCCATTTTCTATGTGTCACGCACCTCACAAGATATGAAAACAATTTACTCTCATTGTTAACATAAGCAAATTACTGAGTAAGGATTTTTTTCCCCTAAAAGCAATTACTAGCATATTTAGAAAATTATATTTGCATCAATTAGGTAAAATATGGTCTCTAGTTATCACTACACAACCACAAAAACATATATACGTATATGTATGTGTACGTATATAGATATAAATTGGTTAATTAGAATGGTCTATGTGGTGTAAATTTAACGTAACACATAATCCGTAACTTTGTTTCTTCTTTGGTCTAGCATCTTGCTATTACAGACGAGGGAGCCCTCCGGTATTCCCAGTTTTCCTCGAATAAAACATTAACGTCATACCAGCCTTTTTATTTTTTTGTTTTTCTCAAATTTTCCACCTTTTTAGAAAGTATTGTTCCAGTTTTTCTCAAATTGCCTCAAATTAATATATCCTACTTTTTTATGCAAAATTTCAACCCGTGAATACAAGTGAATTTATGGGTTGAAAATATATGAAAATGGAGGGCCCTCTTGGGTGTTGTATCTACCATAGAATGTGTGAAAAGTGAGGTAGATGTGATGCAATTGGTGGAAAGCCTAAATCACATGGTTATTTAGCTCACTCTCAAATTTATTTGCTCCACACATTGCAAATGTAATTCTCTTTATAGTTTTCTTATGTCAATCTTTCTATTTACAAATCAGTTAACAATTAAAAATAAATAGACTTGTTTCTTAGTTTCAAATATTTATAAATAGTTGACATCATGATACACCACTAAGAAATATTTTAAAACTATTCATGTTGGTTAATTTATATCAACGCTTTATTATATTACTTAAATAAGTATAAACTAGTTTTCTAATTTTACTCTTTAACTTAAAAGTTATTGAAGTTTTAATTTTAATAGTGAAACCAACCTTTTAAGTTAATGACACATTGTGGTCAAAAGAAATTTAGGAAACGTATTTCTTAGGTATTTAACTAAAATGTTATGACTTTAATATAAACAAATTAAAACCACATAGTTTTAAGAGGTTTTGAGTCTAACTTATTTGTACAGAGCACCATGTTCACTGAATATGAACAACGCTAATAGTTGATATTAAAACCAAGTATTATTAACATAAAATGAGAATAAAGGTTTTTACCGATGACTAATTATTATTAACATAAAATGATAATAAAAGATAAATTGTTAGACGTTTATGTTGAATCGGACATCTATTAGACATTGCGTTCTAAGCTAGATACTTAAACTAAAATGTGTTCTTAATGATCCAATGTATTATATGATACATTGTTATCATAATCATGATATAAGGTTTTTAATCTCACATGAAAATATAACACATATGTAATTATATACATACGGATAACATATAATAAAAAGAAATATACATACTAGTGCCATTTCTAGTTTTCTTTGTAATTCATATCCAATTTATCTTTTAGTAGATTCACACTCTATATAAGACATCTTACTATGAATGAAAATAATACCACATATTATAACTATATAAATAAAAATAATATAAGAAAATAAAGATTTTTTAAATATTTTGAAAAATGATAAAGATATTTGATTCCGTGGTAATTTTAGTGGAGAATGAGATGACGGAACATTAAAAAGGTAATGATGATAATAAAACATGAGATGTGAATGGTGGGTTTAGCACTATAGCATATTCCAAACAGTCAACCAAGTGTGGTTGTTGATTCCGAAATACTAATTTTTTTAACGAAAATGCGCGATCCTGTTTCGTAGAATAGGTGTTATGTTAAACGAGACATGTCTTCATATTATCTTTTTTTCTAATTAATTTTTCTAGGACACATTGGTACAAAATATGAACCTAATGTATAGCTCTATAGTTATGTTTTAAAATTAGTATCGTTGTAGCCATGATTTACGGGACATATATGTTGCATATGTGCTTTTCCTTGTAGATAACATGTTCTAACCTATTATTATTCTCTTAAGTGTGTTTTCTATACGATTTCATGTCATGTATCACGTTCACATGCATATCCTCAATTCCTCATAATCACATCCTTTTAATGATTAGTAAGTTACTAATAGTAACACTTACAGATGTCATGAACGAGCGTATGATAAACATAATCACACATTAGTTCTAATTTGTTTAGGGTTTTGTTGCACCTACTTCTAAATCACAAATAAGTAACCAATGAATGTCAAAACAATGTAAGATATCCTATAAACATAGGGTGGGCAAAAAGCACGGCCGGCCCTGAGGAGGGGCGGGCTAGACAACCGTTCAGGGCCCACTCGCTTAGGAGGCCCAAAAAAATTTAAATTTTGTTTTATTTTTTATTTTTTTTTATTATATATGTTTTTTAAATAGTAATATCCCGTTTAACCCAATTAAAAAGTTTAACCTAAATACCATTTAACCCAGATACAATTCTTAAGGCCCATTTTTATTAAATAAACTTGTTATTTATAACTAATTTTTATCAACCAAACTAGAAGCCTCTTTCAAATAAACCCAAATCTCAATTCTTGGCCAACTAGGGATAAAGTAAAAAAAATCCAATTTAGACGGGCGCTAGCAACGGGTTGAATAGAAAGATTTATCGGTTAGCTATTACGTTATGTCATTCTAATACTATGATCTTGTTACGTTTATTGCTAAAACGTTTATTTTCGTTTAAAAAAATTAGTTTATATAATTTAATTCGTTAGGGCGTAGGGGCCTTTTTTCTCAGCCCGTCCATGGCACTAAAATCCTCAGGACCGGCCCTGGCAAAAAGTGTAATAGAATTCTGTTTCCTTGGGGACCCTTGTGGGTAGACTTGGGAAAAAAAACCGGTTAAGTCAAAAAAACCGGAACTGGTTTCAAAGGAAAACCGGTTTGGTCCAAACCGGTCCCAAACCGACCCGAACCGCCGGTTTGTATGTCGGTTTGGTAACCCCACCCTTTTAAAAAGTTAAAACCCGGTTACTCCGAATCGGTTTGACAGGTTTGAGCCAAACCGGTTTGTAACCCGAACCGGTTTGAAAAAAACCGGTTTGACCCCACGACAAAAAAACCAGTTCAGTTTTGAACCCGAACCAGTTTGGGTAAAAAAACCGGTTTGTACACCACTACTTGTGGGGATGCAAAATTTTGTCATATTGTTTACCCGGGAAGAAATTTGTGATATGTGGGCACTTGTAATTTTAAAAGGTTTTGAGTTATAAATACTAAAGGAAGTAATAATGTCTTTGAATTAATTTGTTTGTTAATTTTTTTCACAATTACAATACCAAGAACAACAAATTGTTACACATGATTGTGATGCGTTGGGCGATTCTACCCATATGTTTTAGCAAAACGTTTGTTAGTTTCAGGAGACATGTTAGATGTTGTTTTGGTTGCTGAAGGCACGATAAAGCCTTACCCTGCATAATCTGACGTTGATATTACACATACATTTTTTAGTAAAATTTTCTTGTGTTATATGTAAAATGCAATAAATTTGTAATATTATTTTCTTAATTTATGTTACAGCTATTTATTTTGATATGTGCCAATTAATAACATCGGCTACTTATGAAATTAAACCCTCACTCTTTTAAATTGTCATAATTTCATAGAGGGGAGGTCTTGGGTTCAAACTCAAGCAATGGTATAATTTGGTGTAACGTATGAGTAGGATTACATTATCGTTAAAAAAAAGGAAGGCACAGAAATATTAAATACCCAATGTGTCTCATAATCGTCATAAAAACCTATCTTATTACGCATCATGATTCCAATTATATGTTATTACACATTTAACTTTTCAATCAATTAGCATAGGTATGATAGTATAATAAGATACACTATTGAAAGATGATACGTGATGCAAAATCACGTAAACGTACATTTAATTTAATAGTAATGGATATAAATAGGTGACACGTGTGGAAATCTTCATACATGACATATATATTGCATATATAAGGGCTATAGCGTTCATATCTTTCTGATGTCTATAGGAGTATATTTAAAAATTAGTTTTGTGATCACCTCATAATATATTCATCTTATTTAAGTTTAAAATACTTTTATTGGCACTTTTTTTTAGCGATGATTGATATTCAAGTTTTGATCGGCACTTGATATGAGATGATTGACATATCACCTCATTGTTTATTTTCCAAAACTATTTATAATTAGGATGTGCAAAAAACCGAAAAAACCGAAAACCGATCCGTATTTGTAACCCGAAAAAACCGAACCGATTTATGAATTCGGTTTTCGGTTCGGTTTTTAACCGAAACCGAATTGGGAATTCGGTTTTCGGTTCGGTGTAAATTTTGAATTCGGTTTGTTCGGTTTAACCGATTTAACCGAATTCAATATGTATACTTTATTTATTTTTAATAATTGTAAGTTTAGTCTAACTTCTTAAGCCTAAATTTTCAAGGTGTTTTATTTAAACCAAATAACTAAGAATTTATATGCTAGCCCAACTCCACTTACCAAAATTGAGTGTCAAATCTTATTTTTTAAAGAGTCAAAGTCGACTATTTATATTTTTAGAAAACGAGATTGTTAACAATTCAAGAGTTTAATTATTTGATATATATTTTTGACGAAATATATATGAAGAGTGATTCTCGTACAAGCGATCTAAAGTTAACAACGTCTTAAAAAATAAAAAAAATGGCGAATTCGGTTTTTTCGGTTGGATACGATTTTTTTGGTTTTTAACCGAAACCAAACCGAATTGAATTCAGTTGAATTCGGTTCGGTTAGCCATATTCCCAATTCGGTTCGGTTCGGTTTTCGGTTATGCCTGAAAAAATTTCAAAACCAAATAAACCGAACCGAATAAACCGAACAAACCGATAACCGAACCGATGAACACTCCTATTTATAATCAACTTCTAAACACGTTTTTATTAACATATTCTTGTTGAAATCACTGTAACCGTTAATAGAAAACGCAAGAAGCGTATTTTAGTTATCTAAATCTCGTAAAGAACACGTTAAAGGTTATGCCAAAGGTTGTAGTTTCTCTCAATCCAAAAGTTCAACAAATGCCCGTTCTATTTTCATACGATGTACGCTTTTGTTTTTGAAAAAAATCTAGCGTAATCCCTTGTAGTGGTATCTCTGGCCTCCGTGATATACTGGTTGTCATTGTCTTCGTGTCTCATATTCATATTTATATCTTTCATTCGATATGTTTTCTGCACGCACCCTTCTGATATAACAATCATGTGTTTGCCTTTATTTTTAATTTATGCACTTGCTTGAACATGTTCATCTTGACATGAAAGAAAACGATGGTACATTGAATAAAGTATGTTGCTCGATCACGATCCATCAATACAATCACTTGGATATATTTTTGAAGTATAGTGATTGAACTTTCTTGTCACATCACAATTATGTTAATTTAGTTGGGCTTTTTTTTACATGAGATGGGCCAAAACTTGAAGGGTATACTGTCACTTTGGGCCGAAGGTAATGCACCAATGCATAGAGGTGCACGAATTGGGTTTTGGGCGGCACCCGGGCCCAGGTAAAAACCGGGTATGGCCCAATCGGGTTTTTTTCACCCGGGTACAAGTGAATCCGGGTACGGGTCGGGTATATCATAATGAAAACCCTACCCGGTATATCCGGTTAGGATAGAGTCGGGTCCGGGTCGGGTCCAAAACCGGTAACAATCCGGGGTTTTTTTCTTTCTTTCTAATGTGTGTATAATCATTATTTAATAAAAATCATTATGATTATTATTATTATGATTCTTATTATTATCATAATTATTATTATTATGATTATTATTATTATTCACCATTTATTAATTTTTAGTAAACGTCAGATTTATCATCATGTGTTTCTATAACAATATTAAATAAACATCAAATTCATCATTTATTTAAAAAAAACTTAAAAAATTAATGAATCAATTAAAAATAACATAAAACTTCTATTTAACTTATCGTATAATATTTATTTTCTACAAGAGACTTCATCAAATGCTAATTATTCGTCAGATATACCAGAAGATACTCCTTCTTCTACCTCTTCATTGTGTACTTTAGCTTCGAGTGCAATTTCGTCTTCAAGGCTTGTTTTGTCTTGTATACGGTACATCGCGTCTAAGTGATCCTTTAAACAAATGCACATCTCCACCGCTTCTGAAGTTAGTCTTGTTCTCCGTAATGATATTATCCTACCACTAAGAGAAAATGCAGATTTCGAAGCTACTGTAAAAGCTTGGACGCTTAGTAAATCACGGGCCATAGCGGAAAGAATCAGAAATTAGGATTCATTTCCTTTCCACCAAGCCAAAATATCGAATGCACGATAATCTTCGGTAGTCATAGTGGAAATAAAATCCGTTCCACTATATCTATCGAGCTCGCTTGTTGGGGTGTTACCCCTTTGTCAATCGAGCCGTCACATCCCAAACAACATTCAACATAGTCAAAATCGGGTCTTTAACCGATGTACTAGCACTTGAGGTTGATTATCTTGGCGTAGTTATGTTTACGTTAGTCCCATATCTATTTAAATAAAAATTATAAATTGTTTTCAAACATTCATTAAAATTTTCTTTTGTCGCAGTTGAAAAATGGGTGTTTTCGTCATGCATATCCAAATTGCCATTTATCTCGTCTATCAAACATTCAACCCCCGCAACATTTAAAAACAGATTTAAAGCGACGACACAAGTAAAAACGGGTGGTAACTCAATGAAGTATTTTTTTAAACTTGTTTTTCATTGGTTCTATCATTTCTCTAAACACATTTATTTAATTTTGAAAATTTTTAAAATTCAAAGCCATGATATATAATTCTTGAAGCATCGAATAACAAGTGAGATAATAAACTCTTGATAATTTTTCTTGAGTTTTTAAACACGTCAAGAAAATCGGATAGACGTTGAATATTTTTCCAACCCACATCCGGAAATAGGTCGGCTTCGCCATTATCCGAAAGACTACCATAAAAAGTTTTTAAAGTGCCTTTTTGTTTTACAGCACAATCAAACATGTGACAAATCGAATTCCACCTAGTAGGTACATCCCAATTAGGCCCTAAAAATATAGATTTCGTATCCTTACAAAGTTGTTTATAATCTTGATATGTTTTTCTACTTTTTTAAAATGTCGTGTAACATAAATTGAAAAGCTTTAATAAAGTTATCAACAAATTGCATGGATAGCCCGTCTTGCACTACTAAATTTATAATATGTGCAACACAACGAGTATGGAAAAAATCACCGTTGGCAATCAAAAGATATTTTAATTTTAATTTTTACCCGCGGTTGTGTTGTTGGATACGTTATCAAATGCAATTGAAAAAAGTTTTATTTTGTAAATTAAAATTAATTATTACATTATCCAAAAAGTAAAACAAAAATTCTCCGGTGTGTTGATACGGAAAAAGTTAAAATGCAATCATACGTTTCATCATTTGCCATGATTTGGGATCAACCTAATGAGCGGTGACGTAAAAGTACGATTCCGGTAAACCATGTGGACCCGACCAAACGTCACTAGTTAAGTTTACACTGGTATTTAAATTTTCAAAAAATACAATTAAATTATTTTTTGCTTGTTTTCATAATTTTAAACAATAACGTCTAAGTGTAGTACGACTTACGTGGGTGTAACGAGGTTGAAGCGTCTCTCGAATCAAGTTGGTCAATCGAGGATTGTCAAAGTGACTAAAAGGTAAAGCTTCTTGAATCACTAACTTCGTCATTTGATCTCGAACCGTATTAATATTGTAATTAAAGATTTCACCGTCTCCATCCAATTGTGTTTGTTGCGAATCCGGATTACTTTTTAACGACTTGCAAAACTTCTTGTTAATGTGTTTGCTTAAAGTCGTGTTTGAATCTTTAGCAAGCAAAGTTCCAAAAAGCTTGCAACGAGCCTTTAGAGACCCGTCACTCAACTCAACCATATCCCAATTGCACCAAACATCCATATTACGATTGTGTGCAAGAACACGAACGGTGGTTGGAGCGTTGGACGAACCTTGACCAATGGAAGATTGTGAGTGAGCCATATCAAGATTAAGAGAGTGAAATTGTAAAACGATAGTAAACGAGAGTATTTTTTTTGCCTTTTTTGCGTATGTTATTGCGTTTGGGACTTGGGTGTTCAACCATATCAACCCACACCTATTTATACTAACTTATAAAGCAAAAATAACAAAAAGGTGAAAAATCAAATGTAACGGCTATATAGCCGTTAAAAACAACTAGTTTTTTTAAAAAAAGCCAAAAAACGGATATGGTACCCGGGTACAACTGGTTCGGGTACGGGTCGGATCGGGTTCGGGTCCTGGTCGGGTACGGGAAATTTTCCAAAACCTATAATCGGTTCTTACCCTACGGGTTTTTTCGGGTCCAAACCGGGTCAACCCCCTCGGGTCCTACCCGTACCCGGGTCCGGGTGGGTTCGTACCTGGGTATAATGCCCACCTCTACCAATGCAATTTTTTAAGCAAAATACTAGTTTTCTTTTTCTTTTTTTATTAAAAAATTAAATTCTAACTCACACCAACTTATTCTACTTTTATATCTACGTCTTTTATTCATTGTTAGACTTGAACCTTCCTTCATACAAGAACGAACACCTCTCTTAAACGAATTGGCACCGCTAGGTTAGAGTCTCTTTAGTAGCAAATACTAGTTTGTGTTTTAATTTGTGATAGTTTTATTAGACTTTTTTTGTATGTTTATATTCACACATTAAAAAAATAAACTATAAACATATACTAAAAAACTCTATAATTGAGTTGTGTTGGTGTAATGACTAAACAATATATTTTTACATTTGTTTGATCTTTGTGTTTTTAATCTTCTTCATTGTGTTATAAATACATTGTAACACTACTAGAAAAAAATGAATTTGCTACGCGTTTTTCCGTCGTAAATGCGTAAGAAAACAACATTTGTTACGTATTTGCGACAAAAACGATTTGTCGGAAAAATGCCCGTGGCAAATTGTTTACGACGCACTTGCGACGCAATATACGACATATTAGCGACAAAAAAAGGGCGTAGGAAGATACGACACCTTTCCCACGCATTATCCTAATTAACTTAATTTAATCATTCTGAACTAAATATGAATTGCAACGCATTTGCTACGCAATATTATTATTAATATAAAAGATGTATTTTAAACGACGACGCATTAGCTACACAATGTCAAAATAAGTCTTTTAAAACGACGACGCATTAGCTACGCAATGTCAAAATACGTATTTTAAAACAACGACGCATTAGCTACGTAATGTCAAAATACGTATTTTAAACCAACGACGCATTTGCTACGCAATGTCAAAATACGTATTTAAAAAAACGACACGTTTTCTACGCAATGTTATTATTGTGATAAAATACGTATTTTAAAATAACGACGCATTAGCTACGCAATGTCAAAATACTTATTTTAAACGACGCATTTGCTACGAGTTTTTGCTTAGCGACGCTTTTGCTACCATTTTCAGGAACTCATGTGTTATATTTCTAACGCATTTGCTACATAATTTTTTTAATAAATTTTTTAATAAAACAAATAAATCCAGATTTTTCTGCTAAAAATGCATAAAAAATTTACTAAACTTGCTTTACAAATATCAACCACAATTTCACCCACAAAATATGATTTTCAAATCAACCATAAGTACATATAAATGTTATGTTTCGTCAATTGTGAAGAAAATGCGAAACATTTTACTACACATTTCTTACCAAATGTTACGTTTCGTCATAACTGTGTAGGTTATAATAAAAATTATAATATTAATATAATAAGAATAATATTATAATATGTATTAATACCTTTGGTCGGTGGCTACAGTGCCACCGGCCAAGGGTATTTTAGGTATTTAACATGATAAAACACGTGTCCTTCAGTTCAAGTTCCACCGTCGCCCATTACACCTTACTCCGCCGACGACCTCTCTTTCTTTCGATTTGGGGGGAAAATGCTGATTGTGGCGACTCACGCAAGAACATCACTGATTTGTTAGGGTTAAGTGCTAATTTCTGATGTTTAACATCTGGTGAGTTTCCTTTGTTTGCTGTTTTATCTTTTGTCGATTTCAGTATCATCGTTTGGGTTAGGATGCGTAATAGGCATTTCTATTCTACGATTTTTGCTAAAATTTTCATTATGTTTTTTGTTTTATAATCTCTACTTTCATTCTGGGTTGTGACATTTGTAGGTATTTCTCATATATGATTAAAATTCTGATTTAGTTAGGTTTTAATTGTGTGATAGTTTGTTTCTTTCTGGGTTAAATTAGGTTTTACTAGAATCACGTTACATGCATAATTGAAGGCATTGGATGTTTATTTTTGATGTTTGTTGTCTTGATTTACATCTTTTGCTACAGATACGAAATTGTAGGTTTTTTGTTTTTGCGGCTTTTGTTGATTCTTTTTGGATTGATTATAAAGCTATAAAGTCCTACGGTTAATGTCATTACTATGCTAGAGCACATGGATTTAGATTTCAAGTTAGTGGAGTTTTTATATATTTTGGCTAAGATCTTAATTTGCAAGTTTGGTACGGTGGTTAAGCTCATTTTCTAAGTGGTTACTGGCGTGGGTTGAGGCCCTAAATTGGGGCTTTTTGGGGGTTTTTAATCCTGTGGACATGTGTATCTTACGTGTGTTTTGATTTTGCAGTTTATAAGCGGCTTGCATGTTTCGTTCATGCATATTGGCGCCTTCGGCTTGTGATTGTTGCTGTTATTGTGCTCCCGGTGGTTGTCACGACTTAAGTTTGTGATCTCCTCCTGATCTGACTTCAGGTTTGCAGTCTTCTGATGTTCGTAGTTTCTGATTATGATTTTCATTGTATGTTGGCTGCTTTGTATATTTTCTTGCTGCATGCTCTAGATTTTGTTGATTCTCAGTTGTTTATTGCTTGGGTTATATGAGTTTTGGTTATGGATGTGAGTTTTAGTTAGTGGATGCTTATTGATGTATATGTTAGATTGTGATAATGTGAGTTTGGTTTGGTCTCCAATTTAGTCGGTTTAGTAGTGATCTTTTGAATAACTTCTTGTGATAGTCATTGTTTACTTTCATCAGCTGATGTATGCTATCAATTGCTGCATAAAGATGAGACAAAGTATTATCAATAGCTTTTTGATTTTTTAAAGTTGGCTTCGGTACTTATTCCCCCATCAAAATGCAAATGTTTGGTTTAGAGCAGTGCTTGATCCCATCCTTAAAATTTATCACTAAAAATTTCTTTAGAACAATGATAATTATTTAGAATTTTTTAGCTATGGTTACGGAAGTATATCTTTAAAACTATTACTGTTTAAACAGGTAAGATTAAGTTTTTAAAGGGGAACAAAAGTGTGCAGATTAGCAAGCTCTGTCAACTTACCATATACCTACCTGCAAAGATGGATTACATGGATGCACTTACGTGAATTTATGTTAACTTTAATATTTGGTTGTATTGACTTTTACATCAATTTAATACATATTAACAACATGCATAATTCAATTTTGATATGAGTCATCCATATAGAATCATTTAAGGTGAAGTGTAACACAAGCTTACTGAAGGAAATTATCATCACATACCGTTTGTGATGATATCCCAGTCATCCACTTTTATCCATATTTTTTTGGTTGAATCTACCTGCATAAATGATCACAAACCTTTTATTAACATTAAATAAATAATATGTTTTTAGCATTTATTAACTTTTAGTATATATATGTTTAGGCATTTATCTTCTCATGAGTATAGTATTCCATCTTATCACAAAGCTCATCCAGAAGGTCAACCACTCTTAACTTGCTGACTCTATATAATAGAAGTTAGTAAAAAAAAATTGAATCATCTGATCACCACAAAGTTTTATAGCTTTAAATCTTTAACTCGCGCATTCACCAACATGTAAAACAACCCTACCCTCTAGACCAAATGGACAAGCAAAAAGAAAGTTGATGATAACATAAACCAAACATATGATAAAAAGGTTGAAACACATAGAATTATTTATGAAATCTAACATCTTTTCTTCATGCAGGTACTAAAACGGTGCTTTTATGGATTTTGTTTTCTTAATTTCTTGGTTCTGTTTCTTTTTTGGTTATTTTTCTTGTGTAATTTGTAGTTTATACTTGTGTAGTTTTGTCGTTTGGAATGGAGTTAATCTTTGATCCACCAACAAGCAGGTAAGTAAGTAAGATCCTAACCCTTTGTCAATTTCAATTTGTATTTGCTATATGAGTCCATCTGTCATGAAATTTCTTTGATTTCATGTCAAATTTGATGTGTTGCATGCTATTTAACTTTTATACAAATTATTTAACTTTTAACTGTTTTTGGGTTTAAATCTCCTTTGTTGGTGTATGTGTTTCTAGCTTTTATCCAACGTGTAACTTTGTTGTTTAAATTAACTGCCTTGATTTATTTGTTTTAGGATTTAACACAATCACAAATGTATCAAGATTGAAAGGTTGAGATGCACCAAAGCATTTTGAGATCTTCTGCAACTAATGCTTACAAAAACTTTCTGTTGATAAGGTAAGACTGGTTCGAACAAAACTTAGATCTATAGAGAAGCCGTTTTCAACCTTATAGCCGCAGCAAAGCGCGGCGTCAACACCTAGTTATGATAAAAAACGTTATAATTATTACCAACTCTCATTGATAATAATAATAATAATAATAATAATAATAATAATAATAATAATAATTATTATTATTATTATTATTATTATTATTATTATTAGTATTATTATTATTATTATTATTTTTGAATTTTTTATATACTTTATATACGTATGGTTAGCTGTCTTTTGTCGTAAATACGTCGAAAACTGTAACACATTTGCGACGCAATGTTATTTACATTTATATTATTTTTTATGTACTATATATCCGTATGGTTAGCTGTCTTTTGTCATAAATGCGTCGGAAACTGTAACACATTTGCGACGCAATGTTATTTACATTTATATTATTTTTTATATACTTATATCCGTATGGTTAGCTGTCTTTTGTCGTAAATGCGTCGGAAATTGTAACACGTTTGCGGCGCAATGTTATTTTCATTTATATTAATATCTCTATATACTTTATATTTCTATGGTTAGCTGTTTTTGTCGTAAACGCGTCAGAAACTGTAACACATTTTCGACACAATGTTATTTTCATTTATATTAATATCTCTATACTTTATATTTTTATGGTTAGCTGTTTTTGGTCGTAAATGCGTCAGTACCTATAACACATTTCCGACACAATGTTATTTTCATTACTAATACTAATACTACTAGTACTAAGAATACGCAATGTTATTATTAGTAATATCATTTAATAATAATAATAATAATAATATATAATAATAATAATAATAATAATAATAATGACAATATATATATATATATATATATATATATATATATATATGTGTGTGTGTGTGTGTGTGTGTGTGTGTGTGTGTGTGTGAAAATAAAGAACAAAAATAACAAAACATGATAATAACAATAAAATAATATATAGCGTCGCAAATGTGTAGTAAATCATGTTACACATTTGCGACGAAATTTATGATTTCTAATGTTTTTGTTTTGTTATTTTCATAAATTACCAATGGTATTATTGTTAATATTATTTCCTACCCATTTGTGACATAATCATTGATTAATACGATTTTAATTCACTTGGGTTAGCATTGTGTCGGAAATTTACTACGCATCTGCGACAAAATCTGTAGTTTGTAAAATTTTGTCGCTTTCTTGTCGAAAGTTTGATGAAAATTTAGGGTTTCAGTTTTTGTAGTATATGTGTCGCAATTGTGTCGTTAATTTCGACACAAAATTTTGCGTCGGAAATTTGCGTAACAAACAGAGCAGTTTTCTAGTAGTGTAATTTGCAAGAGAGCCACGTTACATTAAATCACTATTTAAATACATAGAAGGTGAGTTAATTGACAAAATACAATTACTCTTATATGTTCTTAGGCGATACACTAAGTGGCTTTTTATTTTTATGTCGCAAGTGTTGTTTAATATACTCTTTTATTTATATTATTTATTTAATGTTGGTTAGATTCACCAACTTTTTCTCTAGCAATTAATTGTGTCCATACTTCGATATGGTGTTCGGATAAAATACTTAATTGTAGACAACGACTGTGGTACACTATATTAAAAACATATAACTTAATCATCATATCAGTCAGGTTATCATTGGATTTTTATTCAAGAACATGTTGCTAAAAAGTGCAAAATTAATATGACAAAAAGGAAACGAATTTCATCCTGGATCGTTTTGAAAAATTGCTCAACAATCAATGCTACATATTTTTATACTTATCAAAATGAATACTCAAAGTTTATTAGACTTGTAATATTAAAAATTGTTCATAATTTGGACTCTAGAGTTCAAACTTGATATAAGGTATGGCTTTAAGCCTTAATTTTATATATCACATTTTTTATACTTGTAAAATATTGTATATCAATTCGTTAAATCATCCTTTAAGACTAGTGTATTGTTGGGTTTGAAGGCTTTTGAGTTTGGACTCAAGTTAGAGACAAAAAGAATAAGGGCTCGGGCCGATAATTGTTTTTCCTGTTCACTAAGTCATTAATCCTAAATTGTATGATTTATATATACTGTGATATGTAATTGTAACATTTGAGCACTTAATAAAAGATAAACCTAGTTGCAGGCGGCGAACGTAGGATTCACATCAAATCTGAACCACGTTAAAATCCTTGTTTTCTTCTTATTGCTTTCGTGTGTGTGTAATTGTGTTTCCCCTAAATAGATACCTTACAAGTGGTATCGGAGCCAGGTTCATTCGTTATTTTCTATTTTGCTTGATTCGTTTGTGCATAAGTGTTGTTCGTATTCCGCTATGTATCACTTTGATCCCTAACATGTATATCATGCATTAAAAATTATTTTTTGAAAGATAAAAAAAGAGAGGTGTCCAAGGAGGAAGAGATAAAATCTCACCACTCCAACCAAAAACTCTTTATGAGCTTAAACTATTTGACTAAAGCTACATTCAATTTATATTTATATATACAATAATTTAAAATGAATATATAAAGAGTACTAATGGTCATGTACATATGAAATATTAGCATGTGTTCTTTTTCATATTATATATAATATTGAGCTCATTTGTTAACTCATTCTTTTTAAGATAACCTGTCAAGATCGATTAATATCACTATTTTTTTATGTGTCTTAAACTATCATTTTATTAAAGGTTCTCTAAATCACAAGAATGAAAGAAGTGAAATAACTTGTAAATCATTCTAGTCACTTGAGTCACACTATATGTACTCTTTTTAGTTTTACAAAAAAACTCTTATTTAATTTGTCACATCACTAATATTTTTCTCTTATACAATGACATAACTAAAAAACTATTGATCTGATGTTTTTAAAGGTACGATAAAAACTTAAGAAAGGGTACGAATAACCAACTCCGAATTATATCTTCACGATTTTAGCTCGTTTACCGGGTACTTATGGATGCAATCAGCCCATGCACCATTTTTTGTAGCTTCAACATCTCGGTTACATTCCCAAACCGCACTGTTACACTTAAACCCACTCCCAAACCCTATTTGCCAAACCCTATCTCCTCTCTTCATTCTCCCTTTTGCTTCTATATAACCTAACTCATACCATAACGATGACGATGACGTGTTTCCGAACCGGTGCAACGTCATCCTCGATGCCTCAACGTATTCCGATGACAACTTCAAATGCTTCTGAATCTCATCTATAACCGCACGTCCACCCGCGTGAATACAAAAGTGATCGAATGCCTTTTTGAAGTTAGGAATGTAGGGTTTCACATTAAATTTAAAGATTTTTCTACCCAAAAGATTGAAAAGAAACAAGAGTTGTTCCGTTGCCGGAAGAACCAATGGTCCGATGGTCGTGATGTTTGAGCTCAAAGAGTTGGCGGCAACCCCCATGAGATCTAGGTTTAACGCTATCCCGACATGCCCTTCTTTGTCTTCTTCTTGTGTAACACAAGAGTAAGATTTATCTTCGGGCCCTTTGTGGGTCCGAACCACATGCAAAAGACTGTACTTTGCGTGTTTACGTTCTGACCTTTTGTTGGTCAAAAGGATCGCTGCTCCTCCCATTCTGAATAAAATATTTGGGAGGAGCATCGATCTTTCTTTACCTCTATAAGAATTAGGGGTAATGATTTCAGTACTTATAACCACTGCGTTTGATTCGGGGTGGACTTGTAGTAGGTGTTTCGCGAGATCAATCGATATTAATCCCGCGCTACACCCCATTCCCGACAAGTTATAACTCTTGACATTACTCCTCATCTTATACCGGTTAACCACCATTGCAGAAAGAGAAGGAGTTGGTGCAAAGAGACTACAATTTACAATCAAGATATCTATATCTTTAGGGTTAATTCCTGTTTGTTGAATCAACGAGTCCATTGCTGCGAAAATGACCGATTCGGACTCGTATCTAGCATCCATCATATTAGGGTTTGGTGGAAGATAGATTAATGAATGTGGTAAACATGTTTCATCACCCAAGCCAGATCTCTCAATGATCTTGACTACAAAAGCAATGCTCTTGGGCTCGGAGGCTAGGATGATTCGCCCGTGTTCAACCGCGGTTGCATAGGGTACCCGAAGGACGGAAGGTGGCTTGAAACACGCAAAATCGACGAGGTAGATGGTTTGAGGCTTGTGTAAAATGTAGAATGTGAGAAGGGAGATGATTATTAAAGTGAAAGTGAGTATATGAGTGAAGGAAAGATGGTTAAGAAGGTGATATGGAGAGTGTGTGAATGTTTGAAAGGAGATTGCCAATAGTAGGGTTGTGATTAGAAGTTTATTAGGGACATTGTTGATGTGTGAGTTATAAAAATGTTTTGTGGAGTTCAACATTGTGAAGAAGATAGTAAAATGTGTGTTGTGTGAAGTGAATTGGAGGTGTATATGAAGGGAGGGAGGGTGAAAATTTATTATTTATTTGAATATTGTGAGGGGGAGACAGGTGAGAAGATTAAATGAGCTTTTTACTTCTTCATTATTTATTATTAAATAAAATAAATGTTTGATGGATATTTATTCTACCGACATTTGTTAAAAGAAAATTGTGAGAAGAAACCACAAATCTAAACGCCATACATGAGGTCGCATTTTTTTAATATAATTTAATTAATAGTGTTGTAACGTTAGAGACCATATATTGCATTCATTATATTATTATTATCTAGTCCGTGGTTGTTAAGGTTACGGAATGGGTTTGGGATGGGCTTCATTAACTATTTTGAGGGTTTGAAGCAAAGTAAAAAATTTAAGACTTTAGGTAATTAGTGTTTTTAATTTACATTTTTGAACTATTTAAGAATATTTTGATTTCTTGACCCATCAAACTGTATATTTTGTTTTTAATTTACATACTTGTTTGATTTAAGCTTTCTATTTTTCAAATTGTCTTGATAACTTCATTCTAGTTGGTGTTTGTAAGCATATTGATTTCAGCTTTCTCCCAGCATTTAATAATCTAGCTAGATCCGTAGCCGACTCGATCAAAACCTACATATATATAGTATTAACCAAATATAAAGAAATAAAGAATTACTTTTTTATCTATCATTTGTCTGAGCATGATTGGTGAGTTTATAGTCTGTGAGAATGCAAGTCCTGTAATATACTTCTGGTGACCTGCGAGCGTGATCATGACCTATTAAAACAATTAGATGTAACATAAGATTATTTTGAACTTTAATTAACAGTTTGCTACTTTAATAAGATCAATGTAACTTGGAAAGAAAAAAGAACAATTTTTATAAACAATTATAAACTTACATAACTTAGGTAAAAAAACAACAAATAGCTAATAATAGTGTTGAAATGAACACAATTTAGTGGGTAATTAATGAAGGAAATACAAGTGTGTACAACCTATAATAATAAGAAAATAAAATTTTTTGGAAGACCTATTGTTACATCGCACGTCATAGATTTTACAACCTATAGCGATGATATACATGTGATCACCACATCACAGACTCTCGTTAGCGTCATACGGTTGATTTTTTGTAGGATTCTTCAGAGACATTAAAACAACCTTTATGTAGAATTTAAAATGTGTAATGAAATATTTATAAAGAAAAGTATAATTGCATGCAAAGTGTGAATGGAATAAATATTGAAGGTTTAAAGTAGCAAGAACATATAGTAAAATCAGTTGCTGATGAAAATTTTACCTTATTTCTTATGATCTCTTCTTTATTTGCCTTTATTCTAGTACTATACACACATGCAACTCTTGTAAACCCGTGTATTACACGAGTTGATTAAAAACTATTAAATATAACAAAAATTATTAATTAAAAAATGATATACTAATACATGATATGATTGAAATTATGAATGAGTAATAACTATAAGTAATAAAACAATAATATGAACTTTTTAAATATTTTTGTTTCAAAGATAACATTTTAAAAAATTTTCATTTTTAAAATTTTTACTATAACTCCCTATTTTACTTATTTTTGTTTTATAAAAAATACTTTAAAAAACCAATTTTAAAATATACGTAAAATAGTTTATTTTTTAGAAAAAAATCTTTTTATAAAATATATTTCTATAAAAAAGCATTAATAAAAAGATCTACTTCTTATATTATTAAAAATAATTATAATGTAAAAAATAAATAAATAGTATTATTAGTAATTAATATAGTTATTTAATATGAAAGAGAAACAAGAAAAGTTTGATAAGAATAAATGTGATGCTGACATGTGACACTCCAATTACCAATTTTATTAGCTTCTAATCAAATCTACTTTTGTTTACTTACAAGCCCGACGACACTTCCTTACCTAAACGAATTACAAGCCGTAAGCTTTTTGTACAACCCTAATAAGTAGCAAGAGAACCTTTATGAACGAGTATTAGCATCATATCTTTCTTGGTCTGGTTTCACCTTTTCTTCCAAAGGTTATTTAAAACAAATCCGGTGTTTTTCCTTGGTGATTCAAATTGTTCATTTGGAACCATATATATGAAGTGGCCGAAAATGTTTTTTTCGTTTCCCAAAAATTATATTTCCAAAAAGTTATACGAGAGGAGGTGATATAAGCAGATCAAGTAGATTTATACTGCAGATAAAAATTAAATATAAATAGTTGTAAATGGTCATCTTCCCCCAATTAACTGCAAACAGTCTTTTTACTATAAGAAAATTAACGTCAACCTTGTTTTAATAGCAATCTGACCCTTGTAGGAACGACCGTTAGTGATGACATTAGCAGTTAGCCCTATTATTAAAACGGTCATTATAAGTTTTTTTCAAATGGCCATTTGAAAGCTAGCGGTGAGAGATTAGATTGTAAGCGTTGTGCAAACACTACTAGAAAACTGCTCTGTTTGTTACGCAAATTTCCGACGCAAAATTTTGTGTCGAAATTAACGACACAATTGCGACACATATACTACAAAAACTGAAACCCTAAATTTTCATCAAACTTTCGACAAGAAAGCGACAAAATTTTACAAACTACAGATTTTGTCGCAGATGCGTAGTAAATTTCCGACACAATGCTAACCCAAGTGAATTAAAATCGTATTAATCAATGATTATGTCACAAATGGGTAGGAAATAATATTAACAATAATACCATTGGTAATTTATGAAAATAACAAAACAAAAACATTAGAAATCATAAATTTCGTCGCAAATGTGTAACATGATTTACTACACATTTGCGACGCTATATATTATTTTATTGTTATTATCATGTTTTGTTATTTTTGTTCTTTATTTTCACACACACACACACATATATATATATATATATATTGTCATTATTATTATTATTATTATTATTATTATTATTATTATTATTATTATTATTATTATTATTATTATTATTATTATTAAATGATATTACTAATAATAACATTGCGTATTCTTAGTACTAGTAGTATTAGTATTAGTAATGAAAATAACATTGTGTCGGAAATGTGTTATAGGTACTGACGCATTTACGACAAAAAACAGCTAACCATAAAAATATAAAGTATAGAGATATTAATATAAATGAAAATAACATTGTGTCGAAAATGTGTTACAGTTTCTGACGCGTTTACGACAAAAACAGCTAACCATAGAAATATAAAGTATATAGAGATATTAATATAAATGAAAATAACATTGCGCCGCAAACGTGTTACAATTTCCGACGCATTTACGACAAAAGACAGCTAACCATACGGATATAAGTATATAAAAAATAATATAAATGTAAATAACATTGCGTCGCAAATGTGTTACAGTTTCCGACGCATTTACGACAAAAGACAGCTAACCATACGGATATATAGTACATAAAAAATAATATAAATGTAAATAACATTGCGTCGCAAATGTGTTACAGTTTTCGACGTATTTACGACAAAAGACAGCTAACCATACGTATATAAAGTATATAAAAAATTCAAAAATAATAATAATAATAATAATAATAATAATAATAATAATAATAATAATAATAATAATAATAATAATAATAATAATAATTATTATTATTATTATTATTATTATTATTATTATTATTATAAATGAGAGTTGGTAATAATTATAACGTTTTTTATCATAATATTATTCTTATTATATTAATATTATAATTTTTATTATAACCTACACAGTTATGACGAAACGTAACATTTGGTAAGAAATGTGTAGTAAAATGTTTCGCATTTTCTTCACAATTGTCTTGCGTCGCGAAGGTGTTGCAATAAGCGACACATTTATGACAAACCAATCAGTTTTGTCACAAATGTGTAACTAATTGCTTCACATTTCCTACACATTTGTTATAATGCTATTTCGTTTTTCGTTTTGTGAGACATAAATGTAGTTTGTTTTCTCCCCTTTTTTCATATAACTTTATTATACACCAATTATGTTTATTTCATAAATTTTCTTGTATTATACACTTACGTACCTATGTGTATACTATCACGCTCTATTACCATGAATATCCTTCTATTCAATTCTATGATTATATAAACATTAATGAATCTATTTGTGTACATGTTGAGACACATACAACACACCACACTAACATAGACACATACACACACCAACACTATCACACACATAAAACATACAGACGCTAATACAAATGATAAATATATACACAAACGCACGTGCCACGTATATCTATACGTGCACACACATAAAAATGTATTGTGATATTAAAAACAATAAATAATATGAATAATAATAGTTATTAACAATAGTAAAGTCAAATTAAATCTATTATTAATATCAATCAAAACAATAATAAATTTTAAGTAATTTAATAAATGAAAGTTAAAATGTGCGTCACAAACGTGTAGAATTTTACGACACATTTACGACGATAGTAATATTAATAGATAATATTTAAAAAGTGTGTCGCAAACGTGTAGAAGGGTGTGACACATTTGTGACGAGAAATATAATAAGTAATATATAAAAACCAAAATACGTACACGCTAATAATCCTGTCGCAAATGTGTAAAAGGGCGCGACACATTTGCGACGGAAAATAATAGTAATAATACAAAAAACCAAAATACGTACAGGCTAGAAAGTCTGTCGCAAATGTGTAGGAAATCTGCGACGCATTTGCGACGGAAAATAATAGTAATAATACAAAAAACCAAAATACGTACACGCTAGAAAGTCTGTCGCAAATGTGTAGGAAATCTGCGACGCATTTGCGACAGAATGTAATATTACTTGTAAAAAAATCAAAGTGCAACTAACAGGGATCGAACCTGCGTTCCACGGTAAAAATTTGAACTACTTACCATGTGATCTATATAACATTTGTTGCAAATTTCATATATAGTTCCAATATAAAACAATAATAACTACAACTATATATAATATAAAAACCCTAAGACCCCATTTGTTTTACTTCAAGATCCGCCGCCCCCATTTCTCCACCTGATTTGCTGTGCGACACCCCCACCCCTGACGCGTTCATCATCAAACCTCCTTCGCCGGAAACGTACTCCTCTTTGTGCTTTTTCACGGCGGCGACGAGGAGGATGAAGGTGTTTAAGGGGAGAGGTGGGGCCGAATTGAATGTTCCAAGGGGTAAATGGGTCACCGGAAGTTTTAATCTTACGAGTGATTTCACGTTGTTTCTTGAAGAAGCTGCTGCCATCGTTGGTTCAGAGGTAATCTGACTGATTTCACATGCGACCTTCTGTCAATTAGTTGTGTGATGAATATGCTTGGATGTTTGTTTAACAGCTTGATTAGAATGTTTATCTTAGGGTTTTTCGATTTCTTTTCCCCGTTGACCGAGGCGAAGCCTATATTATCCCTTAATTGTTTCGTTTGGGATGATTCGGACATTTAAGTTTTTTAAATGAAGATGTTTACATTTAGTTCCAACCAAAGTTATTGCTTTAAAATGTTATTAATGTTGGTGTTGATCGTATTACTCAATGGAAGTTTCGTCATTTGGATCTTTGGTTAGTTTTGTTGTGTTTTATGTTATATATTTTTTGAGCCTAGAGGGTTTGTAATATATGTTTTTTTTTCATGTATAGATTAGCTTGGACAGTTTGGCAAAGTCCTTAGAGCATGGCAAAGTCCTGCAACAGTATGAAAATACATAGTCAAACTTTATATACAAGTAAGTGCATTCTATAATGACACAAGTACACAACAACTGTTAACATTATTCAAATATGATTATATTTAAACATAGGATTATAGTTGTATATATATTAGAAGTCTTTTGGAATGGATACCAATACCCGCCGTTGATCTCATGATTTATATTTTTTGTTACTTCTAATTTTACTTATCATATGATACTAACTTCTTCCTATGGTTTATGGCAAACCTAATGTCATGGCACGCAACAAGTTATCTGTAATTAGCCATGATGACAATGCTTGCCTGATTGAAATATATGTACTTTGAAAATGGATGCTGTTTGGTTTAATAAAAGTAATGTTGTTATCCATTTGTTTTCAGTGATGTATATGTTCTTCTATATTAAACACACTTCAAAAGTAATGTCGTTTGGTTTAAGAAAATTAGGATAGGAATGCTATGTAATTGAAGGATTATTTATCATACACACTTCAATATCTTATCCATGGTTATCAGATTTAGGTCCTCACACTTTTGTTGTTTGTATTTTGTTTACATTTGTGGCTATCTCGTTTCATGCTAACAGAGTAATTGCATTTTAAATTTGAGTGTTGATGGATATTTTATTTTTAGCTGTTTTGTGTTAGATAATAACAATAGAAAGTCGACCAATCACAAAAGCATGAGTTCATCATTTCAGGATGGGAAAGAGAACTACAGGGACTGAGGTTTGTTTCATATACATGTGTTTTATTTTGTGTGATCTAAATCTGGTTTTCTAAACGATTTGTCAGTTGTCACTTCTCTTACATGTAGTTAAAGTTAACTTTACAAGCCCAAATGCAAATTTGGTTTGAAGAGGAGATGAGGGCAAGGGAGGAGTTACAACAATAAATCCAACTACAAGCACAACAAACTTGATATTAGTTGCAACAAATGCAAGAAATGTTTCAAAAACAACTAAATGATTTCATGAGTTAGTGAAAGCAACCTTTGGTAATTACTTGTAGTTTTGTTATCTAGATATATTACTTTTGTAGTTGAAAGTTTAAACGTACTTAAACGATTGTTGTAATTTGTATTATTTATATGTACTTATGGTTGATTTGAAAATCATATTTTGTGGGTGAAATTGTGGTTGATATTTGTAAAGCAAGTTTAGTAAATTTTTTTATGCATTTTTAGCAGAAAAATCTGGATTTATTTGTTTTATTAAAAAATTTATTAAAAAAATTATGTAGCAAATGCGTTAGAAATATAACACATGAGTTCCTGAAAATGGTAGCAAAAGCGTCGCTAAGCAAAAACTCGTAGCAAATGCGTCGTTTAAAATAAGTATTTTGACATTGCGTAGCTAATGCGTCGTTATTTTAAAATACGTATTTTATCACAATAATAACATTGCGTAGAAAACGTGTCGTTTTTTTAAATACGTATTTTGACATTGCGTAGCAAATGCGTCGTTGGTTTAAAATACGTATTTTTACATTACGTAGCTAATGCGTCGTTGTTTTAAAATACGTATTTTGACATTGCGTAGCTAATGCGTCGTCGTTTTAAAAGACTTATTTTGACATTGTGTAGCTAATGCGTCGTCGTTTAAATACATCTTTTATATTAATAATAATATTGCGTAGCAAATGCGTTGCAATTCATATTTAGTTCAGAATGATTAAATTAAGTTAATTAGGATAATGCGTGGGAAAGGTGTCGTATCTTCCTACGCCCTTTTTTTGTCGCTAATATGTCGTATATTGCGTCGCAAGTGCGTCGTAAACAATTTGCCACGGGCATTTTTCCGACAAATCGTTTTTGTCGCAAATACGTAACAAATGTTGTTTTCTTACGCATTTACGACGGAAAAACGCGTAGCAATTTCATTTTTTTCTAGTAGTGAAATAGCACCCCATTGATGAAATATTTTAGATCAGCCATATATGTTTAGATTTCTATCTTGAATTTCTATTTGGGATTAAGGTTTGTTGTAGGCTTAAGGGTTTGATCTATTTGGGAGGATCATTGCCCCCGCCCTCTTTTTTTTCCAGTAATATTAAATTTTAGTCCGGTAGTGTAAATTTTATGCTAAGTAATGTAAATTGTTATATAAATATCAGTTCACAGTCCCTAAAAAAATTAATTTTGTCCCGACTCTTTTACGAAAATGTTCAAGCTCCCGCCACTGGGGAGCAGAGTTTCCATATGGATGCCAAATTATCTTTTCAAAGTTAGGATCCATGATTAAATTTATGAACATGTTGAACTTCAAGGAAAACACAGGAGTCGCAGAGTTGTACTATTACTATCATATTAATTTGAATATTATTAGTTCAGCCTTTAGGTACAGCCCTTGAACAGCCAGTGGTAAAGTTGTTTCAACTAAACTTGTTTCAACTAACTTGCTAAATGTATCGAGTTCAAGCCGTAAAACCAGTCTCCTATAAACATACAGTTTCTTACAATAATACAAGATAAGAATGAGTACATTAAGAGAAAGTGACCGGATTAAAACATCGTGGACCCTCGCGCATACGAGAGCCTCGTGAACTAGATTTGCTCAAGTTTCACTCTTTCAGTATTTCATTTGCCAAACAATAAGGCAACCATTTTGCCCAAGATACTTCCAAAATATCCACGGTTTTACCCATTATATTACCAAATAATATCATAAAAGTAGTGGGAAAAACGTGGGTATTTTGGATCATTAAGATTAACAAACTCTTAAACAAAAAAAAAAAAAGAAAAAAACAAGAAAAAAATATATGATGGAAAGACCTAACACTTTTTAGTTATGGAGAGCATCAGGGCAACTGGGTACTTGTCTTTTGTTTTCTTGAAAGCCTTTGCCCTTGGAACCAGTTGTCGCGACGATGGTTCGAGTGAATCCGCCATTAAAGAACTTTCTGTAAAGCTCTGATCTTTTAATCTTGTGTGAATCTTTACTAGAAGATGATGATGATGATGATGATGATGTCCTTATGGCTCTTACACTGCAACAATCACTGCTCAAAAACCATATTTGAAGCAATGAGAAGAAGAGCAAAAGCAACAAAATCGAGTACATTGTTGATCTCCGGCTTCTACCGGAAAATGACATCTCCGGTGATAAACTACATAAAGTAGTTGACGAGGTGACACTGATGATTGAGCTAATTATCTCACTCTTTCTAACAATGTAAGTATGTAACACACACACAAACACACAGTGGTTCTTTGTAAAACTAGGGTTAAATATGATGGTGTGATGAGTTTTCGTGCAATAATGGGACCCACATGGTAGAATAGCAGAACATTGACGACTAAATATCGAGGTTAAGTTAAGTGTTCCCATAGATTTGAGCAGGGTCGTCTCAACAGCTTAAAAAAATAAGCTAGAGCTTTAGGCCCACTCATTCTAATAGGCCACCAAAAAAATAAATTTTATTGTATAGCTCATTCTCGATCTAAGCTCAAAATAAACTAAATAAAAAAACAGAATGAATGAAAGAAAGAAGAAAACCTAGGTTGGCAGGTCGTAGATCTTCATCACAGGCTATTGGTGAATTCCTGATTGGGGGGTTGGAGTGGGGGGAGTTGAAAGGAAGAGACGAACAAAGCCAAATGGTTAAGATGAACAACCGCGCACCCATGATTCGCTTATGATTTTGCTTGCCCCAAACGAACCGAGCCACTCAAAACTTCAATTTCTTCACTGGAATCACGAATAAGACCCCCCCTCCCAACGTTCATTTGCTTCTCTAATTTCATCCGGTGGAGTCACGATTTGCTTCTTTGATTTCGTTGCAATTAAAAGCCTTTAAACTTTGATTTCATCTGGACATCTAGTGTAGTAACGGAATCACGATTAAGGATTAGGCTAAACGAGTTCTTTGATTGATTGATTCTCTCTCTAAATAAGATAAATTGCTTAATGTATTGCTAATTGTTTTTATTTAATTCTTTTTCCTAGGGACAAGTTGTTAATTGATAATTGTTCTAAATTTGCTTTAGTTTTGTATATGCTTCTTTTTATTTGATTTGCACATTGCTAATTGTTTATTTGTTTTAGCATTTTACTTGTTATAGATTATTGGAATATAAAATGATTGAATCAATTAGGATTTGTTTTGAATTAACTGATTTAGAAATCATGAATCAACTAGTGTTTGTGCTTCAAAACATGAGAGTTTTTAAAGATAAAGTTTTTAAAAGGCCTCCGATTTTATCTTCGCTTTAGGCCTCTAAAAACGTTGAGACGCCCCTGGATTTGAGAGCTTGACTCCGTGACCTAAAATTCTCATGCTATTTAGGTTAAGTTATAGAACATAAATTCTGATCAAGATCTAACAAGTGTCAAAATGTGGTCCATCTTTACAAGTGACTAGGTGGTGCCTTACAATGCAATAGTGATGTTTAAGTAGTTAAGAAAGTAGATTCGATTTTGGATATCGAAATGTATGTAAAAGCATGTCATGACGGTATATCTGAAAATTATAAAGAAAAAAACTAAGTCACTCTAAGAATGAGCATTAAAAATATGAAAAGACAATTAGGATAAAAATATGAAAAGTTAGATAAAATTTAATATATCACAAATGTGTACCAATTAAAATATTATATTTAAATATTATAAGAAGAAAATAAAATGCGTGTAAAACTAATTATAAATAACAATTTAAAAACGATTTCATAACGATAACATCTTTCACCGTATATATATACTTATGGTTGTGAATTTTTTGTTTGTTGTTAGCTATCATAAATAAATATTTTACTTAAAATTTAGCAATGAGAAATAGACAGTTTTGTATGTAGAAGTTGATTAAAAATAGGCATAATAATTAATTGATGATATATTTATTCAGCTTTCTAAAACCGATCAACTTGAAAGTATTAATTACTACTAGACTCAAACATTAAAAATGGTTGTATAAAGTGTAAGTTTATATCAAATCTCAAATTTAACTTCAACATTCAGTTTTAACAAATTAATCTGAAGTCTAGTTCGACATATAGCACCTAAAAATACTTTCTACACTGCATCCAGCACGTAGATTCAACACTATAATTTCATCTTTCATTGACCCTTTAAGTTGCTGTTTTACCTAAAGAAGATATTGCAAACAAAAGAAGTGCTCACGCTCAAAATCTGAATACTCATATACAAAGGCCTTGTACATGTATTGAGAAAGCATTTTAGGTGTGTTTTAACAAACTGAATTTAACATCAAGCCTATAATCATACGAGCCAAGCCGACTCAAGTAGTTAAGCATGTCGAACTCGATCGTGTTTAACTCGAGTTAGTTGCGACACAATGTTAATTTTAGCATGCTCTTTCACCCTCATGTCCATTTATTAAAAAGTTAAATTTCATTAATGAATGAATATGTACTTATATAAACAAAATCATATAGAATTAAAATTTATTTTTATTTTGACTTTGCATTTCTAAGTCGCATCAGTAGGAAAAAGATAAATAATAATACAAATATTATTAACAATAATAAAATAGTTAACATACATACAAAAATCAATAACAAGTAGTTTATATAGGTACCCTGATTTGGTAAAGAAATTATTAAAATAAGAATTGCATTGCATGTAACTACGAAAAAAAGAAGAGTTTGAGGAGGATGCCGCGAATCTTGCTACGGTGTTAAGGAACCCTTTTGCATGTTGTTTTTCCCTCTTTAAATATCATGTGTATATCACAATATTATGCCCCTTCTTTTTTATAAGTATAAGAAGAGATGTAGATTAATATATATATATAAAAAATCCAGCTAATTTTTTACTTAGAAAAGAGAAAAAAATACTCAACTGTTATAACTTCTGTGTATGAAAAAACCGACAAGATTCGATGACTGAGGGATGAGCGAAGCATCATAAACCTCCGCCTGGATAACAGATCGAGCTACTATTTCATTATATGTTATGCACTCATACGTTCTTTACCTACTGTTCATAAGTCATAACTTAAGTTTAATGATTTGATTAGTTTCAATATTCATTCTTCATGTAACACACCTATCATGATCATGATATTGCCTTCTTTTTTTAAAAAATCTTGTGCGGCTAATCATAATGTTTTCGACAACTAGATGAGGACTTCCCACAAAATATGACATGTGCGGTAAGATGGTACACTTTGTTCAACATGACATCTTTGTGATACTACTCTCACACGAACACGCTAATGAAATCTTTGTGCTTGTGACCCCAAAACATGTCATGCCCTAGTAATACGATGCACCCCCATTTAACATGACATCTTTTCTGCAACCACTAATGTGAAATTCAAAAGTGTTACAAATTATTCATCACAAATGAAAAACATAACCATGTGAACAATATTATCATACATGAGTATGAGATATATGTAGTAAAAGTGATAATTTACACAAAAGTTTGAGTTCTTAAAAAGTAGTATGTGCTTAAGGCAATTAAGACATATAGTTAAGGGGCCGTAGGTTTACTAATGAAAGTCTAATAAGCATATAAGCATAGTTCAAGGGGCATAGAGAGGTGAAGTTATTGTTAGAGCATTCAGAGTGAATTACTTATTTTTATCCATCTAATTACACTAAAAATTACTATATTTTTTCTTTTATTTAAATTAAATAATACTTTTTATACCCTTATTATTACACTTTTTCTCTTTTTTCACTCACAACCATTTTAAAAAAAATTAGAAAATTTATAGGAATTGAACAGTTAATCTATAGATATTAATAAAGGAAGATTTCTTTTGACACATGTCATATTTTTAAACCACTTTTTTGACACTTGTCATTTTTTTAAACATCTTTACTTTATTTTCCCTCCATAAGGATATTAAAGTAATTTAAATACTCAAACAATTTCTCTCTCTTCATAAAAATTAATTTGGTCAATTAATATATTTTTCTCTCTCATCTATATTTTTTTTAAAATCAAACTATGTTTTTAAAAATAATTTTTATTAAGAAAATTAAAATTCATATATTTTCTAAGACATTGAATAAGTCCTTTTATAAAGTAATTATAAAAAATATGGAAATTTCTAAAAGTAGTTTTATTAAAACAACAAGAATAATTAGAAACTTGAGTTTTTAATAAACAAGATTTTTATAAACAATAAATTTGTATAATAAAATCTTAAAATAAATATTTAAAAATGAAACTATTTAGATAACAGATTTATAAATAGTATAATTGTTTTATCTCTTGAACAAGTATGCATATATAATTTTACATATCTTATATTAAAATATCGTACTGTAACTTTTCATGTTTATTATTAACTATAATCCGTTTAACTAGACTATCTATTTATCTATATATCTATCTGTCTATAATCTATATATTGTTTATTTACTTGAAATAGCTATTCATATGCAATTAAAATCATATTTTATCTTCAAACATGGTTTTATAATTCATAACTTTTTATTATTAATTATTAATTATTTTATTTATTCAACCCGTGTAATACACGGGATACTAACCTAGTTTTCAAATATACCAATCAATAATAACATTTTTTCTCCTTTTTACTCACAACTACTCAAAACCATTCCATCTAATATATCAAACACATTTATATATTTTTAAGTATTACACTGTGAATGGTATTAATCGGTATTAATCGATTAAGTGTTAAGTTGGTTATGGGTCTCTCCACCTACATGGCTTTACTTGGTGGTACGTGTGCATGGGAAGGTGTAGTGTACGGAATAATAGTACGCAAGGGGTAATTTTGGTAATAAAATGTCGTACAAGGTAACTGTTTGCCTGTGAACTCTGTTTTTAGCAAATTCATTAAAATATGATTACCAAAAATAATTGTTTAGAAGACTTTAGGAAATACGACAAATAATAACATTTCAGCTAAACGTTACTACATAAATGTACTAAAATTTGTAAATCCAAAAACTAAAATACCTAGACATAAATGTACTATAATTATTAAATTTGTAGTAGCTTATGAGAACATCCATAATATAGGTATAATATTCTAGTTTGTGTTTTTACACCCACACGTTCTTAACTCTTAGTTAGTACATTATTTGTTTTCAAATATTGAATGGTTGGTTATGATTTAACCTTTGTAAATATCCGTTTATAAAAAAAGTAGCCTTTTGATGATGATAAAATACATTGAACAATTAAAAACTTTTGAAATAGGAGGCCACAGTTACAGTTGTTTTCGAGTGTTTCCTATTTACTCAAAACCGTCTAATTCTACAAGACCTTACAACTTGACATGATTGTCAACAACTGTCCTATAACACATAAAATTATTAGTATGACTTTACACTGCTACTACCTATATCACTGGCGTTGGTTGTTTGAATACAAATTATTGTAATACTTGTTTGCCTATTAAAACTATATATTTAATACATGTATGTATACATTTATAGCATATATGTTCGTATGTATATATGACAGTTGGAACATCATCAAGCTCTTAAATTGTGCTTGCATGCTTACGGAGAGGAGATCACTTTTTCGATAGGTACAACTATACCCTTAACTGACGAGAGTGCATGAAGGGTCGATAATTTCTGATATGTTTATGACACGATTAAACATATTTAATAAAAAATATATTTTTTATTTTTTTATATTTTTGAAAATAATTAAAATTAGAAGGCTAAACTTTATTATTTCAGATTCTTGGTTTATAAAAAAACCTATTAAAAATTATAGGCATAATATATAGGTAGTTAAACAAGTATTTTGTATGTTTGATACATAAGTTCTGGGCGTCATATCTAACATGTTAAACACAATAATACTTGTTTTGACAGCACTGATACATCAAGTATAGATTCTTATAAATATTTTCGAGCTATTTGCGCTCTTGAATCGAGCTCCAATTTGCCTTGAGACGAGTTGTAGCTTACATCACAATTGTGTTTTTATTAGTCATCAAGTTGGGTTCTAAGTTCCTTACTAAGTCTATATAATCTATTTCTTAACCATACATTTATTTTTAGGGAGTTGGTTAATGATCTTATAAGCTTCATGTTATTAGCCTTAAAAGCATAAAAAATAACTATTTATAAATTTTAACACACGAAAATAACAAATATAAACTTTTCAAGTACAATCATACCGCGAGGTGTTTTAAAAAAGAGTGTACAAACCAACTTGAGATAGAAAAACAAAAGCGGTCAAATCATTGTACAGTCACAAGACTTGTGTGGAAAAACATGAAACAAGTTAAATTATACTACAAAAATGTGAGTTTCATTTGGTACTTTGAACCTCCTAACACAAAATAGGACAAAAGAAATCTTTTTCTCTATTATATCATTATTAAAAGTGAAAATCACCTTAATTAAATGTTAATCGTTTATTTTACTTACTACTTGATAGAAAGTTGAATCCCTTAAACTTTTTCGCCTTATAATATTGAAATTGATCCAATAAGAGTACGTCACATAAGCAAAACAGTTTAATATCAGTTCAAAACCATTTGTAATGGGAAGTTGAGGGCGAGATTAGCATTGTCACCTCAGCCCAAGCCCAAGAAAAACCATGCCATGGTTCCATGAGTCGGGCGCCTAAAAGGGAATCGTGAGCTAGACAATAGGCGTGGAAGAAGAAATGTGTTATTGCGTCCGTTGATTAAAGCACATATATATTTGTTGTGCAATGGATTTTAATAAAAGATATAGTAATTCAAAAAGGTTGGCGTATTGTAACAATCCTAACCTCCACAAATTTATAGTAATTCACAAACGAACCATATATCCAATAACCCATCATACTATGGGTGATCCTTAGCCTCTTTGTTTATAATTGTCACATAGACATTTTAGACCTCAACCAAAATGACACCAATTTGCATGTGTGATATTTTTTTATTGGTTTTCATTTTTCGGTATCTTTTTATTTTTTATGTACCGAAGAAGTATTAAGTTTAGAACATTAAATTTTGGATTACAAAGCTATTTACATTAAAACTAGGGGTAAACATGTTTATATTTTTTTGTAAAACTTAAATTGCCTATCATTACAAAATGCTTGATTTGTTCACTCAACCAACACCATTATTGCATGGCCTCCTTGATAAGTAACGGGAAAGATATAATTGTTATCATCTCTTGTAATAATTGTTAACAATTTACCAATCATACAAACCCCATAGATGAGTGACCATTGAGTCATTCACTCATATGAAGGCCAACACAAATGAAATGCTTTAATAGCTTGTCCATAAGCCCGAAAGATATATTTGAATATAGTTATATGCGGTTCCTTTTTTTCGTCAATATTGTTAATTTTCAATCCGCTAGTGTAAACTTTTTAATGAATATAAAGTTCCCCCCCCCTCCCCACACTAAGGGGCGGTTTGGCAGCATCTGAATCACGCTCTTAATGGTTCAGATGTCTGAATGGTTCAGCACTTAATGGTTCAGACTGTTTGTTTCGCGAGCAAATGTTTGAATGGTTCAGACATTTGTCTCTGAATGGTTAAGCATTATACTAATGCCGAATGGTTAAAAGGTCTAATGTTGAATGGTTAAGACCTCTTATCTGAATTGGTCAGACATTTACCTTTAAATAATTAATCGATATACTATCTTTTAATAGTTCAGTCATCTTATAATGGTTCAGCACGTATTGCTTCAGCATTTAATCATTTCGAAATTAACAAACAGCTACTAAAATAGTTAACTTTCGCCCATGCCCCCTTATGATGTGGCTCAAGCTCCGCCACTGATTATATGGGAATTGGGATGAAATATTTGAAATTTGAATCGTACAACACTACACTACACAACAAAAAGTTTCTCAAATATTATCTATGGTTTTTTCCTACCTTGTCGTGATACAAAACATCAACATTGGGAGCATGTAATATGCAATGGTTTCTCCATTTTGGTGTAACATCTTGATTTTTATATATATGTGGGCAACTATGAACTCCGTATTTGCTTTTCGTCGACACAAACATCCAACACCATTAGAAATTTTCCTCTCAATATTTGTATTATTAAGAACTATAAGTGTCATGTTGAGACGATTGTATCACTCACATCATCAAATCAACCTCATTACTGAAAATAGCTATCATAATTGTTGTCGTCATCATCATGATTATTATTATTTTATGAAAACAGGAATAACAACTTTCGAGTTGGCGTCTTATAACACTATGTTAATTTCAGTTACGCTTAAACTTCAAAACCTACCGCTTCATTGCTATTCTTTAAAGATTTAACCTAACATATCCAACTAGTTTAAGTATTAACACTAAAAATCCTTTTAAAAACCATAAAAATAAACAGGTCAATCCCAAACCTGCCGGGTTGACCCAAGATCGACTCATGTAGCCAAACGCCCAAATGTTTTCATAGGTTCAATAAGAAACTGAGCTAAACCCGTTTAGACTATATCCAAATCCATAAACTTCATGTTAGGTTCCCACAGTTAGAAATTCACACCCCTATAACCACCATTCTAAATTCACAAAAGAAAGATATATTACATACACATTTATACATCTCAAAGATAACACAAAGACATGCCTCTAAAGAACAAAATCTACCATCAGCATTAAAACTTTGTACATAGTTTCTCTTCAAAAAAAGTCAAATCCAAGACTCCCAAAACAAGAGAAACAAGTTACAAGCATCATCACCAGAAGGGTGTACTCTTAAACTTCTCTTTTAGTTAATAACCCTAATTACTTACAAACCTAGACCCTCTTTTCATACTTATATTCACACTAAGAGTACCAAAAAGTTTCAAATTTCCTCATCAAACACTGATATTTCTAACTTCAAACTTACTTGATTGTTAATACCTTTGATATTTAAGGGTTAGATTCAGGCCAGGGTAGCGATGCAATCAAACCCCTCGATCCTTACAGCTGGTTTATCGCCAAAACTGCCACCAACAGCCCCTACTTTCTTTTCAGATGACATACCAGATGCAGGAATGGGACGCCCCGAGATGAGGAAGCCACTTTTGCAGTCCCTGAATCGAGCGTCTTGTGTTAACGGGTTGGACACTCTGCTTGGTGGTGACCCATTGAAAAACGGGGAAGATGAACCAACGGGTGCCTTTTCAAAGATCATTTCCAGTAGCTCAAGGCCTGCTATAGATTCATGAGGTTCGGGTTGATAGCTGCAAAGTAGACATTTTTTTTCCAAGTTTAGAGATTTAAACTTTATAACAGATGTTCAATACAAAACCAAATTTAAGTAGAGAACTGCAAGAACCATATATATACATATAGCTAAATTGGTCTTCTGTCAAGGTAAGTTCAACTGTCACTGCGCTAAGTTCTTACGGATTTCTACTTAAAATTAGTTCTGTATTAAGCGTGCGCCTAAAGAAGTATAAAAAGGCAAAGATAAAAACTTAAATTGAATAAAGATTACTACTTACCACATATGCCATCTCAAAGGCCTAACAGGCTCGTTGACAGGGGCGTCCACGAGGCTGAGCCGCCTAGGTTTCGGACAAACCATATGCACGCCCCTGTCAAACGAACCAGAAACCGCATTCCTCATCTCTTCACAAGACGATGCAAACGTATTCTGCTGTTGCATTCCACAATAACTCATGTTCCTGTTCATAATGAGAATAACACCTTTCTTCAGAATCAACAAACCCTAGATCTAGTATAACAGAGAAGAAAAAAAGCAATTTGAACAACTTTAAACAATTGTGCTTCAATATAACAAGATCTGGCATAAAATATGTCGAAATGTTGATCTGGTCAAAGTGATTTGATTGATTATAAATTTGAAGGCGTTAGACGGCAGCAAATTGAATAACAACTTTTGAAATGCGATTTCGAATCAGTACAGATGAAAAATGACAAATATCAAAACCAAAACGAAACAGATCCGTCGTGAAAGTCGAATGTCGATTAGTTCTTCATCAATCACAGGTCTATATACATACAAACGATCTACGTGTATAACAACACTATATGCTGATAGAGATGTTTCAATTAACAAACAAATATTTGCATCTGTATAAAATTATAAAATTAAAACAGCATTGAGATGCGTGATTGCTTCATGTATCGACAACGAAATTCTCCGATTTCAGATCATAATTTTTTTTTTCCTTTTTTAGATTTTTGCTTCAGAAACACAAATTTGAGCGGAAGATCACTGAGATCTATAATCAAACAGCAGAAATCTACATTTGATCTTCTAACAACTCAGATCTGTAAATCACCATATATGAAGGTGATGTATCTGTTTTATAAACGGATAACAGGTAAAATTGGCAAAATTAGCATGCATTAAACGAAATGTAGATGAATTTGAAGATAATTAAGACGAAATTTGAGTTGTTTTTCTCACCTGCAAATCTGGAATTTGGTAAAGTTGAGGAGAGATGCGAGCTTGAAGCGGAGCTTCAATGGAATCGAAGAAGAAAGGAAGAAAGTGAAAATAAAGCGTTAAAAAGCATGTGTAAAGTGGTAAAAAGTAAAATAAAATTTAAATTTATAACGGAAATTTACCATACTCTTACTGCTACATTACGTAATATCTAAAATACTCGTTTGTCGAAATCGAATTTGGGTTACACCAAAGAGACATTCTACCTCGTACCACTAGAGCAAAGCCTTAGTGGTAGAAAAATAAAAACGGTTCAAGACAGTAGAACTGGTTCACAACGGATATTGAAACTGGTTTAAAATAGGCCATATCTGTAGTGTGAAATAGACTATGTTAAAGTTGGTTTGAGACAAGTCAAACTCAAAGCAAACCAGGTAAAACCCTATTTTAAACCCGAACCTGTTTTAACCTGAATCAGTTCTGGCCCATACCCAATTTGTGCACCTCTATTACCGTCTTATTAATATACCTTTCTATGTTTTTAATGCCCTATGTTATAGTTGGTTTGAGACAAGTTAAACCCAAAGCAAACCAGATAAAATCTCTGTTAAAAGGCTAAACTGGTGTAGTCAGAAGTTGGTGTTAGCCATCATTGACCCAAAACAAAACTTGTCTGAACCTATATTAGTTTCATTCTAAACTCAATATTTGCATCTCTATTGCTATCTCATTAAGACCTCTTTCTACGTTTTCTAACCCCTATGTTTAAGTTGGTTTAAGACGAGTTAAACTTGAAGTAAACCAAATAAAAGTCTGTTTAAAACCCGAACTGGTTTGGTTAGAAGCCGACGCTACCCATGACCTAAACGAACTGGTTTCAACCTGAATCAATTCAGGCCCAATCCCAGTTTTGCACCATTATTACCATCTTTTAAGATCTCTTTGTGTCTATAATCCCTTATGTTAAAGTTGGTTTGAGATAAGTCAAACCAGATAAAACCTTGTTTAAAACCCAAACCGGCTTGTTCAAAGGCTGTCATTATCCATCTTTGAACCAAAACGAACCAGTTTCAACCAGAATTAGTTTTAACGCAGACCCGATTTGTGTACTTATGTTACTATCTCATTCAGATCACTTTCTACGTTTTTTAACATAGAAACCACTTTTTATTTTATTTAAAAATGTCTAAAGCCCTAAATAATTTCTGGTTTTGCTTTTAAACAATTTTTACCCATTTAATATGTAGGTGCTGAGCCCGACCCAATCTGATTATCTTTCACCAATGTACTATAGAAGCTTAAATACGGGCCCATGTAGGGTGCTCAGGAATCAAGTTGACTCTCTTACCAATGGGCCAGAAAACTTAATAAAAGGCCCATCTAAAATTTGTTATGTCTATAGCAAAATTACCTTACTCAAATATACTTGAAAACTCCTTTCATTAGTATTAATAAATATATTAATGTATTTAGTGTTAATTAACATGATTTTAGCAAAGGGTCCTGCTAGGGACACCGCAAGTGTTTTTAGGAGAAACCGGACCTAACCGTCACGTTTTGGCCAAAACGTGACGCTTTGAAAACCTAGAGGTAACGGCTAGGTCAAAGTGTCACGTATGGTCTGACTCCTGACAAAAGTACACTATAAAGAAGTTTTTTTAAAAACCTTTTTTTCTCTCTTTTAATTGTATTGGATAAAAAAACTTTTCTATTTAAAAATATTTATCAACAAAACAAAAGTAAAATATGCTCAAACTTTTTTACTAATTAATTTATCACTGAAAAAATTGTGATGTCTTTTTTTATTCTCAAAATTTGACATTAGTCTTTAAGTTTGCAGTATATTTTTAAAAGTTAATTTATAAACCATTTTGGAAAAAAAAACTCCATACGTACGTACCCTCTCTCTTTAACCACTACAAACAAGATAAACATCACATTAACTAGGTACTTTTTTTCATGTTTTTTTATAAAAATGTTCATTCTATACCTTTTTTTATAAAAAATCAACATTTTAATAAAAAACATGAAATGGACGAGAAACCGTCACGGTTTGGCTAAACCGTGACCTTTTGTTTCAGACCCGTGCATCTTTATCAGTGTACTTTTGTCAGGAGTCAGGTCATACGTGACAGTTTGACCTAGCCGTCACCTCTAGGTTTTCAAACCGTCACGTTTTGGCCAAAACGTGACGGTTAGGTCCGGTTTCTGCCAAATTTCTTACGGTACGCTTAAAATTTCCCTTTAGCAAATTATAACATTACTCTTGGAACACCTCCCCAGAATGGAAAATTGAAAAGTAGTTTGAATTGGTTGTTTTCATTGTGTATATGACGAGTCTTAAAATAGATATGAAAAGATAAGACTTGCTAAACACAAAGAAGGAAACAAATTCAAAATTTTATAGATCCTACATAAACGGGTTTCTACTTTCGATTGGGTTTGGTACATGCTTTATAGTTCCTAGTTCTACTTTTTATATTATTAAAATCTTGGCTTGTTTGTAAATATAAATTAAAAAAATATATAAATATTTATGATTCTAGAGTGTTTTTAGATTTGTCTGATATTCCAAGTTAATAACCCGTCAAGAAAACTTTAGTCATCAAACCGGAATTAAAAGGGTAGTTATGGACTTATGGTAGAAATTTCATAAAGTTTAACTAACTACTAAATAATAATTATAATATAAAAACTTAAAAATAGTAATTTCAATATAGTTTATCAATTCAAATTCTTATACCATTAAGCCTTTTAGTTTAATGGTAGTCTCGTGACTTTTCAAATGATAGGTCATTGGTTTGAGTCTTGCTTAAGGGAAAAAAATATCGGTTAAGCAGGAGCTTTCTCAGTTGTGGTTTCTCACTCCTGGGTGAATGGACCGGGTTACAACGCATTCTATTCTTCGGGCAGAATGATGATCCATTTACTAGAGTGATCCTGGGTGTCCATGCTTTTGTTGTTAAAAAATTTCAAGTGCTAATAAATAATTCATATTATATATATGTGCTTACATTTTAACCATCTATATATAATAACGACTTTTTATTTATTTCTTTAATGATAATATTCGTTATAAAACTAAGGGGTGTTTGTTTTTTCTGAGAAGCACTTCGTGATCTTTAATGTCTGCGTCGCGTAAACCACGCGTAGACATTGAGCTCTGCAGATTGTTTGTTTTTTTGAAGACCTTTCATTAAAAAAATCTTCCTGAGGTCTGCGTGAAAAAGACATTACACCACATCTTCTAACCTCTTCTCACCTTTTAATAACACAATACAAAAGTTTTCTCCCCTTTGACTGCTCTCCCATCTCCTTCCCTTTTACCACCGTCGGCCCCCTCCCCCACCGGCCGCAGCCAGCGCCCCCCCCCCACACCGCCTGTAGCCACCTGTTGCTGCTGCACCACCCCCAATAACCTCCGTCGTCGCCTGCAACCTTAGGTCCGCTACCTTCTGCAACCTCACTCCATTGAACCATTCTTACCGACGATGTCGAAGTGGTGGCGCACCGCCGTTGTCGGCCTGAGAAAGACGCCATAAGCCTCAAAATCATACCAAACAATCCAAGCTATTCCGAGAGAGGTCACTGGCAACATAGTCTCCGTAAAAGACAGAGCCCAAGGCCGAATCCCCGCGGTTGTATTCGCACAACCTAACCCTAACGTCAACTCCAGTGGTCTGGTGAGGTCGTTGCTAGAAATCACCTGTTAACCATCGAGAAAAGGCAGATTCATGCGATTCTTAAGTCTGTTGAGCTTCCGTACTTTTGCTCCACCACTTTTCCTCTGCAGATTAGAGCGGGATCGGGTTCGTCGACACTTCTTGAGTCTGGAACCGTTCTTCCGATCAAGGTTTGTGAAGTGTTGAATTTGTGTAGTGTTTTATGTGGAGCTGAGTATGTTATTTTTGTTGATTGTTTATGCGGATCAAGTGTTTGATGAAATGCCAATTACTAGGAGTAGTAAGAAATGTTTAAAAATTGTGTTTGAGGTCAAGTAATCTACTGTTTTGATTTGGAATTCATGTTCAACAATTGTTTCTATGACATTGTTGAGCATTAGAAATTCAGAATTAAAAACATTATGGCTTTGTTTGATTTGTGATTTGGTTTAATGTTGAAGTACTTTTTAAAGTTTAAAAAATAGGTTTACTGCAGATATTAAAAAACAAACAGTCTTTTTCTTGCAGACTGCAGCCGTTTGGTCCACCTGTTCTGCTGCAGATGTCTGCAGATGTGATCCGCAGACTGCAGACATTTTTCTGCAGAAAAAACAAACAACACTTAAGTCTGCATATATATAACTGATCGAACCTAAGAGCTTTATCAATTCAACTCTACAATCACTAAAACTAAACCGATTAAACATTTAACAAGTCAATCTCGAATGCTAATAAACAAGTGAATATCTCGATTCATTTACGCACATAAGGCTTTACGTAATGGTCACGCCACACCCTATGACGTGCTGAGTTGGAAGTGAAAAGGCCGCACAACGCTACTGCACCCTATGCGTTTTTCTCCTTGCACAGTGCATATTTGAACGATATACCCCCTATGGCAAGTTAAAGGAAACCATTACAATGAGTAAAAGGAAAAAACGAAACGTGTTACCCAACGTTGAAAATGAACTAAAAAATGATAATGTAAAAGGAAATCGTCGTCTATGGGTTAATAATAAAGATATAATTTTGAAAGAACCCAATAATTTAAAATGGGTCCTAATATAGGGACACCCCTTGTGAGAAATCAACATCCTCCTATACGCCGCGTATGGGTCCCCCCAATAAATGTCAAACATTCAACGTCAAATCAGAAGTTGTCGTGGAGGCTATACGCGTCGTATAGGGCCATACGCCGCGTATAACTTTTCAGACGACAAAACTGGCCAAGTCAAATCAGCCATTCAGCATGGCTATACGCGGCGTATGGACCCATACGCGACGTATAGCCCTGGGTCATATTGGTGTGGGGTATAGGTCCACCGACACCTATACACCGCATATGGTGCCACACACGGCGTATAGGTGTCGGTGGACCTATACCCGACACCAATACGACCCAGGGCTATACGCCGCGTATGGGTCCATACGCGGCGTATAGCCATGCTGAATGACTGATTTGACTTGGCCAGTTTTGTCGTCTGAAAAATTTATACGCGGCGTATGGCCCCATACGACGCGTATAGCTTTGATTTCGAATTATTTTGACGCGACTTAAGATTCCTTTCGTTAATATATAAAGGCAGCGGATATCAAACGAATGCGCTCGTATTCAAAATTTATTCGTTTGTTTCGGAGGAAACGTTTGATACTTTCAGTAATTGATAGTAATCATAACGTTTAATCTTCACAAAAACATATTATTGGAGGAAATTAGTGTTATGTGGTTCAACATTTTCTTCTGGCACATAATTACTCGGTAAACATTTGATTCTTATTTCAATAAGTATTTACATACATATATACATATATTTGAATTGGATACTTAAAAATCGTTTCAACTAACTCGGCTTCCATCGGTGCTAGTCGGTTACGGTAAACTTAAATAAATTTCAAGATTTTTTATCATAACCGACTAGTATCGTGGAACTCAAGTTAGTTGAAATGATTAGTAAGTAATCAAGACATTTATGTGTATGTAAGTATGGATATAAATGAAAATAAGAGTTATAGTTTAGCTGAGAGATTATTTTAAAGAAATAGTTGAACCACAAAACCCTATTTTCTTTAAAAAAAAATCACACTCGACATTACCCAAATTCACCGTAGTTTTTTATATTATTAATTTAACTTTTGTTTTGTTATGTATTTAAAAACTTCGTTATTTATATTATCATTTTATATTTGTCTTATATGTTTTATTGGTTAATTAAGATTTAAAACGTCGGTTGATAAGTTACAAAACATAGCTTATACACAAAATTTCAAGCTTAACTTGCGAATATAGTCGACACCATAACCTGTACGCGAAATTTTAAAAGAAAATATATGTAAAATAACGTTGTTGGGTATACGCCGCGCATGGACCCATACGCGGCGTATAGACACCATTTGACATGCGTCTGACATGGATTGTCAGAGTATCTTATACGCCGCGTATGGGTCCATACGTCACGTATAGGGTAGATTGTAAGGGAATGTCTTCATTCCCTATGCGCCACGTATGGATCCATACGCCGCGTATAGGGAATGAAAACATTCCCTGACAATTTACTTTATACGTGATGTATGGGATACGCGGTTATTGATTTAGAATCAAAAGGTGTCTATTTGGGTGTTTGACCATTTGTCAAAGAATATTGAAATTTGCACGTTTGGACACCAAAATAACAATTATTTCGTGCAATAAGCTACAACTGTGAATGTCAATGTTTGCGGAAGTCAACCTAGGTGGCCTGCTTTAATTGGGTGTTTGACCATCTGTTAAAGAATATTGATTTTTTTAACGGCTGCTTGAATGTAATTATTGACTTATTATATTTTCAGGCAGTTTTTATTTTTTAAGGAGCTATTCTAAATTATTTGCTGGACTGGCGTACCAATAACATGGGATATTAAACGTTACATCATCTTCTTTGTTTTATAAAGTATTTTATAATAACTAAACTTTGGCGCGCGCGTTGCCGCGCGTATGCGAGTTTTAATTTAACCCTAAATCAAAATCAAAATGAAGGTTTAAAACCACAAAATCAGTAAAATATACAAAGTAAAACACACCAAAACCTCAAATCCATAACACACCAGAACATGCAGAACCCAAAAACTAAATCAAAGCCTAACACCATACACAAAACAAACGAAAATAAAAGCCGCAAGAAAGCGACACAGTCCAAAATAAAAAAACCGACGAAACTTAAAGCCCCGAAAAGAGCAAAAATAAGGAAATTCCAAACCTTAATAGCGAGAATCGTCAGGGTATTGATAACGAAAGAAAGAAAGCAGGAACCCGGAGAAAGACAATGTCAACGAACCCTACAAATCAAAGACACGTGTCCAGATACCAAAAACCCACAAAAAACCCCACCCCAAAATCTCGAACTCACACCCAAAACAAACAATATTAAAATACAAATAAACAAAAAAAGAAAAAAAATAGAAAAATTAAAACACAAACAAAAAACAAAAAAAAATTAAAACAAAAAAAAGGAAAAATCCCCACCGACCAAGCCTTTTAATAAGAATAATAATTAGTTAATATATAACCTTTTTTCGGATTAAAGTACATAACAATTATCTCTGTATCTTTATATATATAATAAATGAAAGAAGCTTTTGCCACAAGACTTGATTTTAACTACTTCATTGTCACATGACATGATTTTTAAAACACAACAACCACGTATCAGCTTCCTGTTTAAATGACGGCTAGGACAATAATTAAGACAATAATTTAAATTCAAATTTAAAATTGATATTTAGTTATTTTTTCTAAATTTATTATCAATCTTATTTTAATTTTTCTAAATTTATTATTAATTATTTTTGGTCAGATAATAATGATGATAATTAATTAAGGCAATAACTTAAAATTCAATTAAAAAATTAAAATGTAATTATTTTTTCTAAATTTAGTATCAATCTTATTTCTAGTTTCCTAAATTTAGTATTAATTATATTTGTAAGAAATCTAAATTTAGTTGAATTTTTAAATTTCTCTCTTAAAACTTTTTTGATTTTTTAAAGTTACTTTTTAAAAGCATTATAGTCTTTCTTAAAACATTTAGAAACGAACGGTTTAAACACGTTAAAAAGCAAACATTTTATAAAATATCTTATTAAAAAATTTATTCACATATTTAAACGTATTTTATAAAATAATAAACATTATTAATAATGAAATAATAAAAAGAGTTTGCTCCCTTTGGTTTGGTCCAAATAACGGTTTTCATCCAAATGTTTCAAAATTACGATTTTACTCCTTGTGGTTTATAATATTTATCAGTTAACTCCAACCTATTAACACAGTTTATATTTTCTGTTAACTATAAGGGTATTTCGGTCATTTTAGCAATAAGGACTAAAATGAAAATTATTCAAACTTCTTTATCTTTATTATTTAAAAGGACTATTTCTGTAAATAATTAAAACCAAACCCACACCACCAACACCATACCAACAGCCACCCAACCACCCCAACACAACCCTCCGTTCCGGCCACAACCTTCCCCTCCGGCCACCCTCACCAACCGTAGATCCACCACCTTCACCACACTTCATTGTTGGATATCACCACAGTACCTCTAAACACACCACCACCTAGCATCAACAACCGCCCAACCACCAGCGAGCACCATCAACCGCCCAACCACCACCGAGCACCAACAACGGCCCAACCACCACCGAGCACCAACAACCACCCGACCACCACCGAGCACCAACAACCGCCCAACCACCATCACTATACCAACAACCCACCCCCACCATCACCATCGTCCTCCTACCATCACCATACCAACACTCCACCCTAGTGATGAACAAAAAAACCGGTTCGGGAACCGGTTCACCCAAAAAACCGGAACCGGTTTCAAAGAAAAACCGGTTTGGCCCAAACCGGTCCTGAACCGACCCGAACCGCCGGTTTCTATACCGGTTTGCTAGCCCCGCACTCAAACCCCAAAGTGGATAACTACGTGAGTTTTAGTCTCTTAGATAAATCAGCATCATGTATAAAAGCATGAAGAAAAATAATAGGGAAATTTATGAAAATAAACATTTTACTACATTCAATTACCAAATTAACCATTGACTTTTTTCAAATACGAAACTAACCAATTGATTTAACCCTCGCCAAAGGTGAGGAAAACTCATGAAATTTCGCTCACGTAAAATTTTCCTCTCCCATGTGGCATTTTCTCGCCCACGTGTAATTTACATTTTATTAATATACAAGCATACCTATCGAGGGACTCGAGAAATAAGGCGAGTGGTTTGACCCTCTCCTGCCAAGTCAGCGAAAGATTTGACACTTTCCTCGCCAACTTAGCAAGGGCACTATACCCGAGGCGAGGAACACCAGAATCTAGGCGAGGGATTTGACCCCTACTCGTCAACTCAACGAGGACACTATACTTGAGGCGAGGAACATGGGAATCTAGGCTGGAGATTTGACCTCTTATCGCCAACTCGTGAGGGATTTGACACTTTGCTCGCCAACTCAACGAGGGTACTATACCCTAGGCGAGGAACACGAGACACAAGGCAAGAGGACCCCCTTCTCTCTTGTTATAAAAATATTAATTTTATTGTGATTCATTTAATTTCGTTTATTGAAACCTAGTGTTGTTGGTCGAAAATTTGTATGAACTAGATACAATTAGGAAAAGATGTTTAAATTTTTATTTTTTAAGTTTTGAAAGCTACTGTAGGTCGAAATTTCTTTGGATGAAAATGAAAGATTTTGTTTTAACTTAGAAAATTATTAATTGGACTTTTTTTCTTTTTGAAACCCGCTACTATTCGAATTTTTGTTTTTGAAATATCACGTCTTCATTACGAGAAAGAAAAAAAGAAAATAAGATGTACATTAGCATTTAACCAGTTAAATAGGTAAAAAAATGTAGGAATAGCTTTTTACAAACAAGTTAAGTGATTAAATTGAGATAAAAAAAATTAATTGACTTAATTGAAACAGTGATAAAAGTTGATTACATTCATATAAAGTTTTCCTTTTAAAAAACAATAAATGAAAAAAATCTAATAAAACTAAAGATTATTTAATTTTTGGTAATTGTTTTTTTAAAAATTTTGTATTTTAAAAAAAATAAAATTTTTGAACGATTAGTGACATTTTGGTAATTATATGCGAGAAAAACCCATGATTCCTCACCCAATCAACGAGAAATGGGACACGTCAGCGAGGAACCCCTGAAATTTCGCCACGTCGGCGATAAATTATCTAATTCACTCGCCCCGTCACAATTTCAACGAGGATATATGGATTATACTATATTCACCCACGTGGCGAAGAATAAACATGTGGATTGTTTTTGTTGGTTGTTTTTTTATATAAATTTTATTTTTAAATGGTTATATTAATAATTTAAGTTAGTGAAATGTTTATGTTAATAATTTTCCCAAAATAATATCTGGCATAAAGCATGAAAACTCAGTTTGTCACACTTTGGTTATAGCATCCCACACCTTGGTTTTAGAACACCCCAAGAGCACGTGTTTTCATTTCATTCGTTATTTCAAAATGTTTTACATAGCACAAGTATTTCATATATTTTTTTCGATTATAAACCAACCGTTGGACGTGACATAATAAGCTGATGGTATTTTTGTATTACAAAAAACGTATATCAAGGATTTCTTTTTGGAATTTTGAAGGGAACAAAGTATCATTATATTCGTTCTTTGGCAGAAGACAAGCAAATATTGAGTTGGAATGACGTGGCATGGGCATGTATAGTAATTCTACATGAAATTTAGTTGGTATGTTAAGTTACTTTTTTAAATTATTAATGCTTGTAATCCTTGGTGTTGCAGTCAAGTTGTTACGTATATGTGTTAGTTGTTTAATACTTAATCACAAGCAACACTTAGCATTAAGAAAATAGGAAACAAATTTTCATAACGAATTTATACATTATAAAAATAATTAATTTTGAACAATAACTTTAAAGAAATTTAGGGTTAAATAATTGAGCAGCCATCTCAAGGGAAAATTGGTCAGAAAAGCATTAAACATAATACTCATTTTTATATTCAAAGAATATTCATAAAAGTCAAACAATAGAGCCAACACATGCTAACCCTAATTATAATACATAAAAAACCCCAAGGCTAAATTCGTCATTTCAGATACATCAAACATGTATAAAAACCCTAATTACAAAACCAATTAACCAAACACCTGAAATAAACATGTCTTCTTACATCACTTTCACTCTTCTTACACTTTGCATATTCACCATCCTCCTTTCTCCGATCACCTCCGCCACCGCCGACCGCCGCCACCGCCCGTTCAAAAAGGTCTTCGTCTTCGGCGACTCCTACACCGACACCGGCAACACCAACGACACCACCGGACCCGCCATCTACCCCCACGTCTCCGCCCTCCCTTACGGCCAAACATTCTTCCACCACCCCACAAACCGATACTCCGACGGCCGCTTGTTCATCGACTTCGTAGCCGAATCGCTCAACCTACCGCACTTCCCACCGTACCTCAACAAGTCCGCAAACACCACTCACGGTGTCAACTTCGCCGTAGGCGGTTGCACCACCATTCCCATTTCATTCTTCTTGAAAAACAATGCTACATTGGCTAAAGTCCCTCACTCACTCCCAACACAACTCACATGGTTCAAAGAGTTCATCAAGGGCTCGGGGTGTAAAGACTCCGGTTCGACTCCGGTTGAATGCAAGGCGGTTTTCGACGGTGCATTGGTTTGGATCGGTCAGATCGGTGCTAATGACTACACCAACATATTTGGAACAAACATCACTAGCAAAACTATTCAAAAGCTAGCTGTAAACTACGAGTCGAAAGTTATTAAAAAGCTTTTGAAAATGGGTGCAAAGTACGTCGTCGTGCAAGGGCTACCGACGACGGGGTGTTTCCCGTTGTCGTTCTCGCTCGTAGCCCCTCCGGCTGAACTAGACCGAACCGGTTGTGTGTCGGTCAAGAACAAAGAAAGTTACGACCATAACATGGCGCTACAAGCGAAACTACGTGGTCTACGTAAAGAGTTTTCGCATGCGGTGATAGTGTATGGTGATGATTGGCATGCGTACCGTGAGGTATACGAGAACGCTGGGAAGTATGGTTTTGTTGAGCGGTTTAGGGCGTGTTGTGGGAGTGGGGGTGGGGCTTATAACTTTGTTCCGAGCCCGTTGGGGACGTGTGGTGCACCCGCGACGAGTGTGTGTGATAATCCGTCGCGCTATATGAGTTGGGACGGGTTACATGTGACCGAAGGGTTCAGTCGGGTGCTCTCGAGGTTGTTTCTTGATGGTGAGTTTGCTCAACCGTCGTTCTCTTATCTTTTGAAGAAGGCTGGTGAATGTAGAGTTTGATCATGTTTTTAACTATTTGTTTGGTTGAGGAATAAAAAGTTTGCAACTTTTGATGAGTGTTTTTGTTATAAATAATCCATGTTAAGTATCAACATTATTAATATACACATATACACACATCGTGTAACATCATTTCCTATGTTTATTATTGAGTTATTTTAATAATGTAGGTGGTATGTACGTGTATATGATGCATGTGATAGTTGATACGCTTGAATGGGATGCGTTTCTTGATCTTTTAATATCTAACACGTTATTAGCACAAATAAGTCATTTCTGTTTGTGTTTTTTTTGTACGTCACTACAAGAATCTGACCCTATCCCGACTGGACCTATGGCGACGACATGGTTTCGTCGCTATAGGTCACCCTATCGCGACGACATGTCGTCGCTATAGTGTGGATTTGGTTTTTGGCTACTAAAGTTCTATCGCGACGACATGTCGTCGCCTTAGGTGTCACCTATCGCGACGACACGAAAGTCGTCGCCGCATTTAGTCGCCATAGGTAATTTTGTCATAATTTCTATTTATTTCAGATGACACAAAAAATTTGTTTTACCTATGGCGACGACATGTCGTCGCCATAGGTAAAAACCAATTTTTTCTTTTTTTTTTCCTTTAAATAAATCGGCGGCAAAAATGCCCGCCTTTTATGAAATATCTATGGCGACGACATGTCGTCGCCATAGGTAAAAACCAATTTTTATTCTTTTTCCCTCTAAATAAATTGGAGGGAAATAACCCCACCTTTTGTGAAACATCTATGGCGACGACATGTCGTCGCCATAAGGTGGATTTTTATATAAAAATAATAACATTAACAAATCTTATATGTATAAAAATAATACTTTGTGGATTTTTTATAAAAATAATAAAAATAATAATTATATTTATTATAATTACAAGTCATAATAATAATATTAACAAATCTTATTTTTATTAATTATAATTATAGATAACTTATATCAGTTAAATCCAATTATAATTATCGATGTTAATTTATATACGTTGATAGTACTTTGTGGGAATAATAATTTATTAACTGTAGGTTAAGTTTTGTTCTGCTTAATTATCAACAATGAATTTTCAAACATTATTGAATTATGCACATTAATGTAAATTACCTAGGTTAAAATTTAGCTATGCTCTACTTATAAAGATCATTGTTGAATTATGCACGTTAATGTAAATTAAGTTTTTTTTAAGAGGATTAGGGTTGATTACTGCAGGACCGTTTAAGGGCTTAACCACAATTACAACACAACAACACAATGAGGAGAATAACTAAGCTCTAATCAAACAGTGAACTGGATTAACCAAGTATGATACTAAGAACACAAGTAAAGTAAAGAGACAGAACAAGAGAGTTGGGTTTCAAGGAGGCAGTATATTGCTTTCTCAAGTTCTTTTACAAGTGTTACAAAGCATAAAGAAAAGATACAAGAACTTGAAATACTTATACTACAACCTACAGCCGGCCATACTTTGAAGGCCAGCTGGATACAATTGACTAGACACTAACAAAATCAATTGTAGGATCAAAAGGCATATCTGCCTTTTGACCTTGTGACTATGACATGCCATAGCTCACATCCTTTTACAATACAAAAAGGATAAAGTACATAAAGTGGAAAGTTACAGACTCAAGACCTCAATGTACAGTTACCAAAAGCATGACCCTTTTCACCAACTCATGTAAGTTGGTGACTTTACAGAGATGCAGCGGAAAAGGTGCTTTATGGAACAGTACATCAGATAAAGCATGTGTACTAAAAGTCTTCGGAAGAAATCTGTCTTCATAGGATGAGGCTTCGGAAGACTTTGTCTCTGAAGCTTCGGAAGACTTCATGTTTGGCTTCGGAAGATATTGGTCTTGGCTTCGGAAGATTTTACACTTAGAGTATTTTCTAATGTTTTGTGTAAAACTTCCGAAGCATTCTTCACTTCAGTACTTAGTGCATGTTGCTGAGACACTTAGGCTGTTTTGGGTTGCATCAGACTTCAGGAATCCTTACAAACTCCCCCTAGGCTGATGCTACCAAAACACTTGGAAGATCTTCAAATGTTGGTAGTCTTCAGTATAATCAGGACCATTCCTTTCTTCATGAGATGGTCAGGATCATCAAGACTTTCATAGTATCTTCTCATCTCAAAGAGATCATGCAGAGGTAAGTTGATTATGTCTTGCCATGAGTAGACATTCTCAACACCTTGATCTCTGATAACAGTCCATCTTTCTGGATTGGTAGAGTATGTCCAGGATAAGATGGGTGTCTCACTAGTTAGAGGAGCCACTTGAATAGGAGTTGATTGGGCTGCCTCATCATGCACTTCCTTAGGTTGATCTGATTCAGCCTGAGGTGCAGAGGTAGATGTCTTTGGCTTCTTCTTCTTTGTCTTTGGTTTAGAAGCCATCCTCTTCTTCCTCTTGGTTGTCTTTAACTGAGAAGACTGGTCTGCAGCACCATGTTGATCATCAGTGTCTTTCTCAGTTGGGTGTTCCTCCCTCACAGGTTCAGAAGGAGAGGGAGTTTGACCCTGCCTAGGATCAGAAGATGAAGCTTGCTGGGGCTCAGCTGGAGGTGCTGGTTGAGGTGTCTCTGGTTGCTCAAACTTGACCTCCACTTCAGGTGGGACTTGACTTGGAAGAGAGTGCAAGTCAATAAGTTCTCCACTCTTAATCTTCTGCTTGATCACCCTAATATGCTCATCCATAGTGGATAGAGCCATGGGGCCAAGTCTCCTTCCGGAGAATCCATACAGCTTCAAGAAGCTCACCATTCTTTGTCTGTCAGCAGACTTCTTTGCATTCTTTTGAATGGTGGCCCTTGACTTTGCAGCTTCTTCCCTTAGTTTCCTTTTGGTTGTCTTTCTTTCCTTGACTAACTCAAGTTCAAGTTGCTTTAAATACTCAAACTCAATGAAGTCATAGGATAAAGGGAGAAGTGCATCTGCCTGATAGAAGCCTGTGGCACTCAGGTAGTTGATCATTTTGATCCTGTCTTCCTCTTTATCTACCTGAGGTTCTTGTGGAGCCACATCTTCCTGTGCAGGACTTTCTTGAACTGGTGAGAGAGTAGGAGCATGCTTGTAAAGTCTTTTCTGTCTCTTCTCCTCTTTGAGTTGGAGAAGTATCATTGCATCCTCTTTCTCCTTCAACTCTCTTGACACTTCTCTGTCAGCCAGTTCATTCAGTTCTTCTAAGGGGAGGGAGATGATCTCATCAATGTCATAGTTCCTGGTCTGTAAGTAGGTAATCCTGACTGCCCTTAACTCATCATCCTGAGTATTTGGTCTGGGGGCAGCCCTGATTGCAGCTTGCATGAAGCTAGATGACCCAGTGGAACTTTCTCCCCTTAGTCTCCTTTTCCTCTCTCTCTCTTCCTCCTCAACTTCCTCAGGAGTCATTATCCTTTTCCCTTTGTCACCAACAGACCTTTGTGACTCAGGGAGGATTGAGGCTTGGCCTTCATTGCTTGGAGTAGCTTCCATGCTCTGGCCAGAGAGAGGCTGAGAAACACCTTCACCAGCAGGTGTCTCAGATGGAGTTTGGACCTCAGCAGCAGTTGTTGATGATGAGACAGGGGTCTCAGGTTCTGTCACTGGGCCTTCAGTCAAGGTTTCCCCTATGAAACTAATCTTAGGGTCCACCTCAACATCCAGTTGACCGATGACATTGCCTGATTCCCTAAGTCTCCTTCTTAGAGAGAACTCTGCCATGATCCTGTCTTGGATTCTTTGAGCCAGCCTATCAGCTTGTCTTGAATTGCTTGGATTGACAAGTGGTAGGTTGACTAAATCCAGTCTTTCATAAAAGCTCAGGCTTTGGAATTGAAAAACTTCTTGTTGGCCTTGAACTCTTTGAAGTATGAGGGCTCTTCTGTCATCATCATACCTCCACCTTATGATTTGATTGCTAGTTCCCAGTGGTGGAGATGAGACAGCCCTTGGTATGCCTTCCTCAAATAGACTCCTGATGAGAGAGTCTATAGAGTCCACATTAATGTGAACTTGAGGAAGTTGCTGAGAATGCACAACAGCAAGTGAGGATGGTGAGTCCTCTATGTCCATTCTCTCTGAAGAACTCCCAGGTTCTGTGGTTGTAACAACTTTCTCCCCCTTTTTGGTAGCATCACCCACTTGCATAGGTGAGCTGGAGGATAAGTCAATCACTTCCACAGGTTCTTGTGTTCCTGGTTGAGCTCTTCTTAAAGGTCTCCCAGCTAGTTTTTCCTGCAGATATGAAATCTGGAGTTGCTGATCATTGACCCTGTTTTGTAAGGTAGTCACCTGAGATTCCAAGTGACTAACCTTAGAGACTAAATAGGTGCATGTTTTTGACAGTTTTTGCACCTTTAGCCTCAAATTCCCCTCATCTTCATCAGAAGATTCATTGGGGGATGAGATGATTGGACCAAAGTCCTCTCTCTCACCACCAGCTTGAGTTTCTTGGCTGCTGGTTTTCCTCTGCTCACTGGCAGCCTCAGTTGAGATGCCAATGGGCTGAGTTGCCATGGTTGAGGTCTTAATGATGTAATCACTTTCAAAAGTGAGAGCCTCTTCCATATGGACATCCTGAACAGGTTCAGAAGTGTCCACCTCAGTAACAGGTGACTGATGGGGGATAGACTGAGGAGAGTCAGAGGTACTCATCTCTCTTTGAGTAGGGGAGGAGAAGAGAGACTCATGGTACTCACTGAATCCTAAGTCTTCATCAGTGTAAAAGGATAGGTTGGGAATTGGTTGGTTGAGATCCAAAGGCTGGGGATGGTAGCTGTCCCCTGAAGGTTGTCCACTTGAGTGTTGAGACTCAGAGTGAAGGCTTAAGGTTGTTGGGCTATTGAGCTCATCAGGGTGAGCTTGAGGAACCTCAGCCCTGATAGGTGAAGTAATGGGAGTGGTTTGCTCCTCAGGAGAAGTGGGAGCTCTAGTGTCCACTTCTTCCTGTAAGGTTGAGTATTTGGGGGCCTGCACAGACTCAATAGTCTGAGCAGGGGTTCGTTTGGATTTTCTTTGGTAGGTGAGGGTGATTTCTGGTCTTTTTAATGGTAGGGACAAAAGAGGTGTGGGTTCAACACTAGCTTGTGTTGCTAGGTTGTCACCTTGAGCAATGAGCTCTAACATTTTTGGGACTAGGGCTGTTTCTACCCCAGAGAAGCCTACAGTTGGCTTCTTCATTATTTTAAAGATGCCGGGCTTCATCTGTCCCAATTTAAGAATATTACCTGTTTCCCTCAACTGTGAGCCCAGTTCACAGTTGAGAATGTGTTGAACATATCTAGGAAACATGTAATACTCTAAGGAGTCTAAGTTTGCAAGTAAATTAGTATATACAAATTGTGAATACCTGAACTTGACCCTTGAACCATTCCATGAACTATGAAGGAGAGATCCTCAGGAATCTGGTCCCATCCACCATGCTTGTTTGACAAGCTGTGGATAACCACATGGAGCAGGAATTTCCATTGGGATGAGACCTTCCCTTTCCTAAAGGTCTTTACAGAGAAATCCCCTCATAGCCCATCTGCTCAAAAGAATGATTAACAGCTTCTTTTGGGAAGGACACCTCACCTTCTTCATCATCCAGCTGTAGATGTTGGTTAATGATGGCGGAGTGATGAAGACTGTCCTTCCTTGCACTGTGGCAGACAGTGCCTTCTCCCCATCCATAATGACCTCTTGGCAGGTCTTCCAGAATTCAAGCAACTGATCCTCATATAGAGGAGGATCAATGGTCAGGGAGGTGAAGTAGTTTGACAGAGTCAAGAATTGGCAAATCTCTGAGAAACTTGCATCTTTCTCAGAGCTTAACAGAGCAACTTGATTATGTTGCCTGTGTAGTTGCATGGAGAAATCAGGGTTGTTTCTGCGGTTAAGGTTGGCCATTTTAGAAGCTTAAGGGTGAAGAAAGGTAGAAAGCAAAGGCGGTTTAGAGAATTAGGTTAGAGAAACAGTAGAATTGAGGAAGATAGTGGGAAAGAGGGGGAACCGTTGGGTATTTATATGAAAAGGGATTTGAACCAAAGTTAATGAAAGAGGATAAACTTTGAAATCCGAAAGTCGGTCCCACCTCTGAAAAAGTAGTTTACTTTTGCTCAAAAAGTAGTTTTCTTGGAATTCGAAAAGCTTCCGAAGTTTATTTGTCTTCGGAAGTTTTGATTTAAAAAGCTTCCGAAGCTAAAATGGCTTCGGAAGATTTTCCTGAGAGTCTTGATAATTTATGCTTCGGAAGAGAAATAACCTTTGAATGCTTTGTATGAAAATAAACAAAGCTTCCGAAGGTTAATTTTGCTTCGGAAGGAAAAGGTTCTTGAAAATAGATAAGTGTCTGAGATAAGAATTTTAAGCTTCGGAAGATGAACTTTACTTCTTCCGAAGGTAAAATCTCTTAGACAGTTATTTATTTTAAAGACATGTTTTTCTTCCGAAGATAAAATCTTTATCTTCCGAAGTATCAGAAATTTTCAAGAATCTAAGGAAAGTCTTAAAAAAAAATTTTACATCCAAAGAAAACATGAGCTTATGAAAGTGATGAACTAGACAACTTAGGACACACATATTTTAAGAAGAAATAATTAGAATTAGTTTTAATAAAAAGTCTACTCAAAGTTAATCATCCCAATAGCTGATATCAGATACTTAAATCTCTGTTCATCAAAAGCTTTGGTGAACAGATCAGCATATTGTTCATCTGTATGAACTTTGACTAGTTTAATTAATCCTTTTTCATAGTTATCTCTTATTAAATGATACCTGATGTTGATGTGTTTGGTCCTTGAGTGCTGCACAGGGTTCTCAGTGATAGAGATAGCACTATTGTTGTCTATGTGAATAGGAGTCTCTTTGAAGTTAAATCCATAGTCCAGCATCTGATTTTGAATCCAAAGCACTTGAGCACAGCAGCTTGCAGCAGCAATGTATTCAGCCTCAGCAGTTGATGCAGACACACAGGATTGTTTCTTGCATTGCCATGAGACCACCCTTCCACCAAGGAATTGACATCCCCCAGATGTAGACTTTGCAGTCATATTGCAACCACCATAATCACTGTCTGTATAGGCATACAGATTGAAATTTGGATTCTTTGGATACCATAGACCAAGTGTTGAAGCACCTTTGAGGTATCTTAAAATCCTTTTCACAGTGATTAAGTGAGACATCTTAGGGTTGGCTTGATATCTTGCACAAATACATGTAGCAAACATGATATCAGGCCTGCTAGCTGTAAGATACATAAGAGACCCAATCATAGCCCTGTATAAGTGCTCATCTACACACTCCCCCTCAAGATCTGGACCAAGGGAGTGGTTTCTGGCTATGGGTGTCTTAGCAATCTTACAATCAGTCATATTGAACCTCTTGAGTATGTCTTGAACATACTTTGACTGACTTATGAAGATGCCATCTTCAACTTGCTTCACTTGAATTCCCAGAAAGAAGTTGAGTTCTCCCATTGAACTCATCTCAAATCTGTCCTTCATCAGCTTCTCAAAGTCTTTGCAGAGCTTTGGATTAGTTGAACCAAAGATGATGTCATCAACATATACTTGAACCAGCAATAAGTCATTTCCCTGTCCTTTGATGAAGAGGGTTCCATCTATAGTACCTCTTCTGTATCCATGCTTGCAGAGATACTTAGATAGTGTCTCATACCACTTTCTGGGTGCCTGATGCAGCCCATAAAGAGCTTTGTCAAGCTTGCAGACATAATCAGGATGATCAGGGTCTACAAAACCAGGTGGCTGTTTGACATAAACCTCCTCATCAATCACTCCATATAAGAAAGCACACTTTACATCAAGTTGGTAGACCTTGAAGTTCTTGGATGCAGCAAATGCCAGGAATATCCTAACAGCTTCTAGTCTTGCTACAGGAGCAAAGACATCAGTGTAGTCAATCCCTTCTTCTTGTGTGTATCCTTGAACAACTAGTCTTGCCTTGTTCTTGATGATGATTCCCCTATCATCCTTCTTGTTTCTAAAAACCCATTTGGTTCCAATGGTAGTCTTCCCATGAGGAAGAGGACAAAGGTTCCAAACTTTCTGCCTTTTGAATTGAAGCAGCTCTTGTTGCATAGCTTCAACCCAACTTCCATCCTTTAGAGCTTCATCAACTTTCTTGGGCTCTATCTGGGATAAGAAACAAGAGTGAAGACAAACATTTGCTTCATGGGTTTGTCCTCTTGTTCTTACCCCTGTGACAACATCTCCAATGATGTTTGTGGTGGGGTGAGACTTGTGGATCCTTAGCTGAGGGATCACAGCAAGTTGCTGGGAAAGATCTAAATTTGAGAAATTTAAATCTGGTCCTGAAGATTCACCCTCCACATTATCACACTTATCAAGATTAACTTGATCCAATGAGTGTGAGACATCATTGATGTTGTCATCTATGGTGTGGTTATTAGCATCAAGGAATTCCTGATCACTATCACCATCACCATCACCATTGTTGTCTTCTACAAGTGAGGTATCTTTATCTGGTTGAGAGGCCTCTGAGCTGGAATTTGAAGGCATGCCAGATGTATCAGCTGAATTTGTCATTGTTGTGCTGATAGAAACCTCATTTGCTGAAGTAGTTCCAACTGGAGCTGAAGATGTATGAGTTGAAGATCTTCCTAGCTCAAATCTTGGATCAGGATCACCTGTATTTAGATTTTCTGCAGATCCTGAAACATGCTCACAAGATTTGTTAAAACAGTTGGTAACTAAATCAAGATCAAACAGCCAATCCGGACCAGAACCAGCCACACAGGGAGTGTGCTCATTGAAAGTCACATTGGCTGACTCCTCAACAATTCTAGTTCTGAGATTGTATACTCTATAAGCTTTAGCTTGAGAAGAGTATCCAATGAAATGTCCATCATCTGATTTCTCAGCAAACTTGGCAATTTGATCTTTGGTATTCAAGATGGTGCAGGGACATCCAAATGACCTGAGAAAACCAATGAAAGGTTTCCTCTTGTGCCAAAGTTCATAAGGAGTCTTACCATGTGTCTTAACTACTAAAACTCTGTTTTGCACATAGCAAGCAGTATTGACTGCCTCTGCCCAGAAGGTGATAGGCAGTTTAGAGTCAGACAACATAGTTCTTGCAGCTTCAATAAGTGTCCTGTTTCTCCTTTCAGCAACTCCATTTTGCTGAGGAGTCCTGGGAGCACTATATTGTCTTGTAATACCCTTTTCATCACAAAATGCATCAAGGATTTGGTTCTTGAATTCAGTTCCTTGATCACATCTTATGGTTTTGACCTTGTGATCACATTGATTCTCAACTTTTAAGATGAAATTCTTCAGAATCTCAGGGGTTTCATCCTTAGTTCTAAGAAAGAAGACCCAAGTGAATCTTGTAAAATCATCTGTGATCACCAGACAGTAAGAGGTCCTTCCTAAACTCATTACACTGGTGGGGCCAAAGAGATCCATATGTAACAAGTGTAGGGGAGTAGTGATGGAGTTCTTTTCCTTAGGCTTGTGAGATACTTTGTGTTGCTTCCCTTTCAGGCATGCCACACAATGATCATCACTAGTAAACTCTTTCTTTGGCATTCCAGTTACCAAATCATGTTTAATTAATTTATTCATGTTCTTAAAGTTTACATGGCACATTCTTTTATGCCATAGGAAAGACTCATCACTATTTGCTTTAGATAGAAAGCATGAAACTTCTCCTGAGGGAGATGTTTCTTGCAAATCCATCTTGTACATGTTCCCTTTCCTGGGGGCTCTGAGCAGGATATGCTCATGAGGAATGACCACACCAGGCTTGAGAACAATGCACTCATGCTCAGTAAAGAGCATGTTATGACTCTGATCACAAAATTGGGATACACTCAGAAGATTGTACCCAAGCTCCTTAACAAAGTTTACCTTCTCAATGCTGAGCTTACCATTTGTGACCTTGCCCCTTCCAGAAATGTAACCACCTTCATCTCCTCCAAAAGCAACTGGTCCTCCATCAATCCTCTCAAAATTGTGGAGTAGAGACCTATTGCCAGTCATGTGCCTGGAACAGCCACTGTCAATTATCCAGACATTCCTGTTGGTCTTGAGCTGTTCCTGCACAGAGAAGATGATTAGTTACATTTGGAAACCCAAGCCTTACTTGTCTTGGGCTCATTAACAGTAAAAGAAGGTAATGCAACAGTAATAGATCCTATGGTTGTACTATAGGGATCTTCAGCTGTTGTTGATGGAGAAACCTCAGTCATTTGGTCTTTCTTAGACTTCCACACCACCTTTGGAGTCTTGGACTTGACCTTCAAAACCTTAGAAGCTTTTAGAACTTCATAAGTTTTGATGACTGATCCTTCGGAAGAGTCTACAGTCACTGCAGCAGACTTTAGTGCTTCGGAAGAATTCCTTTCTTCCGAGACCAACTTTGCTTCCGAAGGTAATTTTCCACTTACCTCCTTCTTTGATTTGGAGCTTCCGAAGGAAACAGACTTTCCTTCCGAAGCTTGAGATTTCTTGAGACTCTTTGAAGTCTTTGTTTTAGTCATGTGGACAGTACTTTTAGGATTGTATGGGCAATCCTTAGCAATGTGAGAAGTACTTTCACACATAACACATAACATTATCTTCTTCAAAGAAGTCTCCCTTTGAGAGCAAGACTGACTTTGGTCACATCCCCTCTCCATCTTCATCTTGGTAGATGCTGAGACAGTTCCCTTGGGCTGTGAACTGTTCTTGGAGTTTGATGGTCCAGGCTGTGCAGCAGTGGTACACAGCAAATCAGTCTTCTTCTTGGCACTGAGATGATTTGAACAAGAACCATGACTCTTAGCTAAGGAGTCTTGGTTGATGTCTTCAGTCCTTACTACTTTGAAACCTGCAGAGATAAAAACTTGTTTCTGCTTAGCATCAAAAGTAGCCTTGATTTCTTGAGCTTCTTTGCCTTTCTTTTGCTCTTTCTGATCAAGTTCTTTCTTTTGGACTTGGTCATCACAGTTGATTTCTTCTCCTCAGAAGGATAGTGGCCCTTGGGAGAATCCTCTTCTTCACTCTTCTCAGAGGAATTCTTCACTATCACTTCTTCATCATCCTCACTTACAGGATCTATGAGAGGAAGCTCATCTTCACAAGTTCCACACCTAGGAGATCTTACAGACAAGATTGTGTGTGGAGGAGCTATCTCATTTGATCCTAGTCCCTGTCTATTTTGATAACAAACTTTGTTGTGCAGGGATGAGGATATCATGTTCTTGAAGGTCTCTTCTTCAAGAACACTTTTCTCTGCCTTGGCTTTGCTGATCACAAGCTCAGCCTGGCACTCAGTTAACTTAGTGATGAGATCTTGGATCTGAGTTCTGAAATCTGTATGTTCATGTTTTAGTACTGAAATGGTTTTCTCCAAGTCTTCTATTTTTAACTTGTAATCATTTTCAGACTTTCTAAAATCAGATTTTAATATGTTTAATGACTCAAGATCAGATCTCATCTCTAGGTTATAGGACCTGTATCTATTTACTTTAGCAATGCATTCAGGGGAGCAGAGATGTTCCAATACCTTGGCTTCATCATGGTCAGCCATCAGTGCTTGGTTTGGAGAAGCATCCTCCACCTGAAAACTCCAGTCAAAGCCTCCTTCTTCAACAGCAACAGCAGCATGTTGCTTTGTCTTCTCAGCTTGAGGAGCTTTGTCAGTAAAGTTTGGTCTGGGTTGTGTTTGGCCCCCATTTGATTTAGGTGCCTTACACTCCCTGGCAAAGTGACCCATAAGGTTACAGTTGTAACACTTAACTTTGCTTTTATCCAGCCCAAACTTACTGCTGGTAGCATTGCTTGGAAATCTTCTTCCTGTCCTCTTGTAGAACTTCTTGGCTCTGTGAGTGAGGAGAGCCATCTGCTGAACTATCTCCATGTATTCCAGGTCATCTGGATGGATACAGTCCAGGTCTTCAAGAGTGAAGAGATAATTCCCACAGCTTTCATCTGCAGACACAAAGGCTTGAGAAGAACTTGTCTCTTGGAATGGGCTTCCTTGAGTAAAGTTCTCCCTTGGTGTCTCCGGGAAGGTGATGAAAGGACCCTTTTGTGAGTTGTCAGGGTAGCATAAGAGATGATGCTGAGGTTCTATGCTGTCCCTTTCAACCACATGAAGGGCTGAACCCATTTGATTGTTGGAGTTGCCAGATGAACCTTGCATGTTCATCTCCATCTGGTATCCACTGAGAATCCCATACAACTCTGTAAGAGTAAGAGTCTTAAGGTTCTCAGTCCTCTTGATCACCACACAATAGTGTGTCCATTGCCTAGGAAGTGAGGACATGAACTTCCTTACAATGTCCCTGTTCTCAAGAGGAACTCCTCCATCCACTAGGGTATCCACAATCTCAACATACCTGAAGTATTGTTGAGTCATAGTCTCACCTGCTTTGAAGGTGAAATTTTCAAACTGCTGCTTCAGAAGATCTTTCTTGTTCTCCTTGGCTTCAGAGGAGCCTTCATACATCAGCTTCAGTGCATCCCACAGCTGTTTGGCTGTCTTGCACTTCTTGAAGCCTCTGTATACAGAGTTTGGGAGAGCAGTCTGAAGAGCAGTCATGGCCTTCCTGTCAATCTCTACTCTTTTTCTATCTTCATCTGAGTAGTTGGCCACATCTTTAGGAATCATACCAGCACCAGTAGCAGAGGGGGTGCTGGGTATGAAAGGTCCATTCTCAACAGATTCCCACATTCTTGAATCAAGAGACCTGATGAAGCCTTCCATCCTCATGCACCAGGTGTCAAAATCATCAAGAGTGATCAGTGGGGATTTGTTCATGGTTCCAGTCTCCATATCAGTCTTAGAGATGGCAGCCATTTGAAGAGTTTAGCTTTTGTGTGTTGTGAGGGATCTTAAGATGGTTAGATCTTATATCAAGAGCCTGAAAGCTCTGATACCAATTGCAGGACCGTTTAAGGGCTTAACCACAATTACAACACAACAACACAATGAGGAGAATAACTAAGCTCTAATCAAACAGTGAACTGGATTAACCAAGTATGATACTAAGAACACAAGTAAAGTAAAGAGACAGAACAAGAGAGTTGGGTTTCAAGGAGGCAGTATATTGCTTTCTCAAGTTCTTTTACAAGTGTTACAAAGCATAAAGAAAAGATACAAGAACTTGAAATACTTATACTACAACCTACAGCCGGCCATACTTTGAAGGCCAGCTGGATACAATTGACTAGACACTAACAAAATCAATTGTAGGATCAAAAGGCATATCTGCCTTTTGACCTTGTGACTATGACATGCCATAGCTCACATCCTTTTACAATACAAAAAGGATAAAGTACATAAAGTGGAAAGTTACAGACTCAAGACCTCAATGTACAGTTACCAAAAGCATGACCCTTTTCACCAACTCATGTAAGTTGGTGACTTTACAGAGATGCAGCGGAAAAGGTGCTTTATGGAACAGTACATCAGATAAAGCATGTGTACTAAAAGTCTTCGGAAGAAATCTGTCTTCATAGGATGAGGCTTCGGAAGACTTTGTCTCTGAAGCTTCGGAAGACTTCATGTTTGGCTTCGGAAGATATTGGTCTTGGCTTCGGAAGATTTTACACTTAGAGTATTTTCTAATGTTTTGTGTAAAACTTCCGAAGCATTCTTCACTTCAGTACTTAGTGCATGTTGCTGAGACACTTAGGCTGTTTTGGGTTGCATCAGACTTCAGGAATCCTTACAATTACATACTTAAAGATGCTCTTATGACGATTAGGGTTGATTATATCATTGTTTATGTTCAACTCAAATGTGGTCTTATAACAATCAGGGTTGATTACATACTTAAAGGTGCTCTTATGACGATTAGGGTTGATTACATCATTTTTTATGTTCAACTCAAATGTGATCTTATGACGATCAGGGTTGAGTACATGATACTCAAAGGTGCTCTTATGACGATTAGGGTTGATTACATCATTGTTTATGTTCAACTCAAATGTGCTCTCATGACGATTTGGGTTGATTACATACGTGCTCTTATGACGATTAGGGTTGATTACATACTTAAATGTGCTCTTATGAAGATTAGGGTTGATTACATCATTGTTTATGTTCAACTCAAATGTGCTCTTATGATGATTAGGGTTGATTACATCATTATTTATGTTCAACTTCAAATGTGCGATTATAACGATCAGGGTTGATTACATACTCAAAGGTGCTCTTACGACGATTAAGGTTTATTACATCATTGTTTATGTTCAACTCAAAGGTACTCTTATGATGATTAAGGTTGATTACATCATTGTTTATGTTTAACTCAAATGTGCTCTTATGACGATCAGGGTTGTACATACTCAAAGGTGCTCTTATGATGATTAGGGTTGATTACATCATTGTTTACATAGTTAAACAACGCTTAACTATCATCAATGACTGGTAAATTAACTTTATTTATACTATCAGTGAGAGTCAAAAACAATGTTAGATATATTAGATTATTATGGTTAGAGTCAATAGATGTCTAACGTTGGATCACTGGATATCTAACCACCGTGAAGTTCACCGGCTTCTTTAGCACCGTTGATGGCTATTGGTACTACTACCGTAAGGGCTTTTGATAACACCACATATCAATCCGAAGTTATCTACCAGTGACGGATAACTCATTTGTAAAAGTAATTCTACCAGTGATAAAGAGTGGTGAGAGGTCCACTATGGTATGCAATTTCACAACTGACATAAATATTGTTTGATTAGGCTATTAGTTGGTATTGTTAGAATTATAATATAAAAGTTGTTTGGTTTGATTTGTTTATTTAGTTGTTGATTTGGTTATGTTGTAGGTTATGTCATCAAGTGTAGCACACGGTGGTGATGGCGGGGGTCGTGACCCGCATGGCCATGCGTATTCACTTCCCTCAAGTTGTCAATCGTGTAAGCTATTTTTCATTTTAAATATACGTCTATGCATAACTTTTGAATATTACTAACTTTACTTTTATGTATCCATCTAGCATCAAGTAAAAAAAACGTTCAAAAGGAAGAAATTTAAATTTGTTGGATAAATGGGTTGCAAACAACAACCAGCCACTACCCATTCAGTTTGACCACACTGGAAAACAATATAAAGCTGTCGGAGAAAACAGTCAATTATTTATTAGAGCTGTATCAAATTATGTTTCATCTGTTCCCTTCCATTATCCCACTTGGGAGAAAGTTCCAGATACTTTTAAGATATCTTTGTTTAATACCCTTGAGGTGAGTATTTTATTTTTTTTTTTGTATTTTGGTTATCATATCTTTTATATTATTCTAGTTAATTCCTTTTTCTTTTTTTTTGCAGGAATATTTTGATCTAGAGTCTCACCGTGCTTTAGATCACTGGCACGAAATACAACTTGGAATTCATATGGACTGTCAGAGAGCTTTCAGGGACAGAAGATATGATATGAAGAAATATTTTTTGGATCAAGGAGGTTATGATGATATAGAGCGGGCTAGGAGTCATCCTCCAGATGGCCAGAGTCCAGAGGAATGGGACAAGGTAGTTGAGTTGTTCACAAGTGAACAACATAAACGTCTTTCACAGAAAGGCTCCGATAATAGAGCTAAACAGCTTTATCCAAGTTTGCATGGGAGTCGTTCGTATGCCCAGAGGCGATATCTTCAAGTACGAAGTCATTTTTATCCAATTATGTATTATTAGTTTTCTTTAAATTTAAACATTATTATTTTTAATGGTTAAAGGAGCAACAAACAGGGACTTCGAGCCACATTGAGACGTAGAGGAGGGCACATTATAGGGAAGGGTTTGGATGGGTCAACTCGAAGGCAGAAGAAGATTGGGTAAGTTCAAACTTTATTTGTTATGATTGTTGAATATGTTATTATCATGTATTTATATGTTGTTAGTACTTTAATTAAATTTAGTATGTTAGTTTGTTAATCTAGCAAATTGTTTAATTTAAGGTCAAACACTTGGATAATATTTTTTTCATTATTGGTTATTAAAGCTTTGAAATTGTTATGTACTACTTATGTTTGAATAGGATGGTTTTTCCATTTTACAGCAGTTATGCTATCGAACTTTATAAAAATCTAATAACTTTTTATTTTGTTCTTTAATAATGCAGAAAAAAATTGAAAATCAATATGAACAAATGGAAATGGAGGCGGGTGAGTCACCCGTAAATGAGATGGAATGTTTGGAACGCGCCTTAGGACAAAGGCGTGGTCACACGAGAGGTGTTGGACGAAAGATAAGAAACATCTCTCGCTATGAAGCATCAAGCAAGTCGTCATCACATCGAGATGAGGAATTTAATGCACTTAGGCAACAAGTGCGTGAAATGCATGAGCAGATGAATGAATTTGGAAGAAGTAAATCTAATCTTGACAACGATGAAGATAATCAAGACGATGATAATTAAATAGTTAATTTGTATGGTTTGTAAAAATTTCAATGATGTTTGCATTGGTAGTTGTGTTTGTATAACTCAAATCGTATCAACTTTCTTTTAGGTATTTATGATATTAGCTCTCGTTTTAGTATATAAATTTGTTTTCATAACTTGGAAAATTATAAAAAAAAACAGGTTAATAAAAAAAATAAATATTAAAAACAAAAGAAGTTGGTCTATGGCGACGACATGTCGTCGCTATAGTGTTGGTCAAATTTATTTTATTTTAAAATTTGTTTAAATAATTATAAATAATAAATGACCTATGGCGACGACATGTCGTCGCCATAGCCCAGAAAAAAAAATTGTTTTTAATTAAAATATAATGCGGGAAATCTTTGCCGACAACTCTGTGGCGTCGACATGTCGTCGAGATAGACCTTTGTGGCGACTACACCTTTTGCGACGACAATAAAATGGGCTATAGCTACGGATCTGTGGCGACTGGGGCTATGGCGACGACATGTCGTCGCCATAGGCTATGGCGACGACAAACCCACCCTATCGCGACGACAAATGTCGTCGCCATAGCCCAGTTTTCTTGTAGTGCGTGTATATGATGCATGTGATAAAGTGTTAGACGTTGAGTTAGAAAAAAGATATATTTGGATAAGATATTGAGTTGACGTGGCATACCGCATTCTAAAGTGTCAGACAAAGATTGTAGGCTCACCTTGAGATTTTGGACTAGTTTCCAAGAGGGTTTAGGTACCTGAAATAACATGAATATGACATACCACTCTCAAATGAAACAGTGGCGAAGCTTGAGTCACATCATAAGAGGGCGGGAGCGAAATTAAACTAATTTAACAGGGGCGAATTTTATGAAATAATAATTACCATTCGAGAGTTTGAAGTTGAAGATTTGTTGACGGCGTGTGTGATCGAGTTTGAAGGTGATTAGGATGGACACTTTCTACTAACTGAGTTTGCTTATAAAATAATAATTACCATTCGAGTATTAAGGCAACACCTATTGAGGCATTATTACTAACATGTAGGACCTTGATTTGCTAGTTGGAAGTTGAAGAAAATCACTTAGGTGTAGTTTGTTTTTTCAGAGGTAAAATTTCTGCAGTCTGCGGATCATATCTACAGACATCTGTAGAAAAAGAGGTGGACTAAACTTCTGCAGTTTGTAAGAATAAGATTGTTTGAGCTTTAACTTCTGCACACTACTAAAATAATCACAAATCACAAACAAAATAACAAATCAAACTAAATCACAAACCACAAACATAAAGAACAACCCAAACCAAACAAAACCACAACTCACAAAGCCTAAACAAACCAATTCACAAAGCATAGCAAATCACAAACCACTAACCAGAGATGTTACAGAAGGAGGCGGCGACGGCGAGAGTTCTTGCAGGTGACGGCAGAGCCAATTGCGGTTGCTGGAGAGCTGCAGGGGACGACAACAGTGGGAGGTCGGGAGGGTTCGCAAGGACAACGGCGGTGGGAGCACAAGGACACGTTGGCGGCGCCGGGACGGTTGCAGGCGATGAGATGGGGATAGGGGTACGCGACCGAGATGGTGGGATGGGTTAGAACGATCGAGAGGGGGAAGGGGTTAGAATTTGGGGATTGATATGTTTTGAGAAGAGGTTAGAAGTCAAATTTTGGATTAGCATCAAAAAGAGGTCAAGAAGACCTCAGGCGGAGCTTTTTTAATGAAACATTCTTAAAAAACAAACAGTTTGTAAATGGTAATGTTTGTGCGTGGTCTGCGCGGCGCAAACAGAAGAGCCTGCGCAGACCATTCTTAAAAAAACAAACACCACCTTATATGTTTTAAAGATTGTTTTAGAAACAGTTGATAAGATTACTTAGATTAATGAGAAGTAGAAAGCTGCTCATGATCGACAAAAGAGTTATGTATGCTAATAAGCATAAAAGACGACTGAACTTTAGGTTGGAGATTTGGTTACACTAAAAGCTTCCCTTTCAAATAAGATAGTTACATTTGGAAAACGACCTAATTAAAATCCGAAATACATAGGTCTTTTAAAAACCATATCTTGGACTAGAACAATTATTTATAAATTAAAATTTTCAAAAACTTAGATAGGATTTAACGACACTATTCATGTGTCAAATACACAAAAAAACTAATTATCCAAAGCAAGCTATTCCATTGGAAGATGTACATGCAAGAGAGAAACTGAACTTCACGAAACAGTCGATTAGAATTTTAAATACTAAGGAGTGAAAACATACAAAGAAAGTTGTTCCATTAGTGTTGGTTTAATGGCAAGGTAAGGGACCAAACAAAATTAAAACCTAGGAATTAACAGGTAAATAAAGATCAAATATCCGCACTTGTTTGAATGAACCTTTTGATTTTGAGGATGAAAACTATATTAAGGAATGGAAAACTATAACACCCAATTAAGACACTTACAAGACCATGTCTAGGAATGAAACGATCATGTGGACTATATAGCCGAGAATACCAAGGATTGAAATTAGAATCCAAAAACATTTGGTCGATATGAATATAATAACTAATCTGCGAAAGCTGATGAAATGCATAATTGATAACAACGGAAGCATTAAACTAATGATTTCATATTACCAAAATATTATTTACAAGTTTAAGTACAAATAAATATGTTTAATTTTCATAGAGCTTCCAGGACTCTTCGATAATGACTATCGTGATTGGTTCTTATTAAATTGACGTCAGCAATGTTGGTGAGCTCATGAGAGACAGTTTATAAACAAACAGTTTATCATGCATAAGAATATGGGTCGTATTTCGTCCAGAGGCCTTATGCCTTACAGTTTATAAACAACACTAGAAATGGATTTTGTACCTCCAGCCATCACTTGATATGAAAATGTGTTTGCTATTGGGTCCCAAACCATAGTCGCATGGTCTCCCCACTTCTCGACACATCTACTTAAGTACATAAGGCTCTAGATATACCCCATCAATACATGTATATTGTAGAATTCTCGTTTATTACCTGTTTGACAAGACGAGTGTATTGTTTATTGTAAATCAATTATGATAACTCACCTGAGTTTTTGAACTAGTCTTGGTCATAAGATTTCTAAAACTTCATACCTATCAATTATCAAGATGTGCTTAGATTTCTAACTAAAAATAGGATTTGAAAATGAATAATTATCATCGAGTTAGTTTTGAGTGACTAGTTATAGTTTAGACATGGTTGGTAAGGCTATGCATAACCCATGACCATGTCACCCACTTCATACCCTAGTCATGACTCTTAAACCTTGTTTCCTAACTGAAAGTAATAAACAAATTACACCTAGAACGTACCAACAGTTGCTAGAGGGTATCAGATTCCTTATATCTTGAAAATGGCTTAAAATACCGAGTTTCAAGTTGGGAAATCAAATTAAGATGTGAAAAATGTAATTAGACCGAACTTCTACTTATAGGCCGAATATGGAACTCAAGTTGACCATTACTGTTAGTTATATTTTTTGTCATGAATTATAGTAACTTTAGGTTGTATTTCAGCATATATTTTGCATTAATTGCATGCATCTTTTATTTTAATTATAAAAGAGTAGTTTTAGTAGGATAGAATCTACTCTTGTGTATTTTTGGTTTTTGTAGAATAATCAAATGGCTGAAAAAGATAAAGACTCAAACTTTAAAGATAAAGACTCAAACTTTAAAGATAAAGACTCAAACTTTAAAGATAAAGATCCAAACTTTAAAACCAAAAAAAGAGGAGAGTTGGTTGGAAGAAGGGGGAGAACTCAAAAGATAAAAGGAGGGAGGCTGCAGAAAAGGAGGCATCTTGGAGCACCTTGGAAGGATTTTTGAAGAGATTATTTTGAAGAATCAAGTTCAAGAAGCAACGAGGAGCAATAGTGATTAGGTTTCTTTATTGGTTTTCGATTCGTACTTTCTATTTTATTTTAGTTTTGATTGATCTAGTCGTCATGTCCGGCTAGAACAATCTTTGATTTCAACATTAAGGTTCAATTTCTATGATTTCGTTTTAAACTTATGTGAAGCGTTTATGAGATGTTTTTATTTTAATGGTTTGTTTGTTTGATTCTTGATCTTAAACCCGGATCTAATCCGGTATATATTAGATTGTTAATAAACCTGATCAACTTATTAATTTTTCTAATAAAGTTCTTCAAAATTTAAAACCCTAATCAAGTTTTGCTTTTTGATATAAGGAACAATTAACGGTTTGAGTTTGTCTATGAATTCATTCTCGTTATAGAATCACACAATCTAGTTAGGCATACCGAACGGCGTGTGTGTTTAATTATAATCGATACTTCTATCGTTGCAACCCGCACACTAAGATCCGAACGGCGTGAGCTTAGAGTAGCGGGTTGGCTCCAATCAACGAACTGCGATTGATTGGACATTAGATAGAGGGGATATCCGAACGGCGTGATGTCTAGTATCGATACAAACCATTAATTGAAAATTGTCATTGCACCGTAATCGTTAATGATCGTAAGCCAAATCAAATCAAGAAATTACCTTAGTGTTGGAATTAGTTTTTATATTTGATTTATTTCATAATTTAACTAACGTCTTCAATAATCTCTTTTTCATAATAAAAAAATACAAAAAAATGTCAATTTTCGTTTTTCTGGCAGAACCTTAACACGGCCGCGTGGAATTTCCTTTACAGTTTTGACACGGCCGTGTCGGGTCACTGGATTTTTTTTACTTTTTGCAATTTACTTTTAGTTTTAGTTTGTAGTTAAAACCCCCACCTTCCTTAGTCCATAATCAATCAAAAGTAATTGTGCTAAGACGATTTTGGTATAAAATAATTGACACGTATCCCTGAGGACACGAACCCTACTTCCGCTCATACTATTCTTAGTGTGTGTACGGTAGGTTCACATTTTTATTAATTATTTGCTGGATTCGACACCCAACAAATTGGCGCCGTTGCCGGGGATACGGCGATTCTAATCATTTTATGCCAAGATCTTTTCGTACAGGTACACCACTCGAGATTGACTCGGAGATTGAGAAGACCGCAAAAAGGTTAAGGAAACAAGCGAAGCTCCGAAAGAAGTCAGCAAGTTCCTCAACACCACTTACTTCACCTCCGGTCACAGACATTTGGCAAGATATACCCTTGTCAAGTGAATCCGAATCCGACACCGAATCACCACAACCCTCACAAACAACCACCACTCCACCACAATCACCTATCCATCAAGAACCACCCTTACCCGAACCAACCATGGCAGCTCCAGCCGAACAAACCCTTAGACAATGGGCAACCCACGATGTTACCCAACAACCCCTCTGCATAAACTACCCCGCTATGGTGAACTTTGAGTTGAAATCCGGCCTCATCCACTTGTTACCACTCTTTCGAGGGCTTGAGAATGAAGATCCTCATAAGTTTCTCAAGGAATTTCATGTTGTGTGTTCCGGAATGAAGCCGCACAACGTTACTGAAGACCAAATCAAGCTTAGGGCATTCCCCTTTGCTATGCAAGATTCAGCTAAAGAATGGTTATATTACCTACCACCGGGGTCGGTAAACACATGGAATGATCTTGCAAAACTGTTTTTAGACAAGTACTTCCCAGAAGTCAAAGCATCTATTCTACGCAAGGAGATCATCGGGATCAAACAAGCAAAAAGAGAAGCTTTGCATACTTATTGGGAAAGATTCAAGAAGCTTTGTGCTCGATGCCCACAACATGGCATCTCGGAACATCAATTACTTCAATACTTTTGTGAAGGGTTAGCACCATTAGAAAGGCGTTTGATAAATGCCTCTAGTGGAGGAACTTTACTTGATAAAACACCAACCCAAATCAGAGAATTGATAACTTCCATAGCCGAAGATACCAAACATTCCTCACAAGAAGATGGATGGTATGAAGATGTACCACGGGCGGTTAAAGAAGTGAGCACACCTCACATTGAAAGCCAACTTGCTGAGTTGACTAAAGCTGTAATGCAGCTTACAAAAGGCAAGGAAGCTGAACAAAAAGCTCGAGCGTGTGGAATTTGCTTACAATTTGGACACCCCACTGATATGTGTCCCACACTTCAAGAAGACGTTGAAGAAGCACAAGCAATAGGAGGTTATCCGGGGCAGAATTCAAGATCTTATGAACAACAAAGAAATAACCAAAATTGGGGACAACCACCCAATCTTGGTTATCCACAAAGACCCCCACAATTCCATCAAAGACCTACATTTCAGATGCAAAGCGATCAACAAAACTACCAACCTCGACAACAACAACAAGCAGGGAACCCAGGGATGTCTTTAGAAGACATTGTCAAGAATTTAGCAACCAACACACACACATTCCAACAAGAGACAAGAGCTAGCATTAAGAACTTAGAGCAACAAGTGGCTCAACTTGCCAATTCCGTAAGTAAGTTGGAATCTCAAGGTAAACTACCCGCTCAAACCGAGACAAATCCTAAGCATAATGTTTGTGCTATTAACTTGAGAAGTGAAGAGAGTTGTAAAGGCCCTGGAATACATGAAATAGACAAGAAGGAAGCGACCTTTTATGCAAATAAGAAGGATAAAAAGAATAAAGCATCAAATCCAGTTAAAAATGATGTGAGATTTACTCCTTTGCCTCCATTCCCATCAAGACTAAGAGGTACACAAAAAGAAAGGGAAGAACAAGAAATCATGGAAACTTTCCGGAAGGTAGAGGTAAATATTCCACTTCTTGATGCTATTAAACAAGTTCCAAGGTATGTTAAATTTTTAAAAGAACTTTGCACGTCAAAGAAAAAGCTGAAAGATAATGAAACAATAAAGGTAAGTGAAAATGTTTCTACTGTTTTACAAAAGAGATTACCCCCAAAGTGCAAGGATCCAGGAATCTTCACCGTTCCTTGTAAATTGGGGAATGTTAGTATTCCTAGAGCAATGATTAACCTTGGAGCCTCTGTTAACGTACTACCATACTCAATTTTTAAAACACTTAATGTAGGACCGTTAAAGAGGACCGGGGTAGTCATTCAATTGGCCGATAAGTCCATAGTACACCCGAAAGGTGTACTGGAGGATTTGTTGGTTCAAGTGAATGAACTAGTGTTCCCAGCTGATTTTTATGTGTTAGACATGAATGATGATGACTTCACAAATTCAAGTTCTATCTTGTTCGGAAGACCATTTTTAAAAACTACTAGAACTAAGATTGATGTTTATAATGGTACACTTTTTATGGAGTTTGATGGGGAGGTAATCAATTTCAACATAGATGATGCAATGCGATATCCCAGTGTTATTTCTTCTTTGAATTGGTTAGATATTATTGAACCTTTAACTGATGATTGTTTTGAGTTATCTAATCATGGTGTTCTAGCATTGGTGTTAAATAGAAGCATTGATGAATTAATAACAAAGGAGCTTAATGAAAAGTTCAAGCTTGGGGAGGTGTTGATGGAAGTTTTGATATTCATGAGTACACAAAAGAAAACAAGGTATGAAGAACAAAAAATAGAATTACCAATTACTAATGAAAAAGTTTTTTTATTTATTCCACAGGCACCAGACTGAATGAGACTTCCAAAAGTCTAGCCAAAGACGTTAAAGAAAGGCGCTACGCGGGAGGCAACCCGTATTTTGTTTGTTTTTCTATTTCTATCTTGTTCTAATTTTTTTTGTTATTCATTTCATCCTTTGCAAAAAAAAAGGTGTCAAACAGGAGGTTGAAACGGCCGCGCAGCGATTGCTTTATAAAACAGACACGGCCGCGTAAACCTTCTGAGTTAAAAAAAAATGCTCAAACATGTCTCTAAACAGAATTGCTACTTGGCTTCTTCCTGACCTTGACTTCACAACCACATTTATCCTTCGTTCTTTCCACCTCACCATCAACCACCTCAGTAAATTTCATCACACTCTCTACTCCACGCCTCGAGGACGACGCTGAATTCAAGCTTGGGGAGAGGTAATTTTAATTTAATTTTTTTTTCGTCTTATTTATCATTCAATTACATATTGCATATTGCATTTAGGGTTGCATCATAGTCATGGTAGTTTTAGGAACTGCAATTAGGACTGCATTGTATATAGTTAATCATAGTATTAGGTATGCATAAAAAAAACAAAAAAAAAAACAAAAAAAGGTAACATCTTCGTAGCCTCGGGAAAGATTTTGAGAATGACATGAAAAATGATATTACCTTTATTATGCTAATCGTAGGTTGCGTGCACAAATAGGTTGATAGTAATAAATAGATAAATGTGCTCCGTTATGCTAGTGCCCTTTGTTTTTGGTTTACAAAGATAAAACACCTAATAGCCATGTGTGCCTAATGTCAATCTGATCACATAAGGAAACTGAGACCTAGCAAAAATAGGTTGAGAGCCGAGTCCAAATGAAAAAAAAAATCAGAAAAAAAAGAAAAAAAAAGGAAAAAATAGAGAGAAAAGAAGTTAGTGACATGATAAATAAGCCGCAATAATGGCAAATGAAAAAAAAACATTTGTGATATCGTGTGGTGAAAAATTGACCACTTGCTCTCTATAGTCCTTGAGGTTAGGAAGGTTTCCACCGTGTGAAGAAAGGTGTTGGCACACTTAAATAACTAACTTAACGCGGCTTAATTGATATGAAATGATAAATCCGGAACTTAAGGGTTAGAGGATCATAACTTGCAAATTGGGCACATTTGTTTATAAAAATCTTGGAAATCCAATTTGTCACGATAACTGAAAATTAGCATAATAAGATGATTTCATGCTCATACTTCTTACGCGGGGCTAAGATTGGTATTGCCAGCATCCTAATTATATAACTATCTATTCTCTTTTTACTTTTAAGGTTATTCCTAGTCTTGACTTCCTTGAGGACAAGGAAAGGTTTAAGCTTGGGGAGATTTGTTAGTTATATTTTTTGTCATGAATTATAGTAACTTTAGGTTGTATTTCAGCATATATTTTGCATTAATTGCATGCATCTTTTATTTTAATTATAAAAGAGTAGTTTTAGTAGGATAGAATCTACTCTTGTGTATTTTTGGTTTTTGTAGAATAATCAAATGGCTGAAAAAGATAAAGACTCAAACTTTAAAGATAAAGACTCAAACTTTAAAGATAAAGACTCAAACTTTAAAGATAAAGATCCAAACTTTAAAACCAAAAAAAGAGGAGAGTTGGTTGGAAGAAGGGGGAGAACTCAAAAGATAAAAGGAGGGAGGCTGCAGAAAAGGAGGCATCTTGGAGCACCTTGGAAGGATTTTTGAAGAGATTATTTTGAAGAATCAAGTTCAAGAAGCAACGAGGAGCAATAGTGATTAGGTTTCTTTATTGGTTTTCGATTCGTACTTTCTATTTTATTTTAGTTTTGATTGATCTAGTCGTCATGTCCGGCTAGAACAATCTTTGATTTCAACATTAAGGTTCAATTTCTATGATTTCGTTTTAAACTTATGTGAAGCGTTTATGAGATGTTTTTATTTTAATGGTTTGTTTGTTTGATTCTTGATCTTAAACCCGGATCTAATCCGGTATATATTAGATTGTTAATAAACCTGATCAACTTCTTAATTTTTCTAATAAAGTTCTTCAAAATTTAAAACCCTAATCAAGTTTTGCTTTTTGATATAAGGAACAATTAACGGTTTGAGTTTGTCTATGAATTCATTCTCGTTATAGAATCACACAATCTAGTTAGGCATACCGAACGGCGTGTGTGTTTAATTATAATCGATACTTCTATCGTTGCAACCCGCACACTAAGATCCGAACGGCGTGAGCTTAGAGTAGCGGGTTGGCTCCAATCAACGAACTGCGATTGATTGGACATTAGATAGAGGGGATATCCGAACGGCGTGATGTCTAGTATCGATACAAACCATTAATTGAAAATTGTCATTGCACCGTAATCGTTAATGATCGTAAGCCAAATCAAATCAAGAAATTACCTTAGTGTTGGAATTAGTTTTTATATTTGATTTATTTCATAATTTAACTAACGTCTTCAATAATCTCTTTTTCATAATAAAAAAATACAAAAAAATGTCAATTTTCGTTTTTCTGGCAGAACCTTAACACGGCCGCGTGGAATTTCCTTTACAGTTTTGACACGGCCGTGTCGGGTCACTGGATTTTTTTTACTTTTTGCAATTTACTTTTAGTTTTAGTTTGTAGTTAAAACCCCCACCTTCCTTAGTCCATAATCAATCAAAAGTAATTGTGCTAAGACGATTTTGGTATAAAATAATTGACACGTATCCCTGAGGACACGAACCCTACTTCCGCTCATACTATTCTTAGTGTGTGTACGGTAGGTTCACATTTTTATTAATTATTTGCTGGATTCGACACCCAACAATTACGGATGGTAGCGGTTCGCTACCTCCCCTTGGTCTTAGTGCCAGCCGCCAAGGTACCGGCTTTGACTGATCTTTTCCACCTCAAATGTAAACGGATCATTACAAAGTCAGTGGCGGTTCACTATGATGTGGAGTCGTCAGGCATGTACTGAGAGTTGACAATTAGTCATATGACGCGTGTCAACACCATAAAGGTTGCTAACCCTATAATGAACCGAACAAACACGAACATCAATATGTTTGTGTTCGTTCATTTAACTTTTACCGAACACAAACATATAATCGTACACGATTTTTTGTTCATGTTTGTTTATTAAGAAAATAAAATTGTTTGTGTTCGTTCATGTTTGTTCTAAAAAGCTAAATGAACACTTCACAAATATAAACGAACACAAATGAACAATAATAAACGAACATAAATGAAGAATAATAAACAAACATAACTTAACACAAAAAAAACCCTTAAATGATCATTTTGGAATTTTCAGGTGTATTACTGAAAATTAAAATCTCATTAAACTTATAGGTTTCTAGTATAACATAATACAGTTATGTTTCAAATATTAAGACATAATATCCTTTTATTAATTAATATATATATATATATATATATATATATATATATATATATATAAACGAATATAAATGAATGAATATAAACGAACGTAAATTAAGGAAGATATATGAACGGACATAAACGAATGTTCGTGAACGCAAACAAACGAACCAAACATGTGTTCATGCTTGTTCGTATAATTAAACGAACATAATTTTTTTGTTCATGTTCATTCATTTCCTAAATAAACGAACATAAACGAACTTATCACCGAACAATTTATGAACGTTTGGTTAAATTACAGGCCTTAACAAAATAAGAAGGATGTTTATGCTAAAAAGAGTACTATAAAAAGAGAAACAAGTACCAAGAAGCCCTTTAATCTCTAAAAATTCAAAAGTAACTAAGAGAATGGAGGCAAGAAGAACCATATGATGTTGAAGTGAATACAATTTATGCATCTTCAAATATATGTGTGAGGAAAGATTAAGTAAGGATATACAATCTAAAAGAAAGTCGAAAGTTGGAAAAGGATGGTTGTGTAGAAAAAACAACAAGCATCAATGCCATCCGTATCTATTAAAGCTCTCATGGATGAATGTCCTTAACTATTAATCTAACTGTCATTTCCTTGCAACAAGGGTGTCCCTCTCATATTCTAGATAACCAAACGAGCTTGATAAAAATGGAGTATATTAAGAAGTATGTGTTTGGATTTCATTGCTTAATATTTAGAGTTGAGTTTAATGCAAAAACTACTTTTGTAAGAAAACATTATTAACACATAAATAACTTCTCAAGTACCAACCAAAAGTTGTAAAGCTAGAGCTATACAATATCACTCAAGAAATTGAAAATGAAAATTGAAGGGATTAATAGGTGCACAAGCAACATTAAACTTTGGTATACTATATTAGAGTTGTTTATGAAGCATTAAATTGATCTTACAAAGCTTCCTATGATAAAAGACAATGATGATGAAATAGCTAATTAAGGATTTGGAAGGTTAGTTGAAGAACTATATGGCTAGCACAGAGAAATAAACTTTAGTATTAAATTTAAATAAGTGAGTTTTAACATCATCAGTTGTAAGGTGAGTTTGTTAGACCTTACAAAACTATATGATATCAAAAATCCGAACTGGTCAAAAGAATAAATCTTTTGATTAGTAGATATGACACATTAGGAGAATACAAGATCCTCTAAAGATTTCTCTAAAGACTATTAACTGATCAATGTTTCATCGGTCTCGGATCATCTGATGAAATTCAATTATAGGCTCCATTGATAGCTAATGTGAAGATTAACTAATGAGAATCCCCTAAAGTTATATATGAAGAGAAAAATCCTTTGATTAGTGGATGTCATCTAATGACCTTTCCACTAAAGTTCATTCAGGTTTGATTCCATTGAAGTTCAAGTTAGTTACATAATCTATATATTCTTTAATGTGAGTCATCAAAAAACAAAAACAAGAAAAAACATATTATTATCTTCATAACCAGTAATAACAATCCTAATGACTTCAGGTCAGTTTAAATGAAATACAAAGTATTTTGTATCAATTCTACGTGTATTTGTGTATGTAATGATTTTTAGATCTAGTGTGTGAAATCATTCTTCACCATTGGAGAATTATGTAAGCTTGGTGTACGAAGGAGTTTGTGTGTTTGTATTGAAACCTTAATTGTTAATGCAATCAGAGATGATGTTCTTCATGTCTTAATCCTATTGATTTGTTGGTTCATGATATTCTATTCTTCTTATCTCAACTCCATTTGCGTAAAAGTACACGAACCCAACAATTATACTTTGTGTTCCTGACGTAGTTGATTCATAAATAGATCGCAACTTACGAGATTCTCATTTTAATTTTTTCTATATAATTATAGTTATAGCAATTAAAAGTTGTAAGTTAATAAATGGCCTTAGGACATTAATTAGGGGGAAGGCAAATGCACCATGACTAATTCATGTCGAGCTCAATTGCTTATTTTTCATTACAGGTATTTTATATATTTATATTATATAGATGTATTAAAATATAGTACGTGTTATTTCTTTATATAGTATAATCTCATATGTGACAAAAGAATGTCTAATAGATTGCGCATCGCATTATATTGACCCTTTTCTCCAATTTACATTTGATATGTAGGAGATTTTTTTACAAGTATGAGCTAATTAATTAAAGTTTTTATGAAGTTCAATTATGTTGTTGTATGTCTATAAATTGTTTAGAAAATGTAACACAACATATTACATTTTTTTCTTCAAAACTCAATATCGTTTTATTTCCACTTCGTTATAATTATTTTAACATATTCAAAACAATCAATAAAAGTCACAGACTCTGTATTCGTCCAAAAAACGGATAGTTACACATCATTACACTCTAGATTCTAGGCACCTTAAATTGAGAAATTAACAAGGCTGAATAATATACATCGTCGAGAAACAATATAATGTGGTCACGTTGATGACGTTGTTCTTTGCGACTGGTGGTGAAAAAAGGAAAGAGAGTTTGGAAATTGTGTTGTATCTTCGAGGTAAGTCTTCATCGATATAACTAAGGAAACACAAAAGAAAAAAGAGTATAATGATAACGTGTTAGAAATTATAAAACACATATAAATCAATTTTTCAACTCATTCAACTATACCATATTATCAACTAACACATACATCATATATCTATATTCTGTTATAATAATCTGCGGATGACTTTATTAGCTTTTTACATTAATATATATTTAAGAGTTTACGATGACCATTTTTTTTCTTTTTTTTATGAATTTGACTATATTAGTTAGTTTTTAAACACACATGGTCTTATATGATTAACGATAAAACAATAACGGAATAATATTGGTTACAAATATCATAATTTAGTTAGACTGCAATTTAATTGTATAGTTATTTACAATTAGTAATGAAATTTCTTTACAAATCTAATCATATGTAATTAAACATTCTATTTTTTGTTTCATAAATTCTTAAAACCTTCTCTTATTTTATATGACTTCATATTTTATTTTTACAAAACTTTTATTATCCTCAAATTATAAGATATTTCATAAATTAATTGGTGAAGTTATTTACCATAACTACTTGTGGGTTGACTCGCGCAATGGGACGGACGCCACCGAGTCTTTTCTAGAGAGCGTAATCTAACCCGATCTGCTCTAAACACTGTTTATATTATTATTATTATTATTATTATTATTAACTATTATTAATAATTATAATATTATTATTACTATTACTATTATTATTATTATTATTATTATTATTATTATTATTATTATTATTATTATTATTATTATTATTATTATTATTATTATTATTATTATAATATAAACAAATATCAAACTATAACATGAAAATGACTGAATAAAAAATAGGAGATATCATTATACGTAACGTTACACATGAATTATTAATATAATACCAACAATAACAACTTCCAAATACTTTATTCCACAACAAAATTTTCACACTCTAGCTAGATTCATCCTTCTTCTTCAAAAGATATGGGAACGGAGGTTGAGCAAAAGCCCCATCAACAAACAACCTTGATAACACCCTATTGAACCCTTCCGTCAAATGTAACCCGTCCCAACTCATATATCGCGACGGATCGTCGCACGAGCTCGTGCCCGGGGCACCGCACGTGCTCAACGGGCTCGGGACGAAGTTATAAGCTCCACCTCCCGTCCCGCAACATGTCCTAAACCGCTCAACGAAACCATACTTCGCAGCGTTCTCGTATACCTCACGGTACGCATGCCAATCGTCGCCATACACTATCACCGCATGCGGAAACTCTTTACGTAGATCATGTAGTTTCTCTTGTAGTACCATGTTATGGTCGTAGCTTTCTTTGTTCTTTTCCGCCACACAACCGGTTCGGTCTAGTTCGGTCGGAGGGGCGACGAGTGAGAACGACAAAGGGAAACACCCCGTCGTCGGTAACCCTTGCACGACGACGTACTTTGCGCCCATTTTTAGAAGTTGTTTTATAACTCGTGTTTCGTACCTTATGGCTAGCTTTTGAATAGTTTTGCTAGTGATGTTGGTTCCAAATATGTTAGTGTAGTCATTAGCACCGATCTGACCGATCCACACCAATGCATCGTCGAAAACCGCCTTGCATTCGGCTGGAGTCGAACCGGAGTGTTTACACCCCGAGCCCTTGATGAAGTCCTTGAACCATGTGAGTTGTGTTGGGAGTGCCTCTGGGATGGTGGCTAAAGTGGCGTTGTTTTTGATGTAGAACGAAAGGGGGATGGCGGTGCAGCCGCCGAAGGCGAAGTTGACGCCGTGGGTGGTGTCCGCGGACTTGTTGAGGTACGGTGGGAAGTATGGTAGGTTGAGTGATTCGGCTATGAAGTCGATGAAGAGGCGGCCGTCGGAGTATCTGTGGGTCGAACGGTTGAAGAATGTGCGGCCGTAGGGGAGGCTGGAGACGTGGCGGTAGATGGCGGGTCCGGTCGTGTCGTTCGTGTTGCCGGTGTCGGTGTACGAGTCCCCGAACACGTAGACTTTTTTGAACGAATGGTGGCCGGACATGGCGGAAGAAATAGGAGAAAGGAGAATGATGCAAAGGGAAAGTGTAACAAGACCAAAAGTGTGTAAAGAAGACATCTTGTTTTTTTTTTTTTGTTTTTGTGTGTTTTTTTAACTTAATTGGTTATGTCATTTGGGTTTTATACATGGAGGTTGTGTTGTGAAATTACATGTTTGTCCTTGAGATAGTCAAAGCTTCTAGTTTTTTAATAGAAATTAAGGTTATCATCTGGCGGCTATTTCATTTGACTGTTTATTTATTTTAACGAATAGTCTTAAAAGATATTTTAACTAAAATGACAAATGTTTATAGTTTAGTTTAATGCTCTTTCAAATTTGGCCTAGGAGATAGACAATATTTCCGTTTAAGTGATGTATCAATAACATATAAAGATGAAGATATTATAGGTTCAAATCTTATTTTGAGCTAAATATTTTGAACAAAATACTCAGAGTTGAGTCAAAAAAAATTTTAATAATATGTTTTCTTTTGAGGAGGTTGAGGATACTATCAAGGTTGGAAAACAGATAGGTGAGACAGATTAAAATAATACATATCTTCTAAAACAAGGTCGTACGTTTGCTGTTTAAAAAAATGATAGTATTTCACATATATTATTTATAAATCATTTGTTTAATTATTAAGATTCAATTACGAACAAGTTCCCAAACTTTTTAAGATCGCTACTGTAGAGCAGGGACGTGACGTTTATAACAAAAACTATTAAAAAGAATACGTAAAGATGTGTGGGGTTTATCAATGCCAGAGCCAGAGGTTTTTTTTCGTAATTGTGTCACTATTTTGGGTGCTTGGATTTTGATTTTTAAAAATCCAAGGTTAACTATAATTTTCGGGTCCGGTTACATCGGTAGGTATGTTCGGGTCAAACTTTTAAGAAGTTTACATCACAATTTTAGTTTTGTTCGGTTGATTTAATTTTGTTTGTATGATTTTTGAATATGACTTGAGTTTGGTTCATATGATTTTGAAGGTAATTATAAATTGTAGTTTAAAACTTCCTTTTCATATTTTATTTACTTAATGATAATTACTTGTTTTACTTAGTAAACTCAAATATTTTTTAATAACAATTGCTCAACATATAGATATTACCAACTCTACAAGAAGAAACTAAAGAACATTTTTTTTTTAATTTTAATCAATTACACATAGTGCAAGCTCTCAAAACCAATATGTGTACCTTCAACACTAATAAAAATACTATACCTAAACCATAAGTCCGTTCTCTCTAGTATCCATAACCATAGCAACATCCACATCCACCTGATATCTAATTAAACATAATATAATAAAAGTACTTAAATAAACAACGTACATAATATTCCACAGTAGTTTATTCTATTAAACTGTCTCTTTTTGTTTTATTTTCTTTGGTCTATATTTCAGCATATGTTCAAGCCCCTAAAACAAGAAAACAAACTCTAGATAAGTTTTTGCTTACCGATTGCTTTGGTGGTCCAAATTGATGGCCAATTAGTCAAACCAAGAGAGGAGAGTCATGGAGTCATTCATGGTCGTAATTTATATAATTCTATATTGAGATACCAAGTTATTATTAATATGTCAGGATTCGAGCCCGGGTGTATTCGCAGTAAGTCATACTGTCCATGCAAGTTCATAATTGGTATATATCAAATCTGGAGAACAATGGCGGACCTAGGCTTTGACTTGATGGGGCAGTCGCCCGTCGTAAAATTTTTTATTTTTTATTGTGATATATATGTGTGAAAATCTCAAGCGTCTGTTTTAAAATTATGCAATCGCTCCACTTAATTTTACCTCTCATGAAAAAATTTTCTGGATCCGTCACTACTAGAAAAAGTGAATATTACATTAAACTTACATCTGAAACTTTGTAAAACCACGTCGTTTGCTTAAACTAACATCTGATAGGTTCAAGCTTACCATAAATCCAGAAAAAAAAATACATATTTGTGAAAGTTTTTCTTTATTCGTTCCGTTTACATCTTATATCGACAAATGTGATTTCATTTAATAAAGAATCCAACTCTCAGTTTCAATCATGAATTCAAACTATTAATATTTTTTATATTTGTATTTTATTGACGGTATATAATCGTCATTTTCAGTGGACACTGGATTAGGGATTTTTTTATGTGACTAATTTCAAATCAATATTTTATAATACATGATTGCAATGTGAATTTATCACCCCACTAATTTTCTTTAGGCCATCTTTCTTTTCTGTGAGATGGAAGTATTTAGGGTAGTTGGACTAGGTTTTGAAGCTAATTTACAAAATTATGTAGATTTAATTAAAATAAACAAAGTAGTTTTAGAGAGTTTCTATGTAAACTTACAGAAACTCATATACAATTTCTTAATAAAGAGACTGAAGCCACGTTGGTGTGCGTCTATGTGTGACATAATTAACACTGCAACACTGAAGGAACGAGAGAAAACACCAAAAACAGATGAAATATAGGACTCACATAGAAGCTACACGATAACTTAATGATTCTTGGGGTGTAGCTCTTCTGTTGGCTATACGAGAGTTTTACACGGAAGACAACCAAGTGATACAAGAACTAAATGTAGGAACCGTTCATATAAAATTTGAACAAAAATATATTTTTGTTAATATAAACAATACAACATAATATAAAACAAAAGTTACAATGCTCGTTACAATTAAAAATAAACAGAAAACAGAAGAACGAAAATGAAAAAGACTGAGGATCGTGTTAGAAACTGTGCCTTTAAAACAAATTCCGAGTCTCTCAAGAGAATTCATTTTGTTTCCCAGGGCACAACAGGCAAAGCAGTTGCTGCTGCCAGGTTTGATATAGAACCCGAATTAGATTGTAGAAGAAAAAATCATTAATGGAGGATGTTTAGAGAACCTGTTTGATGCAAGTATTTGAGTTGTTGTTGGTGTATTGTCTACTGAGGTACCCTCAGTATATATAGAGGAACTCGGACTGAAACAACTTAGTCAGCAATTAATCCGAAATCATAACAGCTCAATAAATTCTTCAATGCTGATTATTCCGGTTTAATGACTTGGTCGAGAAATGTAATCGGTTTCAGTCAAGATGTAACAGAGTTGTTACTAGTCACAGCTGTTTCGAACCACATGGACTCAGACCACGCACCAAGATTAGTCGCACCTAACCGGTCCCTCGAACCAACCTTCGAAAATACTAAAGTGCGCCATCAAAGAGTCATATTGCGCCTACATGCGCACCCCGCACGCGCAAGTGCGAGTTAAGGGTGCGTACGCAAATCCACTTAGTGTGATACTTGGAAAAACAATAAATAAAAAGGCTATAGAACATAAAACACTTGACATTCTATCTTTCCTCCAATAAGAGACAACTTACCACACCATTAAATCCTCATACAAATTCCAACATATGAGCATTGATATCACATTTAACACATAAAATTTATGGAGTAAATATTAATAAACATATTAATATCAATATAAATTTCTAACACTAAATGCCTCCTATAGAGCTATACGAGTCGTATGGTTCTTCTGTTTCTTGATTACACCAGATTATATGGAAGAATAACAAGAACACAAGAACTAAACTAATTCTGTAGCCCCAGCCCTATAAGAGTCATATGGTTCTTTCTAGCCTCAACCCAGAACACTTTAATCCCATGACTAGGTGTAAAACGTAATTCTAAATTAATACATAGATGACTAGTAAGTACACACATGAATGTGTTGTAAAAGTTTCAAGTAAATACTATAGATGTGTTTATTTCACGTTTATATCATGTTCAAGCACGCCCGAACTCACATCGATGAGTTTTGTTATAGGTTTTTTTCAAGAGATAAATTAGATCTGAAGTTATCTTTAGAATACATGCATGGGCGAAGCTTATTGAGGGCGGGGAGGGGCCCCACCCCCTTCATTTTTTCGTTAGTAGTGTTAATTTTCAGCTTGGTAGTGTAAAACTTCGGTCCGATAGTGTAAATTTTTTAATATATATAGAGTTCGCCCCCTTTAAAATAATTTACTTTCGCCCTCCTCCTATATTGTGGTTCAAGATCCGCCACTTAATACATTGTTATTATCTTTTTTCTCTAAGTATATGTTTAGTGTGATCCTTTGAAAGTCATATTTACCCCTCAACCTAATGTACGGCACAAACTTTGATATTATTGTCCACCTAATCATCAGTCATCGAATGGGGTGATCATCTTACCCCTCTCCGAAAAGGTTCTAATATTATAAATCGACATTAGCTTATACACGTCGAGTAGTTCTATAAGAGGCATATAGGGTCGAACACAATAAAAGCAAAGAAAATACAGGGGGGTTTGTTAGAGAGCTATATGCGCCCATATAGCACGACCCTTTATACGACACATATAGGCGTATACGATGTGTATAACAAATTTCGTCATTGGCTACGAGGTAAAATTCAGGTGGTTGTTAGAGGGGTTATAGCCCCATATAGGGCTATACGACCCCTTTATACGACGTGTATAGGGCTATAAGACCGTATAGAAATCCGCAGAGGTTTATTAATAATTGGGGGGTGTCCCCATAACCGAACCCTTCCTAAAATTTACCCATAACCGAACCCTTCCTAAAATTAATAGGTTAAAAAGTAAAAACGTATATTAGTTGTAGTAAAGGAGGTAAAGTTCAAACTTTAGAAAGTTGAAGGTTTATTTACAAATTTTGTCAGTGGGATCCCAGTGGCATTACTAAGGTGCTGTTTGTTTTTTCTGCAGCAGAATGTCTGCAGTCTGCGGACCACATCTGCAGACATCTGTCGGAAAAGAGGTGGATCAAACATCTGTAGTCTGTAAGAAGAATACTGTTTATTTTTTAACATTTGCAGACTGGTAAAATATTGTATAATTAAAGTAAACCTGTTTTATAAATTTGACTACCAAAGTCAAAATCAATGTCTGAATCCAAATCAAAATTTCAAGTTCACAAATCACAACTAGTCAACTTGACTACCAAAGTCAAAATCAAGCCACCAAACCAATCACACAGACAACAAACACCACATGAACATGATGCTAAAATCACCTTCACTTCTAAACCTAAATCACCACCACAAACACATCTAAACTCAAAAATCAACGCATAAACACCACAAACAAACCACAAAAATCAATTCCCACTTTTAGCAGCTTCCCCGCCATCAGAACAGAACTGGGACGCCAGTGAAGGAGGGCGACGACGGGAAGGAGGGCAACGGTCGTAAGGGAGGGCGGCGGCCGTAGGGAGGGCGGTGACGGGGAGGGCGCGACGGTGAAGGAGGGCTGCATGAGGGCCGCGGCAGGTGGCTGCAGACGGTGGTGGGTTATCCGATGGCGGTCCGCAGGGAGGCGGGCGCAGGTGGGGGGCACAGGAAGGCGGGCATAGGTGGGGGAGGGGGCGACGATGGTCTGGCCGGTGGGGTGGCGATGATGAGACTTGGGAGGGAGTATGGGAGGAGGTTCAAGTGGTAGGAGGTAGGAATGTATTGTAAAGTAGAGAAGAGGTTAGAAAACCTAAGAAGTGGTAGGTCCATGGCTTCTCCACGCAGACGTCAGGAAGATGTTTTTTAATGAAACGTCTTCCAAAAAACAAACAATCTGCAGATCCCAACGTCTGCGCGTGGTCTGCGCGGCGCAGACAAAAGAGGTCAGGAAGTGCTTCTCAGAAAAAACAAACACCCCCTAATTGTGTTATATATTATAACATGTATAAGTTTCTAGAACATATTAAGTTATCGTAGAATTAAATAAAAAAAGGTCCCAAAGTACCGCACACTAGGAGAAAAAAGAAAATGTCACAGAATAGTAACCAAGTTTTAAAAGTGTTTTAATTTACTCACTCATGCATATTTTTCTCAAATTGGACCACCAAACGACCAAATCGAGTCATCATTAAATTTTTCTTATGTTAAGAAAGTAACGGTGGAAAAGACGTGGGGTCAGAATTTTCAATATATAAAAGTATATTAAAAAATAAAAAAACATGTTAATTATGAAAAAAATAAAAAAAGTACCTAAAATTTACCTCAACGTTTCATATCAGTATCAAAAGATAGAAAAAAATATTTTCTAATTGAAACCAAAAGTATAACACGCTAAAAAACATGTTAAGACTTTTAATTTATATAAAATATAAAAAAAGATGTGATTTAATTAGAACACTTTTAAAACTTGAGTTACTTAATTGAAACACTTTTGAAAGTTGGTTACTATTTTATGAAGTTACCCAAAAAAAAGACGACCCAAAGTGATCCGTTGTTTCTATCTTGCAAAATACTTGTTCGACATCAAGAGAGGATCCAAAAGAGGAATTTCGAACTATTAGGAATATATTGAAGCAAATTGTGTGGTTTGAGAGTTTATGTATATTTTTCTCTCGGGAGACATGAAAAATATGCCCCATTGAAAATATTTATGGATTTCTTGTCTAATAAGTATCACAACCAGATCCAATGATAAGTCCATAAACAATTTTAGCAAAATCACAAAAATTCCTTCAAGAAATCCGAAAGTACTTTCGTATAGCTAGTTTTGAGATCATGATTCTTGAGTATAAGTCTATAACTATGTAATTTAGATGTTTTATCACATCCTGATATTAAGATGATATACTCTTCAATTAAATGTTGTTGGTTCAAATTCTGTAGTGTGTAAATCTAGTGATTTTGAAAGAACAATAGAGAACATGTGTATTCGCCGGTAATGAAAAAAAAATATTTATTTTAAATAATAATTGTTGATTTAAAAAAATAACTTAGATATGTACAATAATCTTAGACCAATAGACCTTAGACACTACCAGTGGTAAAAGGCCTGGCCCTAGTAAAAGAGAAAGGCCCATATGTACCCACACTCCCAAAAATTTCATTTTAAAACTGGTAAAAGACTTGAAAGCCCGGGTTAAAGACAAAATTAAATAACAAAATAATTATGAAAAGTTATAATAAATTTAATCGTTACATTTTCTACCTTATAATTTTTGACCCTTAAATTCTTGCATGTTATCTTTTAGTTATTATTCATATTATTAAATAACTAAAAGTAAAAGTTTAACTGATGTTTGCGTTTATTTAGGTCCGTTAAGTAGCCAAGTGTGTTTGTAACATGATGTTCTTACGTTCATTTTGTTCTTAATTATTTTTTATTTAAATCCAAATTTATAAGATTTAAGAAAAAACGAGTTTTTATGACCTTTTGTTCTTAATTATTTTGTTCTTAATTATTTTTTCTCACGTCGCAGGAAAGTTGTGAGAAAAAAATAAATGTTGAAATGTTGCCGTGAAGCCGGTTAAGACGGAAGAAACCTTGACAAAAGAGGAAAAGGACATGAAAGCAGTACAAGTCAAGGAGATAAAAGTGATCCATAGTTCAAGAGCTACAATCGTGGTGAAATCGATCACTTAGCAAAAAAATGCACAAAATGAAAGAATAAGGAAATCCGAAATAAGAAGAAAGAAAAGGAGCAAGAGGCTCGTCTCGCTTGGGATGGAGGAAATACATTATTGTGAAGAAAACCCGAGTCTTGAAGGTTTTTCTTGAACTAAATTTAGTTTAAGGGGTAGTATTGAGAGTATGAAGACAAAAAAAGCCATGTTGCAAGATTGAGATTAAGGGATGATTGTTGGATTAATCACGATCTCGTTAAATATCTTGTTAGTTTAGTAATGAAAGTTACGTTAGTATAGTTAGTTCTTAAAGTGTAATTATTTTAAGTAATAGTGTGGACAAAGTTTTCTTGGATTATTGAATACTTATGAAGTCATGCTTAGAGAATGTATTTGCTTCTAAATTTGATATTTTTTTATATATAGAAGCTTACAAAAATACAACAAATTAGGAGAAGTTTCATGTCAATCTCTATCTCAAAATTTGAAAAGCATGAAGTTTGACCTCATACAACAAATAAGAGAAAGTTTTACCAACCACAAGTGAATTAGCCCAAGCTGGATTATCTGATGAAGATGCATTTGCAATAAAATAACAATAAGTGGAGGGTTTACATAAAAACTAATAATATGAGCAAGAACAATCTTTGATCAAGCATAGCGTAAATTAAGTTGGCTCAACTAACGGTGAGAGACATGTGATTTAGTAAGATAGTTATGTTGTTTTGTTATTAGGTACATGAGGTTTGTTTTTTCGAAGCATTAAACATCCTAAATTTTTTGAACTTGGATCTTAAATATTATCTAAGCGCAAATTTAACTCCTACCCTAGATCTTTTCGTAAATATAATTTCCAAGGCATCGTTAAAAACATCCACAACAACCTATAGAATGAACACTAAGTCGGTTTTAGACATCACAAATTATTGTATTTGTGTAGTCATCGCCAATTCATCATCGTCGGCTATTTGGTGAAGTCTTTAAATGTTTATTTTATAGTTTTCTTTAAAAGAGAAAGTAAATTATCACTTATCAATTAATAATCTTGATAGTTGAAAAGAAAGATATAAAATCAGATATGCTTAATCAAGATTTGAAAGCAATGGAAATACAACTTTTTTCCTTGAAGAAAAGGCTGGGTTAATATATTCAAAAACTGACCATACCTTGTAATCATTTGCAAGAATAATTTGTTTGACTCGATCACAGAAATCAGATCAATGCAAATATATGTATCTATAATATTTATTAATAAATAATAAAGATTTAGCGTTCTTTTTAATGATATTTTTATTTAAACTTGTCATGCATCATAATGACCCAATTTATATAAATATATCAAATTCAAACTCAGGATATGAAAATAATTTCTGCTAAATTAATTTATCTACTATGAGTTCTCTCATTATAAAGAGTATCTTAATGTTTTATAACCATAGTATATAGTAATGCTTATTTTGCTAAAGAAATTTCAACTGGGATAATAAAGAGGCTAATTAACCATTTGATCTATCAAAAAAAAATTAGTTAATTTCAATTTTACTCTTTAATTTTTTTTTATAAAAGTAACTATTTTCCTCGAAAAATTAAAAACATCAATTAACCTTCAAAAGTTTAATAAGTTGTTTTCAGTTTCAATTCAGAAGTTTTATTATTTTAAATTCAAGTTGAAACAACTGATAAAATTTTTGGACTAAAATTAAAACAAAATATTAAACTTTTGAATGTAAATTTATGTTTTTAATATTTTTTAGAAAAATAATTTTTTTGCTCAAACGTCAAAAACAAAAGTGAACTGAAGTTTTTTTTACCAACTTTTGACCATGGTTACCCAAATGGTTAATTATAGGCTGAAAATGATAGGTATCCTACTAGTCAGATACCTATCATTTTGTGCTGGACGCGCGCACTTAACCTTATTCTATAGGCTGAAAATGGATGAAATTAACGACTAAGATTGGCTTGATCAACAAAATTTCTCAAAGTATTAACCAGTATGCTTTACAGGCACTTAGATGGTCATGGAATTCTTTGGCCACACAGTAAGTTATATAGTTTATATGTAAAAAGGAAAGTGGTGAAGATTTGCCGCTTGATAATTAAGCCATCATTTTCTCGGTCGCTAATTAGGACTTGTGTTAGTGTTTGTCTTAAATGATAAATAAGCAAAACGAAAAAAGAAAACATAAATTCTCATATTATAAGTATAAGTTAATAAGAAAAATATCGATTAATCGGAAAATGCGTGACACTTGATTTATATTCAAAGCCTGATATATCAAATATAAGAAAAAGAGTTTTATGATGAGAACTCGTTACATGTAAATACACGGATCTGTCAACTCTCTATTAAGTATTAACCAACGAGATTATATAGATCAAAGTTTGCGCTAAGCATGTGGTATTCAAGAGCGTTTCGTTAGAAAGCCAGTTGAAGCAAAATTTGAACATAAGATCTCTTTTAAGGAGAAATTGTTTTTTTAACGACCAAATAAAACACCCTCTATTTTAGTTTTGAATTTACACTCTTTTATCCACTATAAGACTTCAATCACATGAGGATGGATATTATTTCAACACATCCAGTTAAGCCATAGACCCCTCGGTAGAGATAAGGTGTTTAACACTACATCGTCACTTGAAAGTTAATTTGAACTGTTTTATATTTATTAGAGAGTCCTTGATTAATTTATATTAGAATTTCAAAAATAAGATATATATATATATATATATATATATAGAGGGAGAATTATTCAAAAAGTTGTTTTATAAAAGGGTTTTGGATTTTAATAATCTTAACTTTCATTTATTGGTCGGGATTAATTTCGGGGATTGAATGGCCTGGAAAGCTGGTAGGGTTTGGGGCGAGCTGTGGGCTACATTAGATATTGGTTGAAATGGCGAGAGCTGAGATGACCAACTAAAAAAATATTTACAGTCACTCCTAACTTTGAACTTATTTTCCTCCAATGATATACTTAATAACTGAGAGTTAACCCTCGTTAGTTTTTTTATGAAATGAGGCTAACTTTGAGCCATTTTTCAACTCCAGCACTGTCTAGTGTCAATTAGGTCCGTTTTCCATTGTCTAGCATCCATCATCACCTGAAATCTACCTCCAACGCGTTCGTTGGTTCAAATCAGGAGGGGGAGATTGATGGGTTTTTTGGTGCGAAAGTTTAAAATTGACGGACCTGATGACAGATTCAATTTTCTGTTTAGTGTTTTAGCCACAAAAATAGTCCACGTCATCAAAAAACTGATGGGGTTAACTCTCAGTTAGTAAGGGATCGTTGGGGGAAAATAAACTCAAAGTTGAGAGTATCTGTAAACATTTACTGAGTTTGGATTAATCCCGGCCAATAAATAAAACTTGAGATTATTAAAATCCAATAACCCTATATAAAATGATTTACTTACAGTCTGAATTTGATATTAATGGTTGAAACAAAGTGGCCAAAAAGGATATTTCCTTTTCAAACCGGCCAAAACCCTTTAGGCTTCCTATTCTTGAACATATGATGACCTTGAGAGACCAATTTAAGTTAACATGCCACATTTGAATGGAAGTTTGAAAATCATCAAAAGGGTAGTTTGGTTTGGTGATGAGCTTTACGGATCTTTTATGAGTTTAGAGCTTTTAAGCTCTCTTTGTTAAATCTTAAAAAAAGAAAAGAAAAACGAAAGAAGGAAGAAAGAAAGAAAGAAAACTTGTTTGGTTGTAGAAATTTAACATTTTCTGGAAAATAAAGCTCGTTAATGCATAGAAAATTATATGTGGAATATACATTAGAAAAGAACTAAAGCTTTTAATAAATTAAGTAAAGAAATACCCTCTAATTAAATGGGTTTCTTATTTCATCTATTTTTTGTTATTATTTAAATATATTTTACTCTTTTGATATATCATCTTAAACGTGGAATTCAGCTATTCCTAATAAACCAATAATTACTAATTATTATTTAATTATCTATTACTAACAAACCGATAATTATTAATTATTATATCAAACTTTTTATTTCACTCCCTGATGTTTTTATTTAATGAACATATCAAGATTAGATCCTACATCCCCTCCCCCCCCCCCCCAAAAAAAAATATTGATATTTACCTTCATTTATCATCTTTGTTTGAAATCTTTCATCTCCTAGATCTTTCCTGGACCCCAACCACAACTCTGGTCACGTCCTAGATCTCGGTTTGAACCCTTGCTTTAAACAAGAATTTATTTGGATCAAAATCTACTTTTTTGACTTATACTTCTTCCCATATCATTTAAACCACCTGCTCATTGACCTCCGACTGAAAAAAATATAACCTCTTGCTTTTCTGTTTTTACCCGAATGCTGAACGAAATCTACCACCATGTTATTTCAGTTTTGGCCCCTCCTGTCGGATTATTTCTGCCAAAACAAAACAACCCATTCTTTTTCTTAGCAGGGGAGAAAACTCCACTATTAGTTTTATCCTGAAAACACTTGTTGATTATGAACGAACCTTGTTAACCCTTTGTTTGATCGCACTGCTAACCTGCTTAATTGCTAACACACAACCTTGCTTTCTTCGCTATTTTCTTTTTTTTTTTCATTTCTTCTTCCAGCTACGATAATCAAACATAATTGGTAAACGAAAAAAGTTACTTGTCAATTCTCCTTTCATTTTTATATCTCTCAGTCGAGTTCGGATGTTATCTCTCTTTGCTAGTCGAATCGGTTTCTTCTCCACCCTTGAATTCCGATCGGCTCTACATAGGTCGTAATGTTTAGCTCTGTTACCAATTGTTAAAGTAACCAATTAGATCAACCTAAAAATATATACAAACATGCATACTTTAAGTAAAATACTTTAACTAGTTCCTTATTATTAAACTCGACAAATAAATTTAATACATAATCTTATATTTATACTAGAGAAAAACTAATCTTAACCCAATTCAAATACTCTAAAATAATCATATAGAAAACTGATAATTTATCTATTCCGAACAAACTGATAATTACTAATTATCATACCAAAAACTTGTTATTTCACTCCCTGATGTTTTTAGTTTGTCTAGAATAACCCTTTCAATTGTGAACATATCAAAATTACATCCTTCACCATTGACTACTTTTGCAACGACATTTTTTGGTTGTGGCATTTGATCTCCAACACACAATAATATGGCATTGTGTGTTGAAGATGGATTATTTTTTTTGAACGATCAACAAAAGAAATTTTACTAAAAAGGTATTAGCAAGAAGGTAGACCAAAGATACAAACACCAATAATTAAAACTTTACAGACTCAAGGCACCATATCGCATATGCTAAACATGCGCCATTGATCCCATGTGATAAGCTTAGCTTTGTCTCAGTTTTTAATCCATAGGAAACCCACGATTATATCTTCAAACACCTTCACCACAACATAGGTCTTTTTATTAAAGATCACATTATTGTGGGTTTTCCATATACACCATATTATAGTTAATATGATAGAATGTATTAACTTTCTCCTTTCTTTTAAACCCAACACATGCTTATGGATTTGCAGCATGTCTCTAACATAAAAAACGGTCCAATGTGTATTCAATATCAAGTCCTTTAAGGAGGGGATGTTACACCAATTTGAAATAAGATCTTAAAGTGAATGAGCAAACCTGCATCCCACTAATATATGAATAGTTGTCTTGATGTATTCCCCACAAAAAATATAGTTAGTAGATCCAACGTTTATATTTCTATCAGCTAGAGATTTTAATGAAGGAATGCACTTTATAGTGAAAAAAAAGTACGTAGGGAGTGACTTAAGCACCAAGTTGATTAAGGTTATACGACCACCATAGGAGAGGTTTTTCGCTTTCTATATGGACAAGCGACTTCAAAATAAATCAGTGATGGGATCCCAATTCTTGATTTAGTTTATATTAGCACCAACATATAGACCAATGTATTAAAGGGGAAGGCTCCAGTTCTACAATGAAGATTATGAGCGAGATGTTGTAGCTCGTTGGACACTAAACATACCCCAAACAACATGCTTTTTAGATTAGATCCAACACCAAGTAGTAGCATCTCAGTATACGAATCAGGTTTCTTGCATTTGATAAAGACCGATCGTTGATGAAAATTCATCTGAATGACAATAAAGAGCAATTTAAAGGAGACTATGGATGTTTGAAAAAAAAGATGGGAAATTTGTAGTCTTATAAGACACATAAAAGTATAAATGTAACCCTACTTAAATTCTTGTAAGAATGATAATATGTTTGTCCATAATTTGTCATTATGCCCATATAACATGTTCCTTTGAAGAAATAAACATTATTGAAAAATTATCATATTATCATGTTTAATTTTCTTGCTTAACTCTTTGTAATGATTTTATTTGACAAAAAGAAAGTATAATAACTTTATATATGAGACCATGTATAGTAGTATAAAAACAAACATTCAATTTCACGATAAAGTCAAAATCTTATTATGCGTGGACCAAAAGTTTAATGATGGTGACAGAGATAGAAGATGGGCATGAGAAGAATACTTTTCTAGTTAACAGAAAATGTTGACCACTATAGCTATTCATCTCATTAACATAGTCAACTAATGATTATGAAATCCTCTCTTCTTTTTCTTCCTTGAACATCGCAGCATTCACATTGCTCTTGAAATAATTATTCACTCACTTGTGTTGGTGTTGTAGTGATAAAGGTTAAAAATTTTCTATAGAAATATTAAGGTTCAAATCTTGATAATATATATTAAGATTTGGTTTACTTTAGAACTGAAAGTAGATGAGAATTAATCATGTCCACTAAATCCCAAATTAGATATTAAAAAATCAAAAAAGTTCGTAAGGTAGAGCTACAAACAAGACAGCTTAAGCTAAGCCATGTTAGGTTGGGCTCAGGTTGAGACTCAAACAAGTCAGCTAGACTTAACTCAATTTATCTCATGAGATGAAATCTTGGGTTCAACTTCTACTTATAAAAATCTCACGCTCGTATCCTGACTCGTCGAACCAGCTTGTTTATATTTAAAATAGAATTTAAAATTTTATAACGTTTACACATATTATATAAAAAGAATAAAAAATTTAATACTTCTAACCTACATATGATATAAAATTTGTAAACTAAAGAAATTAGAATTAAAATGCATAAACATAAAACATCAACCGGGTTCTAGATTAATAGTTTTCTATCATAACTCCAATAGTTGTAAATTGAAGTTTTATGGATTTTTAACTATTGGAGTTATGATGAAAACTAGTAATTTAAAACTTGTAAATTTTTTAAGTTTATGCATTTGAATTATAATTTGTTTAGTTTATAAGTTTAATATTTTGTGTAAATTAAAAGTATGAATTTTTATTGTTATTCATTTTAGTATGTGTAAAAGGTATAAAATGTATTATGTTTTATATAAACTGATAAACAAGCTACCATAAATCTTTCATTTGTATTTGTAACGTAGTGTTTTTTCATAGGTTTTAGTGTATATTTTCCTATATCCATGCACTTGCTCTAGCTTCTGGCTGGAGATTTTGAACATTTTTTTTATTATACTGGTAAGTTATGATTCAATATATATCTATAATACTATAATAGCGGAGGGATCCCTTGAAAACCATGTTATAAATGAAAACCAAGGGTTACGTATATGTAAGTACATGTTACAAAGTATACAACTAATAGTTACGTATATGTAGGAGTTATGTATATGTACATACGTGTTACCAAGTGTATAAATAAAAGTTACGTACATATAACTCATACAAGTTACGTATACATAAGTCGTTTCGTCATCATTGTGTTCATTGGAGTTTAAATTTAAACTAAATAATATATAATGACATCAAAAAAGAAGCTTGAAGTTTACTCAAATATACTTTAAAAAAATAAAAAGTTGAATCAATTATAAATTATGTGATTGAGAAGTGGTGGTTTTCACGGTTTTCAATTATAAACATGGTTTTCATTCGATCACTCTCCTACTATAATAAACATTTTATATAGACAAAACAATAATTTTACACACATCTTAAGATGGACATATAAAAAATTATAAGCTAAATCTTCTTATTCCTCTATTTTCTTTCAATCACTACCTCTTTCATTGTCAATCAAGCAAATCGTTCATTATTAAGACACCGCACATTCTACCATTTGTTATCCTTCTTCGAAACCCACATTTATAGGGTTAGAAATTCTTCTTTCTGTGTGCGTAAACCTCAACTAGCTTGCCCTCATATTGTCATTTAGGTTATAATATGTTCCCTTCTAAATCTTATAATTTTGTATGTGAAATGTTTTAGTCTTTTCATCTCTAGCAATACTAGTTTGTAGTCTACAAAAAACATATTCAAGCATGTACGCAGAAGAACAAAGTAGGATAAAATAATATATTTTAAATGTATATAAAGTTACATATTTTGATGCGGTAAAAACACTTATATTACATGAGAAAAAAACTAGCAATGATCTGAATTTTCAAGAGCATGGTTTACCTGCAGAGGCGTCTCAACAATTTAAAAAAATAAGCTAGAGCTTTAGGCCACTCATTCTAATAGGCCACCAAAAAATAAATTTTATTGTATAGCTCATTCTCGATCTAAGCCCAAAATAAACCAAATTAAAAAAACAGAATTAATGAAAGAAAGAAGGAAACCTAGGTCGGCAGGTCGTAGATCTTCATCACAGACTATTGGTGAATTCCTGATTGGGAGGCTGGAGTGAGGGGAGTTGAAAGGAAGAGACGAACAAAGCCAAATGGTTAAGATGAACAACCGCGCACCCATGACTCGCTTATGATTTTGCTTGCCCCAAACGAACCGAGCCACTCAAAAACTTCAATTTCTTCACTGAAATCACGAATAAGAACCCCCCCCCCCCAATATTCATTAGCTTCTCTAATTCATCCGGTGGAGTCACGATTTGCTTCTTTGATTTCATTGCAATTAAGAAGCCTTTAAACTTTGATTTCATCTGGACATCTAGTGTAGTAACGGAATCACGATTAGGTACTAGGCTAAACGGGTTCTCTGATTGATTGATTCTCTCCCTAAATAAGATAAATTGCTTAATGTATTGCTAATTATTTTTTCTTTAATTCTTTGTCCTAGGGACAAGTAGTTAATTGATAATTGTTCTAAAGTTGTTTTAGTTTTGTATATGCTTCTTTTTATTTGATTTGCACATTGCTAATTGTTTATTTGTTTTAGCATTTTACTTGTTATAGTTTATTAGAATATAAAATGATTGAATCAATTAGGATTTGTTTTGAATTAACTGATTTAGAAATCATGAATCAACTAGTGCTTATGCTTCAATTAATGAGAGTTTTTAAAAATAAAGTTTTAAAAGCACTAGTAGAGAAAACACAATTTACAGCAGTATCAATTTTGTAAACGCTGTAAAATAATTTGAATAGTAGAGAAAACACAATTTACAGCGGTATCAATTTTGTAAACGCTGTAAAATAATTTGAATATGTTTAGTAAAGAAAATATTTTGAAACCAACACCCCTATTACAACGTTTTTTTAAAACACAACGTTTTACAGCGATATCTCAAAGAAAACACTCATATCATTTACAGCTACACAACATTTACAGCGCTCTAAAATGAATATAATATATATTAATTGAAAATTTAATCAATATTTTTAAAAAATACCCAATTGATAGTATTTTCTCACACATTTTACAGCGCTCTAGGAGCTTCCCTATCATTTACAACTCTCTAAACATAAATATAATATATATTAATCAAAAAATAAATTGATATTTTAATAAGATAACCATTTACACGGCTTTATCTCACTTTTAACTGCCTAATAGTTGGAAGAGATAGCATCTTTGATAAAAATTTATAATATATCTTGTATATCTGATCATTCTTCGTATGGTTCATTCTTAGTATGGTTCATATCCTTTAGATCAATCTCATTCTCACTCAATCAATTATTGAAGAAACAAAGAAGTGAAGGTCAAAATAAGATATTTTTTTCGTCCATTACTTCTCTTGGATCGATTCATATAACTTAAGGTAATTATTGTTATTTCTTTTCCTTTTCAACATTTCATATGTTTTTTTGCATCTACATATTTATAAAATCATATAAGAAACCTTTTAGTTGTGCCCGTCTAAAGTTAATCTATTAGAGATTAACTTTAGATTGTCCCCTTTTCGGGACTGCTTTTTTATTATTTTATCTCATTTAGGATGTATATACATTTTTAGAGATTGATTATTTATAAAAAATCGAGGAATTTCTCTTTACACTCCATTGAGTATGTTGTTTATATGCATACTTGAGGAGTTAAAGGGAAATGCTGTCGATTTTTTTTAAATAATAAATCTCTAAAAATGTATATATATATGAGATAGAATAATAAAAAAGTGGGTTAGGATCCACAACCCTAGATTAATTTAGGTTTGTTGAATTACATCATATATATGAATTCATATTTTGTTATTTATAAATTTCAGATGGATCGTAGTCATTGGATGTACGAAGTTGGACGTTATCACCAGACATATTTGAGCGGCGTGCAAAGTTTTCTTAAGTTTGCTGAAGATGATCGTGTGATAAAAAGAAAAGAGTCTATACCATGTCCTTGTATGGAATGCAAAAATTTTACTGAATTTAAGGATATAAAAGATATCGAGTATCATCTGTTTAGACATGGTTTTATGTATAATTATACATGTTGGTCAAAACACGGGGAATCACTTGCAAATCGTAGCATGACATCAACAAATATAGTTGGTAATAATGATGAGAATAATGATCTAGACATTAGTGATGAAAATTATGATTTAAATGAGAATAATGATGAGGACATTGCTGATGATAATGACAATTTAAATGAGAACAATGATAATTTAAATGACATGTTTAATGATTTAGAAACCAATATTATTGACAATGATCAAGAAAAGCTACAACAGATGTTTGCTGATTCAGAAAAGCCGTTATATGCTGGTTGTGAGAACTTTTCCAAACTTAGTGCTGTGTTGAAACTGTTTAACTTAAAGTCAAACTACGGATGGAGCGATAAGAGTTTTACAAGTCTATTAGTGATATTGCATGACATGCTTCCAAAAGACAACGAGTTACCCATATCCTTATACCAAGCTAAAAAGTTAATATGTCCAATGGGATTGAAAGTCAAAAGAATACATGCATGTTCGAATGATTGTATGTTATACAGAAATGAATTCGAGAATATACATAAATGTGTTACGTGTGGTGCATCGAGGTACAAGCAAAAAAATGCAACTGAAGAATATGATGATGATGTGACAAAAAATGGACCACCGGCAAAATTATTATGGTATTTCCCCATTATACCAAGACTAAAACGTTTATTTGCTAATGCTAAAGAATCAAAATTGTTACGTTGGCATTCTGATGAGCGTAAAGTTGATGGAAAGTTAAGACATGTGGCAGATTCACCTCAGTGGAGAAATATTGATTATAAATTCCCAGATTTTAGTAAAGAGATTAGAAATATACGATTTGGTCTTAGTTTAGACGGTATCAACCCTTTTGGGAACATGAGTAGTCGTCATAGTACATGGCCAGTTCTTTTATGCATCTACAACCTTCCACCGTGGTTATGCATGAAACGAAAGTACATAATGATGTCATTGTTAATTCAAGGTCCAAAACAACCTGGTAATGATATTGACGTTTATTTATCTCCTCTGGTCGATGACTTGAAAACACTATGGAGTACAGGCATTAACGTGTACGATGCGTATAAAAAGGAGAACTTTAAGTTGAGAGCCATGATTTTTTGCACTATAAGTGATTTTCCAGCGTACGGAAATTTGTCAGGATATAGTACGAAAGGTAAACAAGCATGTCCTGTATGTGAAGATGAAACAAGTTCAATATGGTTAAATAATTGCAAAAAAACAGTGTATATGGGTCATCGGCGATTTCTACCAAATAATCACCATTATCGAAGAAAAACGAAAGAGTTTGACGGAAAGACAGAGCTTAGAAAGGTTAGGAGAAGTTTTGATGCATTTTCACGAGTTGAAAATATTAATGTTGTATTAGGAAAAAGAACTCGTAACGAGAAAGGAGGCTATTGGAAAAAGAGGTCTATCTTTTGGGATCTACCTTATTGGAAATGTTTGGAAGTTCGACATTGTCTAGATGTCATGCATATTGAAAAAAATGTATGTGATAGTTTGTTGGGCTTGTTGTTAAACATTCCTGGAAAAACTAAGGATGGTATTAACGTTCGTAGAGACATGGAAGAAATGGGAATACGTAAAGAGCTTGCCCCTGTTGAAAAAGCCAAAGGTGTTTATCTGCCACCTGCGTGTTATACTATGTCAAAAGCTGAAAAAATAAAGTTTTGCAAATGTTTACATGATATTAAAGTTCCATCTAACTATTCTGCAAATATTAAAAGATTGGTCTCGATGAAAAACTGTAAATTGTTTGGTATGAAGTCTCATGATTGTCATGTTTTAATGACACATATGATCCCTATTGCAATTCGTGGATTGTTACCGGAGAACATCCGACATACAATCACAAAACTTTGTTTGTTTTTTAACATGATTCACTCAAAGGTTATTGATCCGGAAGTCTTGGATGAATGGCAAAAGGATATTATCATTACCCTATGTGAACTAGAAATGTACTTTCCACCATCTTTTTTTGATATCATGGTTCATCTAGTAATTCATATTATACGAGAGGTTAAGACTTGTGGTCCTGTGTTCCTACGTTACATGTACCCTTTCGAACGATATATGGGTTTTTTAAAAGGTTATGTAAGAAATCGTAATCGACCCGAGGGCAGTATTGTTGAAGGATATACTTCTGAAGAGGTGACTGAGTTCTGCACAGGTAATCATATCATAATATTTATAATATAATATTATTTTGTTAAATATAAGTATTAATGAAATAATTAATTGTTGCACAGGTTATTTGAAAGGTGTCAAAAGTATTGGTGTTCCTACAACTCGTCATTCTGGTCGACTTGCTGGTGTGGGGGTAGTTGGTCTGAAATTAATTGTCCCTAGTCGTGAGAATCTACAACTTGCACATTTTGTTGTTCTACAACATATGACATGTATTTCTTCGATGTTGAAGAACACATGGAGATATTACGGTCGACACATTTGGAAAAGACAGAAAAATGGTATCAAACAAAACATAACGAGGAGTTTTCCGAGTGGATGAAAAATAAGGTGGCAAAAACTTATGGTCAACCTAATGTTGATGAAACAGTGGCAAAATTAGGGCAGGGTCCGGATTTTAGAGTAAGATCTTACCAAGGGTATGATATTAACGGCTATACATTTTACACTAAAAATCAAGATGAAAAAAGTGTGACACAAAATAGCGGAGTTACAATAATTGCCTCAACTACAGAATTTGATAGAATGAATCATGATACAAGACTAAGAATTGCTACAAACTCATATTATGGTGTTATTGAAGAAATTTGGGAGTTAAATTATTATTCATTCACTATACCTTTGTTTAAATGTAAGTGGGTCAATAATCGTACCGGTGTTAAAGTGGACGAACATGGTTTTACAGTTGTTGACCTTACAACAAATGGGTATAAATCAGAACCATTCATTCTTGCAAGTCAAGCTACACAAGTATTTTTTGTCAATGACCCGAGCAAACCAAGATATCACATCGTACTTCAAGGTAAACGACGTATACTTGGTGTTGATAATGTCGTTGATGAGGAAGAGTATGACCAATTTGATGAGTTGCCGCCATTTTCTATCGGTATTCAACCGATAAATGATTCCGGTTCTACCACATACTTACGGTCCGACCACGACGAAGGAATATATGTTGATAAAACATGTAAAGCTAAATAATTGAGGTTGATATTATGATATATTTGTATTTTTTTACTATTAATTTTTTAAAGCCAGATTATTAATATAGATTTTATATATTGCAGGAATAAAAGCCCACTTTGAAGAATATATGAGAAGCTCATGCTTATTTTGAATAACTTTTTAATAATGTGTGTAGTTTTAATATCAACAAATAAAAAGCTTCGAACATACTTAATCTGTGTTTATTTATATCTAGTATACTCTATTAAAGTTGCAAAACCACATCGCGTAGTGATATCTTGATATTAAGGGGTGTATAGTTAAAATTTAAAATTAAAGAATTTAGAAAAACAACATTACAAGGTCGGAGTTATAATCTAAATAAATAATAATGAGGTAGATATTATCTCTCATAAAATATAGATTAAACTTGTTAGTATGTCTCAAATTTTAATATTAGATATTTATATTTTATAAAGTTTTTAATTAAATACATTTGGGAACAACTCCTCCTTACCTGATGGATAGAAAGTTTTTCACCACTAGGGGTAAATAGTTATTCACACTAGCAGCAGTTTTTGTTTTTCCTCTGTTATCTCTTTGCTATGAAACCCTAGGTCCTCCTTCACCATGAAAAACATCGACCACCACCATTAATAACCTGCACTATTCAAAACCATCTTCAAATGCAGCTACACCCAACCACCTGTTCGGTCCTCGTCAACAGTCATCGTCGACCAATCTATCGTCACATTCGTGTAATCGGCCATCAAAGCTACCCCGTGGTCATCGCCATTTAATTGTCATCGTCTCCCAAACATCCTTAGCATTAGGCTCGAAAACATCAAACATACACGCTTAGTTTCTAGTTTGATTGGTTCTGAAGAGAGCTTGCCTTCAAGAAAGAAAAATAAGACTAAAGAGGCGGAAAGAGTAAGAGAGGATATAAATGCCATGCAGGGAGACCAGCATCTAGTTGTTCCAGCAGTTCAAGTGAGCTCGCCTATTCAACTACCAGAAATCAAGGTAAAAACTTTGTTTACTAATTATTTTTAAAATTGATATATTTACTAAAAATGTATACGTGTTTGCAGTCAATAAGTAAATGTGAACTTATATGGCCATTCGACGATGAGTGTCCCGATTTGGTTCTGGGACATGGAATGGTCTATCCTGATAGAAGTTTACATGGAAACCCGATACATGATGATTACGTGAAAGTACATGTAGATCTTGTAGACAACGATTACAAAAAAGTCCCTGTCCCGCGACACACAAAGAGTGATGAAGTAACAGATTTGGAAAGTACACAAGGAACGTATATTCAATGGCCTAGAAAAGCAATAAAGGTATTATATTTTATATAAGCAACCGTATATTGCTTTATTTATTGTTATATTGATATTTTTTATAATGTATAGCTTTTACACAACTTTTCTTCACGGGAATCGTTTGCCCAAGATCAACAATCACGCCAACATTTTGAGGGTTATAGACCGATACATTATGAGGGTTTTGGGCCAATACATTCTGAGGGTTGTATGTTGTCACAGGTAATAGTTTTTCTTTCTAATTTATAGTTAGTTGAAATAAAAACATGTTTTTTGTCAATGTAGTTTGACGAGAGATACATGGTATTGCAAGATGAAGATTCGAGTTTCTTGGATATGGTAATCATTTTATTCTTTTTATTTACTTTTAATAGCTTGGTATAATTAATGGTTTGATAACGTCATTTGTTAATTTAGTTGAACGACGAGTTTCCGATACAATCGATGATACAACCGACTCATACTAAACATGTTCAGTTTTCTGATCCTAAAACTAAGAAGGATGTTCCCGGTCCTAGTGTTACTAAGGATGTTCCCGGTCCTAGTGTTACTAAGGATGTTCCCGGTCCTAGTGTTACTAAGGATGTTCCCGGTCCTAGTGCTACTAAAGATGTTTTCGAGCCTAATGCTACTATGGATATTCGTGATCTTAATGCTACTAAGGATGCTCCTAATCCTAATGTTAACAAGGTTACTCAAAAAATAACTCAACTTTTGAGAGAGACGGAGAAAAGACCTAAAAACATATATAGGCTTGCAAAGCAACTGGTGCATGTATTTACTCAAAGCCACAAAATATATGTTACTTCGCCCAGTGGGATGCATAAGAAAGAAATTTCTGAGACCGTTGAAGTAGAGTCGATAATGCAATTATGTCTTAATGGTTTTGTTGGTATCGAAGTTTTGAATTGGTATACAATGTAAGTTTGAAAATTTTTTGGTTAATATTTTATGTTAACATTTATGTTTAAATATAAGATAGAGTTATTAACCTTTGTTTCTTTTTTTTAAATAATTTTCAGGTATTTATATCAATATGGGAGAAGTCAAGGTCTTGATCAAACAGCATACTTAAATCCTCGAATGATTCAACTTAGTGTCTGCAAAAATAATGAAGGTTTGGTCGTTAATTACATTAAAGATTTCATGACACATCATAAGAACAAGCATTTTTTCATGGCACCGTATTGAGCCGGGTATTACATTTATTATTGCTACTTATGGTACTTTTATTTATTACATTTATTTTAAAAATAAGGCATTAATTTTTCTTAAGATTTTTATTTATGCAGACATCATTGGTCATTAATTATAAATGTTATGGATTTATTATCGACTCAACTAGAAAAGGAAAAAATTCTTCATGTTATGTCATTACGAAGCTATTCGAACAAGTTACGGGAAAGAAAATTTCGTGGCAAATGGTTAAGGTATGTTTTCTTTTCTCTTTTTGTACAATTTGTTTATTTTTTATTTTAATTAGTTAATAGTTAATTCATTGTATACAGTGCCATCAACAAGTTGAAACATGGGAATGTGGATATTATGTAATGAAGGCCATGTATGATTTTGTGATTATTTGCAAAGAACATATTGTAAGTATTTTTTATGTATATTTTTTTATTAAAAACTATATATATATAATATGTGTGTGCGTGCGTGCGCGTGTTGAATTGTAATCTAACTTTTATTTATTTACTTTTTTAGATGATGGATGATATGAGGCCTCTTCGTCAACATGAAATTGACTCATTTGTTGAAGATACATTAGAGAATTTTATGCTATTGATTAAGGATTGATGATTGGCAAAGTAGTTTACCCGTTTCAGCTTTTTGGTTTTTATTTAATGATATATGTATTCGAATTCTTCACCTGACAATTTTTTATTTTGAAAGCACATGGAACATTGTTTGGGTTTTGTAAGTGCTTTATTTGTAAATGTAAGTTTATGTGATCTATCTATAAATATATGTTTTTGTTTGGTTATTAAATTAAAAAAATACAAAGCAATAAATAGAAACAAATAATATATAAAAAAAGGATGTAAAAGAGAGTAAAAAATCCCTGTAAATATTATTATTTAAGAGCTAATTGAAAAAGAAAAAGTAAAAAAAAGTAAAAAAACGCTGTAAAATATATATTTAGCAAGCGTTGTAAAAACAATATTAAAAATTCAATTTAAAAAAGATTATTAAAAATTCAATTTAAAAAAGAATATTAATTTACAGCAATTTATCTTGTTTATCTTTACGTTGTAAAAAGAATTTAAAAAATTCAATTTAAAATAATTTTTAAAAAATTATTAATTTTACAGCGCTTTAAGTTTACGCTGTAAAAAGAATTTTTATTTTAAACAGCATATAGTTATACAGCGCTTCACTAAACGCTGTATATATTATGTATAAACGTTGTAAAAGACTATTTTTATGTACTAGTGAAGGCCTCCGATTTCATCTTCGCTTTAGGCCTCTAAAAACGTTGAGACGCCCCTGTTTACCTGTTTTAAATAAATAATATGATACAAATAACAAGTTTACTACTGTGTTACCCTACGTTACGTAGTGGGTCGGGTTTTTTTACGTTCTTGTGATGGTTAAAATACGCTATTAGCAATCCGTAATTGTTAAACAAAACAAACTACAGAGTGCAAACTACGTTTTAAAAATCATCATTCTAAAACTAAAACTTAATATTTGTAAATTGTTCACCCTGGAGTATCATGCGGCTCACCACCAGTACACTTATGCATCTCAATCATTTATAAAAGTTTGATACCACATTGAATAATTAACAAAACTCTAATTGTTTCATAGTATGTGGATGCATGTTTTTCTATGACAAGTACTTATGACATGATCAATACATGTCAAAAGCGATATCAAAAGTCCATAAACGGGTAAAGCAACTAATGAAAGAAAGGAGTGATGAAATTCAAATGAATGTTTAGGTTGAATTATTTTTGAACGGACAATTAATACTTTAAGACATGTTACTCGGGTAAATTCATGGGCGAAAGGTCTCTCATGTCCGCGAACACAATCAAACGCTGGTGATCTGGTCTGGCAATCATTGAAGGGAAACCAATCACCCAAACATCTACTGTGGTAAAACCCTTGACCCACTTGAAACATATTGCACAAAGTGAGACTCGAATTTATGACCTCCAATTTAGAAAATAATAGGATGTCTACTCTCAAATCAATTAATGTAGAGCTTATCAACAAACGTCTAGATTAGATAAGATTCTATATACCTTAATGGCATAATTGACACATGATTTAAAACTTTAAGTGTTTACTTTTTAGCTTATAGAATCTTAAAAGGACTAAAGGCAAATCCAGTTATACTAGTATTACAAATCTTAACATACATTGTAAATTTGTAATCTCATCACTTATCACTTACAAGTTAACCTTTTCAAATGGTTTTTGGTTTCTTTTTTCTTTCTTTTTTATCGTCGTTAATGCTTTATTATTTTATTATGTATCATTATCATTATATAATTGTATCCATTCACAAACACACACCCATACATTTTTAAAATATATACAAACTAAATAAAAAATATTAACATATAAAATAAAATATATTATGCGCGCACACACATTCTTTTATAAAAAAAATTAAGCACACATGTTTTTTTAGATCAGCATTTTATAAACCATGATTAGCAAAAAGTTAAGTAGCCCCTAGAAAACACAATTACAAATACAAAAGTAGACATTTTAACCAATCTACCCAACTCAAGGAACTCATATGATTTTTATTAACATACCACGAATACAAAAATTAAATTATGTACAGATAAAATAACATTTTTAAAATTACAATTTTATATTAACTCGAGTATAATATTCTAGGCTAATATTTAGATAAGTCTATAGTAACACAGTGGTATCCCTCTGCACATACTCTCGTACACTCATTGTAACTGTATCACATTCACACATCATAGTTGCCACATATGATTAAATCCATGTGTAATGTGTGTGTATTGTGCGAGCACATTTTTTTTTCTCGATTAACAAAGAAGATAAATATATAAAAATAACCAACTAGAAACTAAAAGATACCCACACCAATTACATCGTCAATAGAAGGTTATTAAACCACTCTATCCGGTTTTGGTTCACTTTTCGATTCTTATTAACCAACCAACTAAATGCATACTATACTAAAATGGATTCAAAATAGGCTGCAAAAAGACCAAACGAACACAAACAAGGCTTTGTTCGTATTCATTAATTAAGAAATATATTTGTTTATTAACTGTTCACAAACATTTATCTAATGTGATTCCTTGTTCGTGTTCTTTAACTAAGAAATTGAACATGTTCATGGACGAACACTTATCGAACGCAAACGAACACAACAAAAGCAAAGGAACACAAACAAATGTTCATGAACATGAGGAACACAAAGAAGTTCATGAACACAAACAAATAAAAATAATCATATATTTATTTTAGTATAAATTTTGCATTTTCATATAAACATTACACAAAATCCATCAAAAATAAATAAGTTCTTAACATAAATATTAAAAAATACTTGATATAATTGTCATAAAATAAATAACACAAAAATTAAGAACATAAACGAACACATTATCGAATGTTCACGAACGGACATTAATGAACAAATTAATGTCGGATCCCCAAGGACAAATGATTGATTTACCCATTCAAAGCAATTTATTGACCTAGATTTGGATGCTAACGAATACATTATCAAACGTTGACGAATTTTAAAGAACGAACGCGTCTCGTTCGTTTAACTAAATGAACAAAAAAATTTTGTTCGTGTTCATTCTTTACTAAACGAACGAACATTAACGAATTTCTCGCCGAACAGTTCACGAACTGTTCGCTGAACGTTCAATTCGTCTGCAGCCATATTCAAAAATACAATCGCCTCTAATAATTATTATTTCAAAAATCTTCTCACTCCAAGTTTTCCAAATCATCCACCATGATATCATCAAAAGAGCCTTAGTCACACTTTTCTTGTTCTTTTGCGTAACCATCGAATCCATCTAATCGATTAAGCCTCTCAGTTATTTAGACATAAGAAAATGCAACTCTAACCACTTGGAAACCGCTACCCACACTTTCCTCACAATCTCACAATCAGCCAAAAGATGGTCACAAGATCATAATAGAGAATTGACCTCTTGTGGGACTACCACAATTATAAGAAATTAAGAACTTAATAGTGGTAGAAGCAAGTAATTTTTTCTTTATTTTCTAAACATTGGACAACATTTGTTCATTTTGTAATATATATGTTTGATATTTAGACTTAATTTGATATTTATCAAACATTTGTTTGCAAGCATTAGAAATATGCTTGGAAAACGATCAAACTTCTAATTGAAATGATGATATTATGATTTCTATATATATTTTATAGTTGTATATTTATTATATATTGTAATAAATAATGATTTTAATTAATCAAAATTAATATGATAAACGTATATTTTGGCATGTGATTTGTATTGGTAGAGTTATTTACTAAATATAGTTTTTACAGACATGAAATTTTTGCTACAAAAGCCTTTATTTTATATTGTGACAAAACAGAAAGTGCCACTAAAAGCATAATAGTTTGTAATAACATACCAAAAACGTGTCAATAAAAGGGTTTATTGGTACCGTTTCTAGTGAAAGTTTTTTGTGTGTCGCGTTGTGGACACTTTTTTTCGGTTTTTATAGCCCGTTGAGTATGTCACTAGATTTTCTTTTGTAGTGGATAGCATATTACATACCAGCAATCATCAGGTATCCTAATCTTCGTATAGTTATCTAAACGGAGATGAGGAATCAGCTAAATGTCGGCACCATTGATCGCGTAGTAATAATTAGTGTTTAATGATCTAAATATGTAAGTTTACATTGTGATTATGGTGAAATAGGTTCAAGTTGTTTGTGTTTTGATTTCTAGGTGTTCGGAGCTAAATAGGTCTATTTTAGAGGAAAAAGAATCAAAAACACAGAATTACAAGAACTGAATATTTAAATATCAAAAGTTACAAAAAAGGCAGAAATTAAGGTGTATCGGCGTATGATATGTCGGTCGGCGTATAGTGGGCGTATCAATGGGCGTTTTTGGAAAAAAATTACAGAAAGTTGGGTGTAGGAAGGCTGAAGGGGGCGTATGATACGCACAGGGTCGGCGTATCATACGCCGGTCAACAACAACTTTCTGGATTTTATGAATCTTCAAGTTTATTTAAACCAAATCAATCTCAATTCGAAGGACATCTTCCCCTACACGAAATCTAGCAAATTGAAGGAGGTTTTAGGTGCTTTCAAGCTCCCTAACATCCCCCAAATCATCTACGACCATCATTGGAAGAAAGATTGAAGATTTAATAAAGAAGATGTGTGGCTAGGTTTTCTTGATTGCTTTTGGGAGTACAATTCTTGTCAAGTGAAACAATTGGTATGCTTTGATTAGATTTTTGTATTGAGCAATAAATTATTGAATGAAACATTATGTTTTGATTGATTTAAAAGGTTTACTTATAAATAAAGTTGTTTGATTGATTATCAGTTTTCGGAGTTTTCGGTTTACTTGCATCGTGAGCTCGTTAAGAAAAGTAGACAATTTGATATAGATAAATTGATAACATTGTGAACAAACGAATCTTAAAATATTGTTACTTTGTTGTCACTTTAATCACAAGCAAATAAAGTATTGTTCTTACAAACGCTAGGTTAAACACACCAATTGTTGATCTTGGGGAATTGGAAACCCAAAGTTTCAATCTTTAATTATAAAGTTAGTGTTTTTAAGTTAATTGAGTCATATTGTTAAACATTTTCCACATATTTCCTGTGAAGACGACCTTACTTACCTTTACACAATAAAGGTCGCTAAGTGTCACGACCCGCCTAAAAAGAAGTCGAGCTACTCGGATTTTGGGAGTTACCGAAATCATATGAAGGCATGCAAGGCCGTTCGGAAGACTCCGAAGCAGCCCAAGCATATCTAGAAAATCTAGATACGAACAATGTAAAATATCTAGATATTTAACCAAACAAATATCTAGATATTAAATTAGTTAATATCTTGGATATTATATTACTAAATATCTTAGATATTTACATGAGTAAATATCTTAGAAATTTAGATTAGAAATATCTAGAATCAAACCACAAGTATAAATAGTGGTGATCACCCTCATTTGTAACCACCCAAAAACACATACAAGTCTTAGTGTGAGGCACTTGTAAAACACTCTTCTAATCAACCTTGTAAGCAATACACATACATTTATACTACGAGGTTGCAAACGCTTCCGTATTGTTACTTGATTTGATACATCGTTTGGGTCACAAAGGCTGAACTTAGAGCAAGTCTAAGTGTCGTACGAGAGTTGGGAAATCACTGCGTGACAAGTGGTATCAGAGCCACGTCGGTTCATTTGGGAATGTTAACCGAAACAAGTAAACTTGCAACTGTTAAAGATAAACGAGGACGAGATGAATCCCAGAAAGGATCAAAGAAGGATCGAGGTACATCCAAGGACCATACCTTGGAAAAACAAGTCAGTGACATGGAAACAGGTCTCGTCGAGATAGGAACTCAGGTAGACTTGTGTTTCCAACGGCTGGATGTTTTAGAAGCGGACTTCGTGGAGCTTAGAGATGGACTCAAGGCTGCTGTGGAGCTGCTACGGGAAGAGGTAAGGATGATGATCAAGGATGCAATCAAAGATGTTACTACCAAGCTACAAAAGGACATGGATGAGCCGTCAAGCGACATGCATCGAAGTCTACTAGGCTTGGAAGCTAAAGTTGTTGATTGCAACAAAGCCGTGATCACGCCCGGACGTAACGTTGTAAACTTTACACCGAGAGTTGAAATTCCCAAACCATCACCGTTTTTGGGAAAACGGGAAGCTCGGGCGGTTGATGATTTTATTTGGGAAATAGAGAAGTACGTAGGAGGGGTACAGATCTTGGATGACACCACCAAAATCAAGATTGCCACAATGTATCTTAAGGATACAGCAGTGCTATGGTAGAGACGTCGAAGTATGGACATCGAACAAGGTACGTGCTCAATCAAAACTTGGGCTGAGTTCATCCAAGAACTCAAAAAGACACTTTTATCCGGTAAACACTGTGCACAAAGCCAGAAGTCGACTTCGAAAGCTCTAACAAACCGGGACCATCAAGGACTATGTTAAAGAGTTTACAACACTTGTTCTTGAGATCCCGGATTTATCGCATAAAGACTGTCTTTTCTACTTCCTTGATGGATTAAAATCATGGGCCAAGATAGAATTAGAGCAAAGAGATGTTCAAGATCTTGCTACAGACATTGCAATAGCTGAAAGCTTGATTGATCATAAGAAAAAACGACCATATAGAACAATGAATGAAGAAAGTGATGACGAGAAAGGTGGAGGAGTTAAACCCAATCATGATCGGAAGGTGGAACCAAGGAGACCACCCCGATACGACAACGAAAGGCATCTTACGAAATTCTGTTTCATATGCGACGGACCGCAAAATGCTCGGGACTGCCCGAAGACACAAAGTCTGCAAGCCATAGTGGCCAGAACTGATGATGCATCCCACGAAGACAAGGAGGTTCGTCTCGGGGCAATGCAATTACAAGTATTGAATGCTTTAACGGCACACGAAGGAAAGCCGTTAAAAATGGCTAAGTCCTGCTGGTGCGATGCGGATAGTATATATTTTAATATAGATTTTTCGCACAGATTCAGTTTTAATTGGTTATTACAAATACTAAACCACACATACAAAAGGCAAGTGTACCTGTCGTGTGGTAATATAGTGTTGGTAAGAACCGAGTATCAATCCGTGGACACACCTAGCCTACTCAACAAACTTAATGTTTGACAATCAGAATTGGTTTTTGTCAAAGAAAATGATAAGTTGCATTGGAAAGATTTTTTGGGTTTAAAAACAATAATAAAAATAAAGTAAACTAAGATTGAAGCGTTTGGATTTATAACCAGAGAATAAAGGTTATCATCCTAATTAGACTCCACTTATGTAACTGTGATGAATTGGTGGTGTGATTTAAAGATATTGATTAATGTAATTATGTTAATGTTTATAAAGATGAGCTGACGCGATTTCTCATCTATCCTGCTCTGTAGTGACTAGGATCACGTCAGGTTGAGTTTTACTGCTTAGATCAAAGCCCTAGTAATGTAGGTAAATCTTTTGTGATCTAGTTGACATACGATTTCTGAAAACATAACTTAATATTAAAAAGAGAGTTGACCAGGTTCCTTCCTAACATACCATTAATTTTAGAAAACCGTAATAATTACTGAATATTTCTCAAACTAATAAAAGGAAACCCGCAAATGATCAGAAAGTTAAAGTGATGTGATTTCTAATAACCATTTCTAGTTCATTAGCCATGGATTTATTATGAAGACCGGTTTCGCGAATGAAAGTTGATCATACGTTTTTCAACCGTGTATGACAATCACAATCACAAACCATAAATTTATAACTTCCCGTTCAAATATAGATGCTACCCATCAATAGTTTTCCCAAGACAACCATAACATTAACATAATATTTATCTCACCATTAGTTTATCACAAATTACATAAGTTTCATCCAATTAGGATGATAAAAAGAGTTTAGCTCATAATGAGCTTAAACATAACAACAGATAACAAAGAAGATGAAATCATCGGTGAATTGGAACAATCAAACCGATAATCCACAATGGATGACGTTTAGACGATCCCGAGCTTCTTCCAAGTGTTGCATGCACCTCCCGAGCCTCCAAATGATCTTAAAGTCTTGATTCCCTAGAGAATTCTGCAGAGTAACTCTCCCACCAAAGCTTGCCAAAAATGATGAACTTAGGCTTCTATTTATAGGCTTTCTGGAGTGTTTAAGCACGGCCCCGTGCCTTAAAGGCACGACCCCGTGCTAGTACAATGCTTACGAAAGTTGGTCGGCTCGTACATGCAGGTTGTGTCGGGCACGACCCCGTGCTTGATGGGGCATGGCCCCGTGTTGAAGGTGGGGCACGGCCCCGTGCTCGATGGGCACAGCCCCGTGTTTACTTTTAGGGGACAGTACTTTTTGTCCTGTCAGATGTCCAAACACGGGGGTGTGTTAATTTAGCACGGGGGTGTGTTTCTTGCAAGGCATGGGGGCGTGCTTAATGAGGCACTGCCCCATGCTTGGACTCCAAAGCTCGTATTACTTTAGTTTCTTGTCAAATATGCTTCTTTTGTCCTTTTTGTCCTTTTAAACACCTGAAAACACAATTTAACATTTTTAAGTACATATTCATCATTTTAAGGGAGATATTAATGAATAATTTGTCACACCCCAACCTTGACGGCGGAAACGTCGAGGGGTGAGAGTTAAGATCGTTCATAGCCACATAACGCTATTAATAAACCAAATATAATTTAGACATAAGTACCAATTGTCACATTACAATCATAAGTTTCAAAGAAAATAAAAGCAAAACATAGAATGTAACAATTCATTCTATTTTATTTATTAATCTAGGTCCATTCCTAGATGTGCAAGCTTCAAAGTGTAGATAATCAAACTTGGGCATTTCCTGAAACATGTTAAAAATAAAAGGTCAACAATAATGTTGGTGAGCATTCCATAGTTTTTAATACATAAGTATATAAAAGATGGCAATTCAAGTCATAAGTTAGTGAATGTAGTGATTAGGGATGCTATGAACAATGCAACAATCAAACCTTGACAATGTTTTACAAGTCTCAAACGTTAAAAGTATATACGATCAGCTAAGTGTACTTGGATCAACCAAGCAGGCTTGTCTTACCCATAGATCTATGACTTCGCTGGGCTAGCAATAGTTAATGATTGTACATATAACGCCATAACATGGTAACCACATAAGTTCAACTAACCACAACTTAACATGATGAATTGCCATAAAGTTTACAAGTCTCAAATAAGTTTACAAGTGCAAAGTATAAGTTAACATGTTTCACCCCAAAGTGTGAAATAAAATAAAAAGGGGGGTATGGAATACTCACATGATCAATAAGTATATTTTATTGATGATTAATAAGAAATATAATAATCGCCGTTCCAACGTAAACCGTCACAATGCACCTAGAATATATATATTTACAAGATTATTACGTTTTATAATAAGTTTAACGGTTAACGAGAACTAGGGTTTCAATTTGGTGTTTGGGGGTTTTTATAGTTACTCAAATAAAAATGGGATATTTAATTATCACTTAACTCAAGGAAATATGCTATTTACTCAATTTACTATTAAGAAATAAAATTATTTAAATAAAGTTTAAGTATTGTCTATATAAATTTTTATAATTTTTCATCGAACCATCATTTATATAGATATTATTTGAGCAACTAATAACTTGGTGATTAAAGACATTATTTAAAGTTTATTTTATAAAAACATAAACTAAATATATTTTTGTCTAAAATATTTAATGAAAATATTAAAATGTTTTTATGAAGTAAATTGCAAAAAAAAAAAATAATATGATGTCTAAAAAAATAACAAGTTCATAAGTTGATTTTTTATATAAATTTTAAAAAAAATAATGATTTAAAATTGAAGGCCAAAAGCCTTGAAACAAAAACATGAGGCTCCCGGGGTTCGAACCCGGGACCTCATGTTTGAGATGTTTGTGCTTAACCAGTGAACCAAGGCCTCAGCCACGGTTCTTACTGGTTTCTTATTATTATAACCCATTTCAAAGAAAGTTTCCCCCAATTTGCGAAGAACCCTAGAACAAGATGGATCAAATTGATCATCAAATCGTTATTGTTAATGGAATTAAGCTTAGGGCTTTCATTTCCCACAGGAAACCGAGTGTGTGTATGTATTAATTTACCCGTTTTGTAAACGAATCGATGAAGAACCAATGGAAGCGGGTCGCGGCTATGGCTCAGGCTCGTTCAGGTTGCAATTGTTGATGAAAACCAAATTCCTTCTACAGAAAGCTCCCAAGGGCTCTAAGAATGAAAAGCCCTATGTTGATTTTGAGTTTTGAAACGCAGAAAATAAGGTTCGAACAGTTGCAGGTTCACGATGAGAGAGTTGTTCGGATCGAGTTGCTTATGTGTTTTCAGGAGAAACTGAAACCAACAATCGTTTAGGAATGACAAGGTAATTGATTAGGTTCGTTTAATTAGGTTATTATTTGAGTTTAATGCTTCGAACGGCTATGAGTTTAATTACGATTTCGGTTAGGCATCGTTTTGGTTTGTAACCGATGTTAGAGCTTAATTAAGGTCGTTTATTGTATTCGAATCGAGTTCCAGAATGATCTAGGCTGGTTTGGGGGTTACAGTTGGACGTATTTGACCGTTTTTATGGTCGCCGGACTCCGGCCGGAAGGTGGCCGGAGTTGCGGCCGGAAAATCGAGTAGGAGGGGGGGCTTTGGTTTGGGTTTCTCTCTTGTACAACTTTGGTCCCTCAACCTTCAATCCCTATCATTTTATGTACAAACTCTTTATTTAAAGTTTATAAAATGACAATAAGGCCCCCTTGACTTTTATAACCTATTATTATTATTATTATTATTATTATTATTATTATTATTATTATTATTATTATTATTATTATTATTATTATTATTATTATTATTATTATTATTATTATTATTATTATTATTATTATTATTATTATTATTATTATTATTATTATTATTATTATTATTATTATTATTATTATTATTATTATTATTATTATTATTAATATAACTTTTATTATTATATAATAATTATCAATATAACTTACAAATTAAAGAATTAAAAGCCCAATTTAAAGTAATATGCATAAGCAACCCATAAGTTTCATGAATGACAAATATGATCCTTAAACAAATTTAACAAGGTTAACTTTAATTTAACCTAAAAATACAAGATGTTACAGTCTCCCCAACTTAAAAGAATTTCGTCCCGAAATTAAGAATAAAGCTAAGAGAACAAATGCGGGTATCTCTCCTTCATATGATCCTCACGCTCCCAGGTGAACTCAGCTCCACGTTTGTTTTCCCAACGGACTTTGACGATAGGTGTGGTAGTTGTTCGGGTCTTCTTTAGGGTTCGATCCATAATCTCAACAGGCTTCTCAACGAAATGCAATGACTCATCAATTTGAATTTCCTCTAGTGGAACATGCAAATTTTCATCAGCCAGACACTTCCTCAAGTTCGAGACATGAAAGACAGGATGAACTCCGCTAAGTTCAGAAGGTAACTCCAGTTTGTAAGCCACTTTTCCAACTCTTTTCAGAATCTTGAAAGGTCCTACAAAACGTGGGGCTAACTTACCCTTCTTCCCAAAACGTACAACACCCTTCCATGGAGAGACCTTAAGAAGAACCATATCATCGACCTGAAACTCCAACGGTTTGCGTCTTTTATCGGCATAACTCTTTTGGCGACTTCTAGCCACCTCAAGGTTATTTCGAATTTTGGAAACTTTGTCAGTCGTTTCTTGAATAAGTTCTGGACCAGTGATAAGATTTTCCCCAATGTCAGTCCAACAGATTGGAGAACGACATTTACGACCATACAAAGCCTCGAATGGTGCCATCTTGATACTTGAGTGATAACTATTGTTATACGAAAATTCCGCGAGCGGTAAATGCGTATCCCAATCACCACCAAAATCAAGGACACAAAGACGCAGCAGATCCTCGAGGGTTTGGATTGTTCGTTCGGTTTGACCATCGGTTTGAGGATGGTAAGCCGTACTTAAATCCAATTGAGTACCCAAAAGTTCTTGCATCGAAGACCAAAAGTGCGAAGTGAAACGAGCATCTCGATCGGAAATAATGTGTAAGGGCACGCCATGACGACTCACAATTTCGTCAATATAGATTCGAGCCAGCTTTGAAACCTTGTACGTATCTCGTATGGGTATAAAATGTGCTGTCTTGGTCAAACGGTCAACAATGACCCATATGCTATCATGACCACGAGGTGTACGGGGTAACTTAGTTATGAAATCCATGGATATATGCTCCCATTTCCACATGGGGATTTCAGGTTGTTCAAGTAAACCACTCGGTCGTTGATGCTCGGCTTTGATCCTTGCACACGTGAGACACTTAGAAACATAAGACGCGATATCTTTCTTCATTCCAGGCCACCAATATTGACCACGCAAGTCCATGTACATCTTATCAGAGCCAGGATGAATGGAATATCGGGTTTGATGAGCCTCGTTCATAATGAAGTGTCGAAGATTATCACGATTTGGGATCCAAAGTCGATTCAAGAAGTACCACATGCCATTCGGTTTTGTCTCCAGTTGTGACCGAACGTTAGACATCAAATCCTCATCCTTCCCTTCATCGGTTAATGCCGCTTGTTGAGCCTCGCGAATGCATAACTCGAGGTCACTATCAATCCTTATGTTTTGGAGCATGATAGTAGCCTCGTTGACATCCACATGGATCTCGGTATCAAATTCTCCTAGCGTATCAAATCATTGCCTTCTCTTGAAGCGAGACAGTCTTATTGTGAACCTTGCGACTTAGCGCGTCGGCTACAACATTCGCCTTGCCAGGATGGTAGCGAATGTCGCAGTCGTAGTCGCTAATTAGCTCGATCCATCGTCTTTGTCTCATGTTGAGGTCCTTTTGGTTAAACACGTGTTGGAGACTCTTATGATCGGTGTAGACTATGCATTGCGTTCCATATAAATAGTGTCGCCAAATCTTCAATGCAAAAACCACAGCACCAAGTTCAAGATCATGTGTTGTGTAGTTCACCTCATGAACCTTCAATTGCCTCGACGCGTATGCTATAACTTTGCCTCGTTGCATGAGAACACAACCAAGACCTTGATTAGAGGCATCGCAATATACGGTAAAGTCGTCGTTTCCATCGGGAAGTGTGAGAATAGGAGCGTTACACAACTTGCGTTTCAATGTCTCGAAAGCCTCTTCTTGCTCGGGTCCCCATTCAAAGAGTCGATTCTTTTGGGTTAGCGCCGTTAATGGTTTAGCAATCTTCGAGAAATTTGCTATGAACCTACGGTAATATCCCGCTAAACCCAGAAAAGAACGAACCTCGGTTGGGGTTGTGGGAATACACCAATTCTTCACGGCTTCAATTTTAGCAGGATCAACGTGAATTCCTTGGCTATTCACCACATGTCCTAAAAATTGAACTTCTTCCAACCAAAACTCACACTTGGAAAGCTTGGCGTACAATTGCTCCTTCTTCAAAAGTTCAAGAACTTGTCGCAAGTGTGTCTCGTGATCGACTTTCGTCTTGGAATAGATAAGAATGTCATCAATGAACACGATTACGAACTTATCCAAATACGGTTTACATACTCGATTCATGAGATCCATGAACACGGCAGGCGCATTGGTCAAGCCAAAAGGCATAACCATGAACTCGTAGTGTCCATATCGAGTACGAAAAGCGGTCTTTGGAATGTCATCATCGTGAACACGTAGTTGATGATACCCAGAACGTAGATCGATCTTTGAGAATTGAGTTGCTCCTTGAAGTTGGTCGAAGAGATCATCGATTCGAGGAAGAGGGTATCGGTTTTTGATAGTAAGCTTGTTGAGTTCCCGGTAGTCGATGCACATACGAAATGAACCATCCTTCTTCTTCACAAACAGTACAGGTGCACCCCATGGTGATGAGCTAGGACGAATGAAACCCTTGTCGGTCAACTCTTGCAATTGACTAGCTAATTCTTGCATTTCAGACGGTGCAAGACGATAAGGTGATTTAGCCACAGGGTTTGCGCCAGGGATTAAGTCAATCTTGAACTCAACTTCTCGCACGGGAGGTAATCCTTTAAGATCCTCGGGAAAAACCTCGGGAAAGTCTCGCACAACAGGAATGTCTCTCAACTCCTTACCCTTGGCTTTCGTATTAACTACATACGCCATGAAAGCCATGTAGTTTTTACTTAAGCACTTGCGAGCCTTAATGCAAGACATGAGTTTGAGTCTTTGGGATGATTTCTCCCCAAAGACCTTCAAAGTATCCCCAGTCGGTAAAGGAATTCGGATACACTTCTCGAAACATAGGATTTCCGCACGATGTTTGGCTAACCAATCCATACCAATGATCACATCAAAGCTTCCCAATTGCATAGGAATAAGGTCGACGAAGAACTCGTGTTCGTTAAGGCTTAAAGTGCAGTCACGTATTACGACGTCCACGACAATAGATTTTCCATCGGCGATTTCGACAGTGAAAAATCTTTCTAGATTGACGCGCGGTTTAGAAAGTAAAGACTCGAATTCCAGGGACACGAAACTCCTATCGGCACCCGAATCAAACAATACAGATGCATAATGTTTATTTACAAGATACATACCTGTTTGGTAACAACCTATTATTGGTATGATGAACATAAATAGGAAATTTCACAAGACAAGAAAGGACTAAAAAAAATTCAACGGCGTACCATTCACCACGTCGTTGTTGGCTTGTGCCTGGTTGGCGTTGATGTTGAAAGCCCTTCCACGAGCCGGTGGCACATTTCCCGCATTGCGAGGACATTGAGGGCGAATATGGCCAGCCTCGCCACAGTTGTAGCAGGTTCGGTTGGTAAGCATGGCAGTGTTGTTTGGCGCACGAAGACAAGTAGCCACCAAATGTCCATACTTTCCACACAGAGAGCAGACTCGGCATGGAATGTTGCTTGCATGATGGTACTTGCACGTGTTACACATAGGATGTGGACCAGCATAAACCTTAGCCATGGGAACTTGATTCGCAACCACCATTTGTTTTTGAGGAGCATTAGGAGCGGTCACGGCGTAGTTGCGTGTCGGGATGAACTTACGCTTTTTGTTTTGCGAAGATGACTCGGCCCTTACCTCCTTTGTTGCCTCGGGTATCACCTTCGTAACAGACTTGGAACCCTTTGCCGACATAGTACCAGCTCTTATATGATTCTCGGTGAGCTGTGCAGTAATGGTAATTGCTTCCTCCAAAGTTGTGGGCCTACTACCCACCACGGCATCTTGAATTTGAGGTGGCACGCCCTTGATAAATTTCTCGATGTTACGGGGCACGGTGTCCACCATGTGTGGTAAGAGCATACTCAACTCATGATGCCGGGTGGAATAAGCCAAGTGATTCCCACCATCCTGTTTGAGGTTCCAGAATTCCTCCTCTAGCTTTTGCAACTCGCTCCTCGGACAAAACTTTTGGATCATGATCTCCTTGAATTCCTCCCAAGGTAAGGCCAAAGCAATCTCGGTTCCACGGTTTCTTTTTTCACTATTCCACCATGTGAGTGCTCGTTGTTGAAGAACACTTGTGGCATAGCGAACCTTGAACTCGTTGGGGCACTCACTAACAATGAACATGTTCTCCATACTTTCAAACCACTCGAGAAGTCCAGTGGCTCCTTCTTTTCCACTAAAACTAGTGGGCTTGCACGAGTTGAAGTGTTTGAAGGTGCAGGTACGGTTGTTCCCTTGTTGATTGTTCCCATTTTGACTGTTGCTATTGTCTCTATTAGCACCACTATTGTTCCCATTGGTATTGTTGTTGTTGCTATTAGCCATTAGTGTGCTATTGAGTTCAGCAACCATAGTCGGGAGAACGGCAGCCATTTGTCGGGCAATCATGGCAGCCAGCTTACGGTCGGAACTTCCACGCTTTCCATGGTGACGGGACATGCTGGATATACAAAAATGAGTTAGTTATAGGAGCGGGGATAACAAAGGATAGTAGTTTAACAAAGATAAGCTAAGGGTTATAAGGTACACGGGTTGTTTCCATTTGGTAACGCATTACCATTTGAAAACGTTGACACGTCAAGGTGAATTGACCCATTTACCTTAGAAACTTGTGTATGTTGACCATAGTTTATCACTCATCCAGAAATCCCCAGGTAAGCATAACTAGTCCCGTAGGATTTATGCGATATGCTTGCCTTAGCCCGAGGGCCTTTTGCCAGGAAAACCAGGATACAGGTGTCTATGTGTCACACAATATTTCTTAGGTTCATAGAATCAAAACCTTGATGAGATTTATATAGATTAGACATAACGTCTAAAGATCCAAGTCATAACATAAGCATAAGATTCCACGTGTCGACGAGAATAAGATTAAGAGAGTTCATGTTCGGGGAGAGTCAAAGAGTCAAAGTTAAGTTTAGAGAGACAAGTAACAATGTTTAGGCAACCCTATGCTAAGGCATCAAATTGCACATAAGGGGCATAGCATTATGTAGCATGAAAAGTATATAATTTACAAGATAGAAATATAATTCTATAAGGTTCATGCATACTATAGCCTAGGTCACCATTTCTAATAACCTAGATCCCTATAGTTATGGGCTCTGATACCAATCTGTCACACCCCAACCTTGACGGCGGAAACGTCGAGGGGTGAGAGTTAAGATCGTTCATAGCCACATAACGCTATTAATAAACCAAATATAATTTAGACATAAGTACCAATTGTCACATTACAATCATAAGTTTCAAAGAAAATAAAAGCAAAACATAGAATGTAACAATTCATTCTATTTTATTTATTAATCTAGGTCCATTCCTAGATGTGCAAGCTTCAAAGTGTAGATAATCAAACTTGGGCATTTCCTGAAACATGTTAAAAATAAAAGGTCAACAATAATGTTGGTGAGCATTCCATAGTTTTTAATACATAAGTATATAAAAGATGGCAATTCAAGTCATAAGTTAGTGAATGTAGTGATTAGGGATGCTATGAACAATACAACAATCAAACCTTGACAATGTTTTACAAGTCTCAAACGTTAAAAGTATATACGATCAGCTAAGTGTACTTGGATCAACCAAGCAGGCTTGTCTTACCCATAGATCTATGACTTCGCTGGGCTAGCAATAGTTAATGATTGTACATATAACGCCATAACATGGTAACCACATAAATTCAACTAACCACAACTTAACATGATGAATTGCCATAAAGTTTACAAGTCTCAAATAAGTTTACAAGTGCAAAGTATAAGTTAACATGTTTCACCCCAAAGTGTGAAATAAAATAAAAAGGGGGTATGGAATACTCACATGATCAATAAGTATATTTTATTGATGATTAATAAGAAATATAATAATCGCCGTTCCAACGTAAACCGTCACAATGCACCTAGAATATATATATTTACAAGATTATTACGTTTTATAATAAGTTTAACGGTTAACGAGAACTAGGGTTTCAATTTGGTGTTTGGGGGTTTTTATAGTTACTCAAATAAAAATGGGATATTTAATTATCACTTAACTCAATGAAATATGCTATTTACTCAATTTACTATTAAGAAACAAAATTATTTAAATAAAGTTTAAGTATTGTCTATATAAATTTTTATAATTTTTCATCGAACCATCATTTATATAGGTATTATTTGAGCAACTAATAACTTGGTGATTAAAAACATTATTTAAAGTTTATTTTATAAAAACATAAACTAAATATATTTTTGTCTAAAATATTTAATGAAAATATTAAAATGTTTTTATGAAGTAAATTGCAAAAAAAAAATAATATGATGTCTAAAAAAATAACAAGTTCATAAGTTGATTTTTTATATAAATTTTAAAAAAAATAATGATTTAAAATTGAAGGCCAAAAGCCTTGAAACAAAAACATGAGGCTCCCGGGGTTCGAACCCGGGACCTCATGTTTGAGATGTTTGTGCTTAACCAGTGAACCAAGGCCTCAGCCGCGGTTCTTACTGGTTTCTTATTATTATAACCCATTTCAAAGAAAGTTTCCCCCAATTTGCGAAGAACCCTAGAACAAGATGGATCAAATTGATCATCAAATCGTTATTGTTAATGGAATTAAGCTTAGGGCTTTCATTTCCCACAGGAAACCGAGTGTGTGTATGTATTAATTTACCCGTTTTGTAAACGAATCGATGAAGAACCAATGGAAGCGGGTCGCGGCTATGGCTCAGGCTCGTTCAGGTTGCAATTGTTGATGAAAACCAAATTCCTTCTACAGAAAGCTCCCAAGGGCTCTAAGAATGAAAAGCCCTATGTTGATTTTGAGTTTTGAAACGCAGAAAATAAGGTTCGAACAGTTGCAGGTTCACGATGAGAGAGTTGTTCGGATCGAGTTGCTTATGTGTTTTCAGGAGAAATTGAAACCAACAATCGTTTAGGAATGACAAGGTAATTGATTAGGTTCGTTTAATTAGGTTATTATTTGAGTTTAATGCTTCGAACGGCTATGAGTTTAATTACGATTTCGGTTAGGCATCGTTTTGGTTTGTAACCGATGTTAGAGCTTAATTAAGGTCATTTATTGTATTCGAATCGAGTTCCAGAATGATCTAGGCTGGTTTGGGGGTTACAGTTGGACGTATTTGACCGTTTTTATGGTCGCCGAACTCCGGCCGGAAGGTGGCCGGAGTTGCGGCCGGAAAATCGAGTAGGAGGGGGGGGCTTTGGTTTGGGTTTCTCTCTTGTACAACTTTGGTCCCTCAACCTTCAATCCCTATCATTTTATGTACAAACTCTTTATTTAAAGTTTATAAAATGACAATAAGGCCCCCTTGACTTTTATAACCTATTATTATTATTATTATTATTATTATTATTATTATTATTATTATTATTATTATTATTATTATTATTATTATTATTATTATTATTATTATTATTATTATTATTATTATTATTATTATTATTATTATTATTATTATTATTATTATTATTATTATTATTATTATTAATATAACTTTTATTATTATATAATAATTATCAATATAACTTACAAATTAAAGAATTAAAAGCCCAATTTAAAGTAATATGCATAAGCAACCCATAAGTTTCATGAATGACAAATATGATCCTTAAACAAATTTAACAAGGTTAACTTTAATTTAACCTAAAAATACAAGATGTTACATAATTGATGTGCTTTTGATAGGATTTTTATGTATAATTTGGAGCACATCACCTGCCCAACGGAGCACGAGGGCAACATCACAAGCACGGAGGCGAAAGGACTTCGGTTTGTGAACTTGGAAATAAATGGACGACTTGCAAAGGCACTCGTTGATACCTGAGCAAGTCACAACTTCATGACACGGGAAAAAGCTAAGAGACTCGGCTTAAAGATATCCACTCGCGATGGATTTCTCAAAGATGCCAATGGTAACACGAAAGCAATCAAGGGAATGTCATGGGCTGTGAAGACCAAGATCGGGACATGGCAAGGTAAAATCGACTTCTCGATAGCACCATTGGGCGACTACAAGCTCGTGCTCGGGATGGACTTTTTCCGGAAACCAAAGTCGTTCCAGCAACATTTCTAAACACCTTGTACATCGTCAAAGGCGATCAAGTACACACAACAATGATGGAGTCAAGCCATCACAGCAAAACAATATATATCTTACAACTCGTGAGAACAAGCATGGGGTCACACAAGAAACACGACGAGGACATCGTGGGTTTAGGTGGGGGAGAATGTCACGACCCGCCTAAAACCAAGTCGCGCTACTCGAATTTCAGAGTTACCGAAATCATATGAAGGCATGCAAGGCCGTTCGGAAGACTTTGAAGCAGCCCAAGCATATCTAGAAAAGCTAGATACTAACAATGTAAAATATCTAGATATTTAACCAAACAAATATCTAGATATTAGATTTGTTAATATCTTGAATATTAGATTACTAAATATATTAGATATTTACATTAGTAAATATCTTAGATATTTAGATTAGAAATATCTTGAATCAAACCACAAGTACAAATAGGGTTGATCACCCTCATTTGTAACCACCCAAATACGCATACAAGTCTTAGTGTGAGGCACTTGTAAAACACTCTTGTAATCAACCTTGTAAGCAATTCAAATACATTTGTATTACGAGCTTGCAAACGCTTTCGCATCGTTACTTGATTCGATACATCGTTTGGGTCACAAAGGCTGAACTTAGAGCAAGTCTAAGTGCCGCACGAGAGTTGGGAAATCACTCCGTGACATGAGACCGATTTGTTAACATGTTTTTTATCGAGTCTGGACAACTAGATCAACCATACTCAACATCATATATACGATTCTACAGTGGCTTAAAACAAAATCGAGGCCATTAAGACAAATGTCGTTCGCAAAAAATTTAAGATCGATGTCGATATCGTCAAACACAAGACCATCAATATTAAGATAGGAACGCTCACAAAAACAGACCCCTGAACGTCTCGTTTGGGGAGTCTTGTCGCTCTATGGGCTCCTCCCGTTGCTAGTGCATACCATAGTCTATGCATAACAACACATACAAATTTCAATACAAGTTACATACACATACAAATACATATTTTCATACACATACATATACATGCAAATACCAAATACATATATACATAACATACCAAATACATATATACATAACATGTCAAATACATATATACTTATTCACATTTATAACATACACATATACACCTACACTTGTCAAATCATATTTCACCAATGTAATATTATAATCAAATTCATAACATACGAACAAATGTACATATACATACACATCTATGATTGTCATATAACATAATACCATGTAGAAAACCACACATACAAAAAAATACCTACACCCCATGATGCCAAACATATACCAAACACCTACACATACCAAACATATACCACACCTATTCATACTAGCACCTACATATACCAAATTAAATATCAGTACATACCAAATACATAGTCATACATAAGTACACCTACTCATACTAAATACATACTAACACCAACACATACTAAACCCAAGCCTAGACTTAAAGAAAGAAACAAATGAATCCACACAATGTCAAATAAACCTACCCTAACTCAAATAAATTCAAGAACCTAAAGCCACTTTCAAGTATAAGAACCAAATTAACATCACAAAAACAAAAATGAGGTTATGAATGTACCAAACAATGAGTCTGCTAGGAAGTGGTTGTTGGGCATCATCTATCGTGGATAGCGCCTGGGTAGCGACAATGGCTAGATAGTGAAAGATGGTGTAGGGACGATTTTGGCCATTAATGGTGTAGCAAGGGTGAACGATGTTGTAGTAATTAATGATTACGGTAGTGAACAGCGTAAAACTAGTCGTGTTAAGGCTGGTGGACCTTGAGAGAGGAAAAGAGATCAAGAGTTTTGAGTGGTAAATGAAATATGGGTGGTTCAAAGGAAGTTTAGACCTAAATTCTTTGATTGTGTTTCTGTTAGAAAATCTGTTGCTAAATACTACTAATAATATTTTTTACTACAATAATAAGAACACTGATTATTATATTAATGATTATCATCATCATTATATGTAGTGTTATTATTATTATAAACTAGTGAAATTCTCCGGTACGTTATGACATGAATTTTATTTATGTACAGAACATAAAATACTTTTTACATAATATTATTATTAAATAAGCAAATATAAGTCAATGTGAGCTAACCAAGATGGTAGCACGTGGCTTTTTCTCTTAGATGAAATGTTAGAGCTTGAACTCAGGTATAATGTAAATTAATTTGAAGTAATCGAAAAACAATTTTATTTTTTAAACTATGCAACAAAGTAATGTAAGAGTTTCAAATAAGCATGCTAATCTAACCCTTTCAAATCAAGCATGCTAGGTTTTTTATTCTTAAATTCATATCAAACTTAATGATGATTGTAAAGTTTTCTTTTTTTAATGAGCAATTAAAAATTTTAGCACAATGGAAGAATTGTTAAGCAAGCGAAGTGAGTGGGACCATGTGGGGAGAGTGGGAGGCAATAGCACCCACGCTCACTGGCTGGGCCGGTGCTCCATATATACTAACCAATGGCTCGGTGATGAGGCACCCTTGGTGGCACCACAATCGATTCACAATGACATGCATGCCTTCAACTCAAAACTATTCAATATGTTATTAATTACCAAGTGTTTGTTAAAAACTTAATTAATCATTGATTTTGGAGAACTTATTTTAACATCCGACATGTTATTGTGAAATGACACACACACACACACACACACACACACACACACACACACACACACATATATATATATATATATATATATATATATATATATATATATATATATATATATGAAAAGGTTCAAGCGAGAACCCTCTTTTAGTGCGAGAACCCTCTTCAACCCATCAAGATCAATGAATATCATTATTTTTTATGTTTAAATAATATTATTACATATATAGAAGATTATGATCTTTTATGGATATGTGTAAATTCATAAGTGTAAAAGAGTTTACATTAGTGTAAGTTTTGCAAAAAAACACATATATTTAATGTTACAAGTAAAACTTACATCGATGTAAACTTATTTATACTTATGAATTCACACATATACATAAAATATCATAATCTTGTATATGTACAATAATGTTATTGCAATAAAAAAATTATGATTCATATTGATTTTGACGGGTTCTCGCAAGTTCCCGCAATAACACAGGGTTCTCATTTGAACCTTACCCTATATATATATATATATATATATATATATATATATATATATATATATATATATATATATATATATATATATATATATATATATATATATATATATATAATGTGTGTGCATATGGCTGAATTATTGTACCAAATGAAATTAACATGTTAAACGTAGGAAGCCACTGGACCAGATGTGACAAGTGCCTTGGGGTTATAGGTATGTGCATGAATATTGACGCTATAATCATTAATCAACTTATCTATTGTGTTATATATGATCGTGCTACTTAATACGCTAAGTACAAATTAATTATTACGTTAAAAGTTACGCTACCGTATGAATTTTTACGCATAGAATTACGTTACATTAAAGCCACTAACACAACCTAGTGGCATAGATGTATGTTTTTCATCCAAGAGATGTTGGATTTAAGTCCACTTGAGACATAAAGTAGATTTAGGTATAGAGTAGAATAGGATTAGATTAAGGGTTGTTCAAAAAAAATTACGTTGCATACTTACATTAGACTATCCACATGCACATTCCAGCGTGGCACACCACGCGTTTTACAAATCAAATGTTTCACCATTGACGGTGATTCGCATGTTGGCTCTCGTCTGTACCCAAGTGAGAGAGCATATCTAAAAAAAGTGTGTTGTTTTTGTAATTTAGCTTTATCTCTTGTTCGAATGACTTACTAACTTGTATAAGTGGTGATCATGTGTAAAATGTATGGATTTTTATAGGTGTTTGCAAGATTGGAGGTAAAATGAGTTTGTGAAAAAAATGGGTAAAAAACTGATTTGAGACTTGAATGGACTTATTTGTGAGAAAATGATAGTGTAGCATTGAATACAATCTTACAAAATTGTTAACCTACGTATCACGATAATAACACTATGTATTATGCATTACAAATCGACGTCTATAAAAAAAATTTTATAAAGATACACGAAAATACTATATTCGAAATATATATAACAATTTTTTTGATTTTAGGGTATAATTTTAAAAAACATAATGAAGTATATTAAGTTAGTTAATTTAATTCGGAGGAACTAAACAAAACTTAACAATCGTGTGTTAGTTTACTCCTCCCAGCTATTTAATTTTTTTCATTGCGTACATGTGACACACATATTCTAACCACCATTGATTATTTTGAAATGATATATAACTTACCAGCTTTACTAAACCCGTGTGCTACACGGGTTGAATAAATAAAATATTAATATAATAAAAATTATTAATTATAAAAAAAATTCTAAGATATGACATGACTTAAATTACGTATGAGAAATGACTATAATTAATAAAACAATGATATCAACTTTTTAAAATTTTGTTTTTAAATTTTTTCCAAGAAAAAGTAAACATTTTGTTTTAAAGCAAACCGTATAAAAATGTCATTTTAAAAAAAATTCTTATTATAACTCCCAAATTTGATTATTTTTTGTTTTAAAAAATTGACTTTTTAAAAATACCAAATTTAAAATATTCGTATTTTTAAAAAGTTTTATGCTTTAGAAAAATTTATTATTTTATAAAAAAATTATTTATTTAAAATTAACATTAATATATAGATATCTTTATTAATTTATTAAGTCTAAAAAATGTTAAATAATATTATTAGTAATTAAGGTAATTATTTAATAGAAGAGAGAAGCGGAAAAATTTTGTAACACACTGGCTCATTACAATAGAAGAGAGAGGCGAGACAAATTCCCATGGAATGAGTGGGTGCAAAAGAAGTTGAATATTTTCAACTGGCAAGCTGAATTAAATAAGTTACCTACGTGTGACTCACTAGCCAAGAGAGGGATCCATCTGCAACATACACTTTGTAGAATGTGTGGGTTGGCCAAAGAATCCGTGGAACACATTTTTATTGAATGTGGGTTGGCGGTGAGATTTGGTCTAAAATAAGTTGGTGGTGTAATATTCAACAGGTGTTTATTTTCTTACTTAGAGATCTCATGGAACTTATGGAAGCTGAGGAACGAAATAATATTTGACTGTGCTCATCCCTCGACTGCCGAAGTCATCAAGGGTACCGTGGCTATGGCCTCACTATGGCTTAAGACAAGAAACAAAGAAAAGTTTATCCCTGGCCTCCCTAACTTTCCTCTACTTTTAGTTTAATCTTGTATTCTCTTTGGTAATTTTGTTGTTGTTTTCTTCCTTGCATTGTACTGCTGGGGTTATAGCCACTTGCTAGCATCCTTTTCATATTAATACAAATAATATTAATCGTTCAAAAGAAAAAGTATGGTTTTATCACGTGTCATCTCAAGATACTTTTTCATTAAATTAATAAGATTATGCTTTATAGTTAACTAGAATTAGTAAACACGTGTGTTACATGGGTTGAATAAACAAAATATTAAATAAAATAATATTTAATTATAAAACGATATAATAAGACATGTTATGATTGAAATTACGTATAAGTAATAACTATAAATAATAAAACAATAATATGAACTTTTTATTTTTTATTTTTTTCAAAGATAAACTAAACATATTGTTTCAAAATAATATTTTTAATTTTTTTCATTTCTAAAACTTTTCCTTACTATAACTTCCTATTTTAGTTTTTTTTTATAAAAAAGTATTTATTTAGAAATAACATTAATATATAGATGTCTTTATTAATTTATTAAGTCTAAAAAAATATTAAATAATATTATTAGTAATTAAGATAATTATTTAATAGGAGAGAGAGGCGTGAAAATTTTGGTGAGAATGATTGTGGTGTTGCCACGTGTCATCTCAAGATCTCTTTTAATAAAGTAGGAAGATTACGTTTTATAGTTAACTAGGCTAAAGACCCGTGTAACACACGGGTTCAATCTAAAAATATTGTTGTTGTTAAAAAAAGTTCGTAAGTTATAATATTGTTGATAATATTTTGTATATCAACTTTTATGTATAATTTTTAACATTAGCTACATCTAATATTAGTAGGTTTTCTCTATAAATACTTATACGTCTAAATAATGTATAATATGAAATAAAATAAACTTATAAATAATAACTTTAAGTAATAAACAAATTAAATTGAACATGAAAAATAATATTTCAAATTCATAAACATCCAAAAATTTCTTTGTATACAATTTGATGTTTTGTTGGTGATTTTTTTATTATTATCTAATATTAATAATTTTAATCACTATCTACTTTTAACTCGAGATAATGCAACATAGAGTTGACCATGATCCATGTTTTAAAAACAAACCAACTTTGGATAGCGATTGTCCTTGGCTCTTGTTTATTGTCATTGCAAAACACACTGCTAATGGAAACTGTCTTCTTTGTCTGAAGGTACCAAAGTCAATCGTGGAATAAAAATGTGATTTTCAATATTACTTCCACATACATCAAAACAAGTTGCACAATCAAACGAATTCCAATCAAACATAATAATAATATGGTTGTACACATAAAAAACAAATAAAGAACTTTAAAAAGTATAAGTATGTAATACCTCTTCACAGATGGATTGTTGAAGCAGATCACATTCAAATCAAAAAAATAAAAGTAATATAATATTAATCCAAAAACACAATTGTAGACAATGATAGGTTAAATAATAATCGCAGAGGATGAAAGCTCAAATATATCAAAAAACAAATATCTTTTGTTGAAGAAAATTGATGAAACAAAAGCCAAAATGAGAACGCTGATGAAGTGTGTCGAAGGCGCTATCATCAGACTTTGTAAAGACAATTCGCGAGGGTTGTAAAGCTGGAATGGTTGTGAAATATTTTAAAATCGGGTATGATTTCATTTCCAAAGAAGATACCCATGAATTACTTCAAATTGAATAGGAGTCGATAAAAAACCCATAACTTTTGTCAAGATTCAAATATAAACCGATCGTTTTATGGAAACACATAATCAAGGAATCGATTTCATAGATGAAGAGAATCATAGATGAATTCTACGGTTTTTGTTAATGAATTATTTGAAGAAAGAAGAAATATCGGGTATGATTTAATTTCCAAAAAAAGATGTGCTCTAATTTAGGGTTAAATTTTCAAATTTTTTATAAATATATCTTGTATGAGAAGTTGACTTTTAGTCCTAATAAACCTAATGTAACACTAAAAGCAGATACATATTTAGACGGGAATTGAAAAAAAGTAGAGTCTTAAGAGAATTCCACGTGTCACTAAAGTTATTGTTTTATTAATAAGTATAGATTTCACCTTGTATTAAATCCTTTGTCTATAGCGATTGTTCAAATTTATTTTGTTAATATTTTTAAGAAATTAGAACATGACACAGGTTGGTTAGTACTTATTGTCTGTTTGGTAGTCTTTTAATGATTATTAAGAGGCTATTTTATTAATAGTTCATAACCTCTAATTATTAAAATACTATGAAACATTAAGAGGTAGGGGTGGTATCTTAATAACAATTAATAGCCTAACAAACAGCCATTTAGTTTGTTGAAAGAACTGATATGCAGTTTTAGTTATTCAACATAATCTCGTTTTAGTTTGTGAAACTATAATAAATCAAGATGTAAACAATAATATATGACAAAAAAAGTTGTTGTCTATTGTATTTTTATTAGAGTTAATTGATTTTTTCATACCTAAGCTTTCATAAAAATTATCATTTGAATCCAATAATTTAAATTTTTGCAATTTGCATTTAAATGCTTCACACTAATTGACATTTGAATTTATTTGACTAAACCTAACTAACACCGTTAACTTTCCAATGGGAGAGTTATTTTAATCAAAATGATTCCAAAATAAAGAAGCAGCCACATGAGGGGTTTTATATGTTTAATCTCTTTAGGTAATTGTAGTTATGATTTGATTTCATGGTAATCTCTTGTTGTATTATCTTGTTAATGTATTTTGGTTTAATAGTCAAGTTACTTTTGCCCGTCTTATAAAATCATAAATTTCTTTAGTTTAAAATTTAAATTATGGTTACGATAATTTATTTTTTATGATTATTATTCATGGATCGTTAATGTCATATGATTCACAGTTGTTATGCTTTTATGATAATTTATTTTTTATGGTTATAATTCGAACAACTTGCGTCATATTACTTGTTTGTTTATCAATATATTTAAGTTGTGGTGTATGTTTTACAAAGTTAGAGATGACTTCAAATGGTAATTTTAGTAAAACATTTGGATGCAAATGGTAAAATTTAAACTTTTAGATTTAAATGACAATTTTAATGAAAACTCGGGGATGAAAAAAACAATTGACTTTTTTTAAAAAGAATTCTGCTTGTTCTAAAATTCTAATTTTAAAGTTGATAATATATACTCATAAACTTCTATAAAATAAATTTTGAATAGTATCTTATTTATAAATAAAGAATCTAAAAACAAATCATACAAGGCTGCTAACATAGTTTAGACACCAACTAAAACGAATTTCTTAACTCATAAGAGTTAAAATTAAATAAAAAGGCTAAAAAGAGGTTTAGTGGTGATATTGGGTTAATCGAAAGAACATGCTAAGGCTCAAACTTGACTCATTAAGCTAAAACTTGGCTCACAAGAAGAATGTTGAACAAAGGTTATATCATAATTTCTCTATCATTTTTACGTTCTAACAATTCATAGTCTCAAACTATATACCATATTAAATTTTTTTCATCGTACTAGCTAATATTAAAGTCATCTTCTACCTCCTTGGTAGGTATTCAAGCAGAATCAAACTATTATTTCCATAAGGTGATCGTGTACCTTGAGCTTCACTTTCTTTATGGTTGTCTCCTTCTCTTATATTAGTACAGCCAACTTATCTAAATTTTTTTCAACATTTTACATTGTTACTCTCTGATTCTTGATTTCCACCTCGTGTTCTTTATATGGTGTTGAGTTTGTTGGTAATTCCTCTAGCTCTCTTGATATTGAGTTTCGTTTGTCGTTGGAAACTAAGCCATCCTATCCCCCGTGCTTATTTTCTTTTTTGGTTGAGCATTGCCAAGTCCTTCTTGAAATATACAATGGGGCGAGATTAAAATCCAAGCGGTTGCTAAGTATTGCCTAGTTTCCAATGAAATTGGAAGGGTTTCTCCATTCAGCATTATATGTCTTGTCGTAAAGATACCAATTCATCTAGACTAAGCTGGTCAAAAACCAAGACAAGAAGAAAAAAAGGAGCAAGAATCCCTAGCGAAAGTACATGAAAATAACACACGTATACCCACAAGGTAATCAACATATAACTACAAATAACACAAGCTTGGGGGCATACCAAGACAACGCATACCACGCCAACAAAAAGCAATGTAAGCAACAACTTCGATTAAAAAAAAGCTTCTAGACACCCTTAGAAGTACATAACCTTAGAATCATACTAAGGCATGACATAGAAAGGTAAAAATAAGTACTTAAGTATCGTGTACACTAAGATCACATTGAGTGTATATGTGTCCCCTAAAATACTTTACCTTAATTCTATACCTCTACGAACTCTTATCCTCGATCATGTACTCAGAGAGGTGTAGCTGTCTCAGATCATGTTTAATCCTCTTGTCCCTAGTCATCTCAGGTCTCCCTCTACTCCTCTTCCCCCTACTATGAGGTTTTCTATAGTTTTAAATTTTAATCGGCAACATCATCTATCTCCTTTTCATATGGCCAAACCATCTCAATCTCCCCTGTTTAATTTTAACAAAAAACCTCATCCTTATACGGTCCATCTTGGTGTGACCACACATCCACCTTAATATCCTCATCTCTGCGACTTTTATTTTTCTCTCACCTGACTTCTTGATGTCCCAACAATCAGTTTCGTATAACAAAGCCGGTTGAACTGCGACTCTACAAAATATTCCCTTTAGTGTTGTTTGGAACCTCTTGTCGCACAATGTCACACCTTAATCCATCAGCATGAGTTGTTATATCATAAACATGGAATAACACAACGGAAGACTTCAACATTCAATACCATAATTACTAGGTTGGATTAAAACCCTAAAAGTATTACACAACTCCACGCGTCCATTATGTTTAAGTTACAAAACATAACGTGATTACATTGCCCCTGACAGGTTTAATTTAGTCCAAGCCTTCTATATGAATATCTTATTCAAACTAAACTACTAAGTCTCCTTGACCTAGCTAGTGCCTTCCGACACTTCCTACACAACTTGCATCATGAGCTAAAACACATCAAACAACTATGTTGTTGGTGAGTCATTACCGAGACTCCAAACTCGACATCAAATGAATAAAAAACACGTAAGCAAACTGCTTGACAAACCAATTCCCACTAACAACAACAATTCAAGGTTAGTGGATGATAACATACATGTTACTCCAAGTTCAACATCAATATAGCACAATGGAAATTTTTTGGAGTGAGACCTTCCTACCTAGATCGGATCCGTCTAAGCGAACATATGCCCCGAGGCAATTTGGGTGTCATACCATTTGGACAACCCATAAACTTACCTTAATGGTTTGTTGGTGACTAGCACGACCAAGGTCTCGACGCACCCAAACTTTATTCGCTTACACGTAAGGAACACAATATAACATCTATCAATCATGTGAAAACATATAACAAAATCAATTTAGAAAACTCATGTTCAGCCCCAAAATCAAACATAGGAAAAAAGCAGGCGGTTAGACTCACCTCAACTGGTGGTCTGTAATAATCAAATTCTGTGGTCCCAATATCACCAATATCGCCCTAAGAGCACAAACAAGTGGAACGCAATCCTATAGTTTTCAATAACCAATGTCGTTAGATCAAATTATACTTTAAAACTACGGTTTACGCACACGGTTAAACCTGTAATCAAACCAAAAGCATTCTTATGACATATTCGTCCACCACAGTATGATTTTTCTCGTAGTTTCCCAATCGTGTCCCATAACATACTAATGATCGGTTCGGTCTTGCCAAAAACAATGGTTTTTACCGAAACTTTCTTGAAGTGTAACACAACTTCTTGACACGTCCACTTTTCCAACCGAGCGATTTGACATTGAAATGGAGCCCATAACATCACACATCCGCTCACACATAGAATAACTCATATTTAAGTAAAAAACAAGTCTTATCTTGCGAAACCGAGAGCTCTTAACGCAAATCCGAGCAAAGAGACGTTGTAGATCTCAAATTCGGCCTTTGTATGCCAACCTGAACGTCCCGGGATGTCCAAAGTCTAGTGAGAGATTGGTGGGTGCATTTGTAGAGAGAGTGAGCAAGATATGGGTTCAAATGCTGTAATCCGAAGTTTTTGGGGCTTTTATGTGAGATTTGGTCGTGTAGTCCTTGGTGGACAGTCACCAAATTCTTAAAAGTCCGCTATGAAACACCATAAGAAATATTCACATTTTCAAAAGGAATATTCGTATCTCCGGACATAATATCCATCGCGAACCACTACCTAGAAGCATAACAATCCGCTATGGACCCCATAATCAAATTTCTCTCGTCGAGACACCTCATTTTCATATTCCTTAACTATTTTTCTAGCTCAAGATATGATTAATCTAAGTTTGGGTCGCTTCCGGACAGCTTTTCACTTTGTTTCGCTTCTGGTTTCCGCATCGGGTCACCACGGCTCACGATCTCCGACACGTTGACATTTTTCTAATGTTATCAACTCTACTTCATCAACCCAATCCACCATCTATCTCCTTCACAATACCCCTAACGTTTTCTCCACTTACACCACCCTGCTTGTACTCCGTGTGCTATATCACTCTCTATATCCACGTCACTTTCTATGTCATCATTATGAACACATACTTGTTAAACTAATATATATAAAAAAGTTATTGGCGTTGGTTGAATTCTAGTTTTAATCGTAGCGAAATGAACTTTATCATAAAATACTTTTGAAGTACATATCTATAAATAAAACATTACTATGGACAACATTTTATTACTTTATATTTATCATACTTCGCTTTAGCTTAGTTTTTAACTCAACTTTAGACATTCTTTATTTTTGCACATCTTTGCTTTATCTTGACATTGTACACGTACGAGACTCTTTTAACCATTGTTTGTGTGGTACGCAAGATTCTTTTAACTGTACGAATTGTCGTTTGTCATTACGCAAGACTCTTATGTTGATGCTTGAAATAGGTCAAAACATTTGTGCTTGTAAGACTTTTTAACATATTTTATCCTTAACAGTTGTATTTTAACATTTTAACTATTTTTATTTTTTTACATACTTTTGACTTTTTTTCAAAAAAGTCATTGTAAACTTTTTGCACATAAAAAATCTACATAATTTTTTTTCTCATAAAAACCTCTCAACAATTTTTACATATAAAAAACCAATTTACTTTCTGTTTATTCACATAAAAATTCCTTAACAATTATTTAATTAAATTCACTTCAATTGTTAAACTCGAGATTCTGGAAAAAAATATTAAAACACTTTTCGTATCATTTTTTTTGCTTGTGTGGCTTTTTTTCTTTGCTTGTCTCGTTAAATTTATAGGAGTTTGGGCTTGGTTTATTCAAGTTACGGGTGCTTAAGCTCGAGCTGGGCTGATTGCGAACTATATATTTTAAATCTATTTCAAGCTTGAGCTTTAAAAATAGAGCTCGAAATGAGTGGAGCTCGAGCTCCTATAACTTAAACAATTAGCGGAAAATTGTTTCATTTCTTTTTAGAATTTGTGTGAATTTAACAAGTGAAATGACTTAAATGTGTAAATAATTGTTGAGCGGTTTTTTATATGAAACAAAAAAGTATGTTGGTTTTTACATATAAAAGTTGTTGAAAGACTTTTATGAAACAAAATAAAAAATACACTGGTCTTTTACATGAAAAATTTATACATTAATTTTTTTGAGAAAAAATTAAAAGTATATTGTTTTACTTATAACATTTGTCCTTTATAGAATAGGTAAAGACAAAGGATAAAACTTTGACATGAAACATGATTTACTCTTTATATAATTCAGCACATCAATTGTTTTGAAAGAATTTCCGATACTAATAGTATAAGTTTAAGTCTCAATTGATTTAGTATGTTCCAAGTAAGCTTGAGGTTTTTATCATAGTAGATTTTAAGATGGTGGGTTTATCCCGAAATGATAGATAACCGTATTATCAGCATTGTTTGTGTTCGTAGGACGTGAACGCCTTTCGTTTACAAATTCACCCGGGCTATAGCATTTGTTGGCCATTAAAAAATAATAATATTTTATTTTGTAAAAGTGTTCTTTTCAAAAGAAACTCAAAAAACACTTTTATAAACTGAACACTATTACTTTTCATCTGATAAGCTCTCCTACACACACACACCTACCATTTAATATGTAAACATAGCGGACAATAGCCCTATAAAAACCACCCCACTACCCCCTAAACCCACCCCCCAACATCATTCTCCGATCATCTTCTCCGATCAAACACACACACAAACACACACACACACACATCTCTGCAACAATACTCACAACATTGTTCAAACCCTCACGCATATTATATCAATTTTTAACATAACTCACACAGATAAAGATACTTGTAGATATCATACTCCCATTCATGTGTTTTGTATGCACCTTCGAATGCTATGGCATTGTGAGTATTCATCTCTATCATCTCACCATCATCACCACCACCATCATCATCTCCATATGAAACTACCATATTCAACAACTTCCCATCATCACCACTGCAAATTACTATTATCCTCCTCATTTCTCAACATCTTTCAACCTTCACCTTCACCTTCACCTTCATCTTCCACAAGGGTCAATCACCTCCACATCCACCGGAAAAAACCCACAACCACCACTGCAACAACGGCAGCTGATATATCCACCGCCACCGTCAGTGCCACCGTCGACCGTCGCCGGAGAAGAAAGATTGTGGTGATCATGGGTGCCACCGGCGCCGGAAAATCAAGACTTTCAATCGATTTAGCCACAAGATTCTTCAAGAACTCAGAGATCATCAACTCCGATAAAATGCAAGTGTACAGAGGACTCGATATCACCACCAACAAAATCACAATGCAAGAACAGTGTGGTGTACCCCATCATCTTCTCGGAGTTATTGACCCAACGGAATCGGTGCTCACACCTTCCGACTACCGGAATCTCGCGTCGGAGATCATCTCCGACGTCAAACGCCGTCGTAATCTGCCACTCATCGTCGGTGGCTCAAATTCCCTAATCTACTCACTTGTCACCAAACAGTACGACCCGAAATCCGACGTCTTTAACGGGTCGGACCCGGGTCCGGTATCCTCGGAGCTTCGTTACGACTGTTGCTTCATATGGGTCGACGTAAGTTCACCCGTGTTAAACCGTTACTTATCGGATCGGGTCGACCGGATGATGGATTCGGGTATGTTTGACGAATTGGTTGACTTTTTCCGACGTGGGGAGCATAAGAGGGTGAAAAGCTCGGGTTTGGGTCGGGCGATCGGGTTACCGGAGTTCGAGGGGTATTTTGGGAAATACCCAGGTTTCCGGCGACCGTACGGCGGTGGCTCCGGCGAGGGTGTGGTGGCGATGACGGAGGAGTATGATGAAGCTGTGAGGATGATCAAGGATAACACGTGTCAGCTTGCGAAGAGGCAAGTGGGTAAGATCCTACGGCTGAGAGACGCCGGGTGGGAGTTGAAGAGGGTGGATGCGACGGAGGCGTTTAGGGCGGTGATGATGGCGGAGCACGGCGGAGGAAGGGCGGCGGAGATTTGGGATGAACAAGTGGTGCAACCGAGTGTGAAGATCTTGAAGCGGTTTTTGGAGGAGTAGAATATTATTTACGCGGCTTTAATTTCAGATGAGAACCTGTTACCTGAAAACTACGCGATCAACATTCTAACATCCAAACAGGATCGGGTAAAATACAGCTTGCGGTTGACAGATGCTCTTTAAAAGAAGTTTTGGTATCTATGTTTCAACGCAATGTAAAAGATACTTTGTATTTAAGGGGTTTGGACATGGGTTTAGGTGGGTTAGCACTTGAGTATGACCCGTCGAATCAAATGGCTCGAGAGCACTCAAGTCTAACCCACCGAACCAAATGGCTCGGGAGCAAGTTCCCGGGTTGAACCACTTGACCAATTTTGAAGCAATAAGACGCATGTACCTGCAATTTTATTTTCATAGATCTGATTTCCTGTCTTTTTTGTGTTACTTTTTATTATTTTTGTTCTTATAATAGAAATGTAAGACTAGAATTGGGTTATTTATTATTGGAAGCAGAATATTAAAAGAAGTCGCATAATATTCCAAAGTTGTTACTTCTTTTCATCGGCCCAAAAGGCCATATTTGGAGTTTTGGATGCATTATTTGTTCTTGCATTTTCATTAAAGGAATAATTAAAAAAAATTGCTATCAAATGTATTGAAAATGTATGAGTAGTATGTGAAATAATTTCATGTTTTTGGGATCATAAGATAAAGTTTTATATAACATACATTCTTACATAAATATATATTTAGAAATAAAATATTTAATCATTTGTTGTTAAAAAAAAACGTTTACATGATTTGAATGTTTTATAGAGAGGTGTAGATGGAGAGGGAACAGTTGGTCCAAAGTCCTAAATGGCTAATGCTATGTTGGTCATTACCCATTATTATGACCTACCCTTGTTTGCCTCAAATACTGAACCATGAGTTTAGGGAATGACACCATGTCTCTTTCCCCCTGTACCCGATGCCTGTTCTTCTTCAATTATTTTTCAATAACCCATCATAACATAATATAGTCGTCGGATGGTATTCTGATATGTTAAATGATAATCGTTTTTATAAATCGGTCGGGCGCTAAAATGGTAGCATTGGCGCAAGTGGCTAGGGTGATGGCTGCGGATTTGGATTTGGGTGCAAGAACTTGCTTGTGCTTGTGAGGCGAGAGAAAATGTTGCTTTTGCACTATTTTTTATTATATATAATTTAATTTTATTAAAAAAATTCTAAGATAGTTTTGAGTTTAGTAGATTGTTTTTAACGGAAAATGTACGACCCTGCTTTGGAGGATAAGTGTTATCTTAATCGGGCCCACCTATCCGTTTCCCAGCCGGGACCGCACCCCCAACCCCTTCAGGAGGAAACTCATTGTTGAGAAAACCCACTGGCTCAACTCTGAGCATTTTTGCTCAGAGTGAGATTTGAACCCATGACCTCCCATTTATTTACATGTAATGGATACATCACCTTAACCAGTAGGGCTAAGGATCATTGGTAGTTTTGAGTTTAATAGATTGTGCTGCAATCTTTTGAGACGGTCTAGGGTAGTTTTGGATTTAAAACAGGCGACATCATATTATTAGTTGATGTAGTAGACGGTAAGAAAGATGGTGCCCTACCTTCCACCCTCAAGATCAAGATTTCTAGTCCCGTGGTAGGCAGTTAAGTAAAACTAGGATTAATCTATTTTATGTGAATTGTTCTAAAAAGATCTTTCAATATATTTCTATTTTAGCTTCAGAAAAAACATTTTATTGTATATTCTTTGGTGATTGTTAACAAATTCAACCGACAATTCAACCGATCATGTCCGTTGCCATTGTTGACAATCGACAATCATAGCTAACCATGCACGCCGCTAACCAATTACCGTCTCCACTAATTGCGCATGTGGCTGACATCGAATCGTGCCAGTTTTTTAGGCGCTCGACGAAAGATGTCGGTTGTCACTGTAGGCCTGATCGATTTGTGGTGGTGGTGGCGGTGGCAGTGGCAGCGGTGGGGCATGGTTGGTTTTCGGCGACGAGCGCGATCGATTGTCGGCGGCAAGGGCGACGCGCGGTCGGTAATATGTAGCGGCGATGATCGGTAGTTGGAGGTGATGGCGGTTTGCATTGAGTGATAAATTCTAATTTACTTATAAGTGTTTAGTCACTAAAATGTATTTGAAATTTAAAATTGTAATTCCCTTGAATTTAAAATCATTTGAAAAATATTGAATTTTAAATCCACTTCATTTGATTCAAATTCAAATTCAAACACATTCCGCAAACCAAACGCCCCCTTATTTTTCTGGATGTCTTCCATCATCGATGTTACGTACTTTGATCTATCATTGAAGATTTTTTTTTCATTTATCGTATTCTATATAAACCGCATATGGCTACAAATATCGTCTTTATGTATTTCTTTAAGAGTATTCACAGTAGGTTCCCTATTTTTTATGTGAGTGCGTGCCTTATATCTTGGTGGATGGTTGTTAGTGGTTGTGAGTGAAGGATGAGAAATATTTGTGGAGAATATATCATGATTTTCCATATTTGAGGAAACACGGTACAACCCCATAAATTTTTTAATATTTTTAAAAATAGTTGTGAGTGGAGGAGAGAGAAAATATAATGATAAAGATATTAAAAATATTATTTAATTGAAAGAGATAGTAAAAAAGTAGTGTTTTTAGTATAAATATAAGGATGAAGTTGGGAAGATAGTGTGAATGCTCTAAGAGGTTATTGCTGTAAATTTACATGATCATCATAATTCCTTCAACCGAATTGCATGAGATTTGAAAGATTTTACACCAGGAAAACTAGGGCCAGAAGGCCTTTTGTGAAAGAACAAGTATCCATTATGTGAATAATTAGAGGTGAACAAACTAGTTTTTTTTAAACTAGTTCGGGTTACAAACAGGTCTGTTTTGATCAATTGGGAGCAAGGTTGATGAGTGTCTGGTGTGGTTTCAAATTAAAAGGTTTTGTGGATACTTGAACCAAACCCTATCAGAAACGGTTTGGATGTGCTCCAAAGCTCCAAACCAGTTTCTAATAAAAGAAAATTTTGTAATAAAGTAAAATACGATCTAAATAAACTAAATTTGATTTTTTTATTGAAGTTTCAAAGGTTTAAGAAATAAAAAAATACATAAAATGCAACTTTTTATTTTTTTGGTTTGTCATAGGCTAATTTTTAAAAGTTGTCGCCGAAACCCGAGCTGTTACGTAATATTTGTCGTAAGCAGCTTCCTCATCAGCAAAGGGGCTGTTAATTCCTGGTTTACTTCGTCCTTCTATATCTTGTCTTCTATAATATTTACACCTTCAATTGATGATTTGTCTTGTATGTGTTCCATCGCGTTCAAATGATCTTTTAAGTAAATGCACATTTTCATCGATCTTGGAGCGATTCTTGTTCTTTGTAGTCAAATAACTTTGTCACTAAATGAAAAATTAGATTTCGAATCCTTTGTAGAAGCTTAGATGATTAGTAGATCATATGCTATAGCGAAAATATTTGAAAATTAGTTTTCCTTTCCGTTAAACCAAACCAATATATCAAATTTATCAAAGTGTTCAGCGTTAATATATAGTGTATAAAATGTTCGTTCCACTATATCTCCCTCATATCGCAACTTGTGGTGGTAATAGTTTTCTTCAACTTAAGTATCGACTCTCGTTACGTGTAAAAGTTGTTTAAGTATTAATAATTTCCACAGTAATTTTCTAATTATGGTTATGTACTTAACAATATTTTATGATTAAGTTTATTTTGCTAAAGTTAAAACTAAAATTCACTTGATAACGTTGAATTTTGTATGTATAAAGGGTTGGAGGTAGGGTGAATTCACACGGGAGAAAAACAAATGGGATGAAGTGGACAAAGGAATAAAGCCACTTATTCTTGTATCAAAGATGTATGCAACCACACATATAAATACTGTTAATTTGTTGTACGTTTACGGAGTAAGTGTTACGGAGAGAAACGATTAACATTTCCAACCTTAAATAAAAGTTCATGATAGGATGAAACAAAAAAAGATGACATCTATATGAATGAGAGAATCCTAATGACTTACTCATTCTATTGATGACTCCCTTCTTTTAAGATCTAAATAAAATCAGAAAGAAGGCACAAAATTAAAGTTAATTATATGTCATATTACATAAAAAAAACTTTATAAATATTATTTAGACATAAATATCAAATAAATAAATAAAATTACAAATTGTTTAAATAATTAACTAAGATAATTAATTATATTTGACACGTATAGGAACTTTTTAAAAATTATTTATTTTCTTCTCACAAACAAGAAACAAATGAAACCAAAACAAGGAACCTAATTACCCAAAACATTTAATTGCATTTCACCTTTACAACAGACATTAAAAAATTAACTAATTATCCGTCATTTAATAAAACCACAAAAAAGGAACATAATTTACCCTCGTTTAATACCAAAGATTTCATGCATACGTAAGTTCATATTTTTGGCGCTATAAATAACCACCACACCAACACTAAACCCTCACTCAACGTTCTCCTTCATCCACTGCACAAAGAAGCTAATAATCAACTCCGATGGAACACTCACCGATCGCCGCCGCCCCGACCGCCACCGCACCGCCAAGCAAACGCAAGATCGTGGTGATCATGGGCTCAACCGGTGCCGGAAAATCAAGACTCTCAATGGACCTTGCAACAAGATTCTTCAAGAACTCAGAGATCATCAACTGTGATAAAATGCAAGTGTACAGTGGACTCGATATCACCACCAACAAAATCACAATGCAAGATCAATACAATGTCCCCCATCACCTCATCGGAGCGATCGATCCATCGGAATCGGAGTTCACACCCTCCGATTACCGGAATCTTGCGTCGGAGATCATCTCCGACATCAAATCACGCCGGGGATTGCCCCTCGTCGTAGGCGGTTCGAGCTCGTTCATCTACTCACTTGTAACAAAGCGATACGACCCGAAAACAGATGTGTTTAACGGGTCAAACCCGCATCCGGTGAGCTCGGAGCTCCGGTATGACTGTTGTTTCATATGGGTCGACGTTAGTTCACCTGTCTTGAACCAGTATCTCTCGAATCGGGTCGATGCAATGCTCGATTCGGGCATGTTTGAGGAGTTGGAAGAGTATTATCAATCGGGTGTGATGAACCGGGTCGGGTTGGGTCAGTCAATCGGGGTGCCGGAGTTCGAGGTGTATTTCGAGAAGCTCCGGCGACCGGAGGTGGTGGATTCCGGCGAGGGTGTGGTGGTGGAGGCTTACAATGAGGCTGTGAGGATGATAAAGGAGAATACTTACGAGCTTTCGAAGAAGCAAGTGAGTAAGATTCTCCGGCTGAGGGACGGTGGGTGGGATGTGAAGAGGGTGGATGCTACGGAGGCGTTTAGGGCGGCGGTGGTGGCGGGGGGCGGCGGCGCTACGGTGGCGGAGATATGGGATAAACAGGTGGTGGAACCGAGTGTTAAGATTGTGAAGAAGTTCTTGGAGGAATAGGGTGATATGTGAAGTTCTTCTGGTGTTTGCATGCATGAAGTTATATATATTTATACCACTATATACACGTTATTTTTGTTTTTGTTTTTGGATTTGTCACAATTTTGAAGTAATAAGATGCCATTGATTATGATAAATTACGCTAAACGTTTTAGAAAGTGATATCGTTTTAACACATATTCCTATCATTGAGCTAACACACATATGAATAACACATTGATCTTGATTCAAGTATGAAGAACAAACATAAAAGCATGTCGATACACCTAAGGGGCTGTTTGATTTGCTTCTAACCGGTCAAAATATCTGACCCACTGACCCAATCAAACATTTTGGCCAGTCAGTCTGTTTGATTTTCGCTCTTTCGTGTCTGACCCGGTCCGACACCACTGACTCATACATATTTTCCTCTTATCCGGTTAGTTTTAGAACAACTCTTTACCCGGTTACCACCTTCTGACCGAGTAAGAGATTTCAAACAGCCCCCAAGTCTAGATTTAAAACACATACTTAGCGAATTAAAATCATAATGAATCAAACACAAGCAACCCCTGAAACTCCCTGAACGAAGGGTCTTAGCAGTTGAATTTACACATCGCATATATAGTTGTTAAACTATAATTTCAAAACATTCACGTTAGAAAAACATTCATTACTTAATAAAATTTACCCAAACAAGATCCGATAACAAGGAAATCTATTCAATAACATAAAACTTGTAAACTCTAGCAGTCTCTGATCAAGGTAGCCTTCATCATGTGCTACCTCTTTCATCTTAATCATTGCATGTTTACGTTTAATCTAACATGCACCATATGAGTTCTAGTTTACTTTAATATGAAATAATAATCTTTATTAAAATGCTTTATATACGTGACTTTAATCACATTATAAGTTTAATATGAAAGAATAATCCTTATTAAAATGATGTACATACGTGACTTTAATCACATTATAACTTGTACTGTAACATTATTTTACACATATTATGTGTTTGACATTCACATCTTTATACACATCGTATCTTTTTACGTACCATAACTTTAGACATATTATATACCACTAGTACAAAAAGAGGCAAAAGGGGCGGGTAAATTGGCTATAAGGGGCGGTTTTTAGCCCGCCTCATATGGCTACACACCTTATGATATATTTTCATATGGGACGGTTTTCATAAGGGGCGGTTTTTGAACCCCCCCTTATGTACATCAATAAGGGGCGGTTTTTAAACTCCCCCTTATGTACATCAATAAGGGACGGTTTTTGAACCCCCTCTTATGTTCAAATAATGAGAAAAAAAATATTTTTATTATTTAATATCAAGAAATATTTTTCTATATAAACCGCTCAATCAACCAAAAATTATAACATTGTGTATCAAATGTTTCGTATATTAAAGTATCATACATTGTGTATCAAACGTTCAAAATCAATTCAATATACGACATCTAGACAAAAAAACATGTTACTTGCTACATTTGGAGGTTTAACAACATAACGCCACAACTTTTTAACCAAAATTTGAACTAGAAGCATATATGGAGAGCAATACTTAGTTTAACAACAAAACAAAGCTAATAAACAACAAATCATACCCCTTTTGCAGTCCGATTTCAAACTTGAAATAACACGGGTCACAGGTAATTCAAAGCCAAAACAAATCATCCCTGCAACCATTATAAAATCTCATCAAATACTCGTAGCATAATAATATACCAACCATTATGGAGAGCAATACTTAGTTTAACAACATAACAAAGCTAATAAACAACAAGTCATACCCTTGCAGTTTGATTTCAAACTTGAAATAGCATGGGTCACGGGTAATTCAAAAACAAAACAAATCATGCCTGCAACCATTATAAAATCTCATCAAATACTCATAGCATAATAATATACCAACCATTAAATGATTTTTTTGTTTGAAACTCAATGTGGTGTGTATTTAAATTATAAAATCATCCCTGTAGACTATATCCAAACATAAAGAATATGACAAACATAGAAGCACAAAACCTTGACCCAAACACCATCTAATGAAATTATATGAATAACTAAAAAGAAACAATAATCCAAGTTACAAATAAGCAACCAACTACAAAAGAGATAACAAAATCATTAGTCCTTTTAGATCTAATTCATTGTGAAAAATAATCTTGAAAACTTCTTACCTTATGCTACAATACACAATCTTGATGCAACATAAAGCCTTCAACAGTGGTGGCGGAAACGCGACGGGGGTGAGGGCGGTGGTGGAGAATCGGAGGGGGTGGGGGGCAGCGTCGAAGGAGAACTAGGGGGAGGAGGAGGCGGTGGTGGAGAAGCGGCGGGGTGGGGGTGGTGGCCACTTTTGGGAGGGAAAACAATTTTTTTCATGTAATATGTGACCTACAGAGGCAGTAAGGGCTCATAAGGGGCTAAACAGTCAAAAGGGATGGTTTTTGATAAGGGGCGGTTTCTTGCATAAGGGGCGAGTTTTTTCAAAAGAGGCGGTTTTGCTCTCATAAGGGGCGGTTTTGTCTAATAACTTAAGGGGCGGTTTTGTGTCATAAGGGGCGGGTAATTGTTAAGGTTTTAAAGGGCGGTTATGGAGATCTAAAGGGGCGGGTATTATATTTTCAATAGGACATAAGGGGCGGTTTAGAACCGCCCCTAAAGGTAGCATAAAGGGCGGTCGTAATACCCTCCCCTAAAGGTAACTTAAGGGGCGGTTTCGCCCAATTTGTTCTCATTTAAATTTCAGAAGGCTATAAGGAGCGGTTTTTTAAACCGCCCGCCCCTTAAAAAAATTAGGCCCGCCCCATTTGCCTCTTTTTGTACTAGTGTACGTAGCATACCTGGAAAGTGGAAACACATATAACTTTAAGCATGTCATAACTTTATATATAATGTAACTTTATCCGGTATCATAACGTTATACATAACATAGCATCACTACACCGTACGCTTCATCACACATAATCTATTCACAATAGTGCAAGATTCCTCTATCAATTGCTTGTACAAAACTCCTTTATTTGTCTTACTTGTATTAATTACATGACTTCTTTTTTTTAATTTTTGTACAAGACTTTTTTTTATCCATTCTTACAACACATTCAAGACTCGTGTATTCATCTTTATACGTTGCTTGCAAAACTCCTTTCTTCAGCACATCATCTTTATTCATGACATTACCATTTTGCACTTCAACCATACATCAAATAACATTCAACTATGCTTTAGCCTTTATAATTACTTTATCCACGTTCAACATACCTTACTATATAGTCTATTCAGCAATTATTCAAACATTGTAATACCCCAAACTTAGAAAACCTTACAGTTAGGTTTATTCATAAGCACATAGATCTTAGCTGAAATTTTCAGTGTACTAATCATAGCAGAAACATCCATACATAACACTATTGTTCAAAAACAAAATATGAAAACCACGTTAAATTGTTTCGTAACTCATCAATCCATTTGAATTACATAATTGTAAGTGTACTCACATGATAATTGATATAAATTTATCTGTCATTTTCATGTATTCAATTTAACCCATCAACCTAAAACCTTCAAACCCAAATGATTGACATTTCCGATACATAACTACTAAATTTACTTATCAAATCATGTATCTACATAGACATTTTGATCGTAAGATATTATATTACCTCATTAAATCATTATAATGAAGTTTATATTTTGTAGAGTGCAGATGTGACGATTTTAAAAATAAAATAACCATAGAATGAAAGTTTGTACGTGTTTGCCATAATAAAAACTTATATAAAAAAAATAAATCAAATGTTAACATATTTGGGGTTACATTTTTGAAATGTCATTTTCTGTTCATGAAGTCTAAGGAAAGAGAAGGATGCCATTTTTGTTGGTGTGTTGAGAAAGTATGTGGGGACCTTCTCCTAGTATTTTGGAACCCCTCAATTCTTGTTCCTATTTTACTAACTTCCTCCATCCCAAATTTCTTTCTCTAGGCCTAGTACCTTTTCTTGGAACTATATTGTCCAAAATCTAATGTCATTTTTATTGTAAGACAACATCAAAGTTTTAATAATGTGTGTTGGATGTTCATGTATCTATAAAGGTATTTAAATCATGTATGTTTATTAATTCTCAAGATTAAATCTAAAATTAGTTATAATTAAGAACTCATATACCAATTATATTTAGTCCAAGTGATTGAGATAAATTATCCAAAATGTGTAAATATAAGAAGATTTTGGGTTTAAGTCTCAATATGAACAAAATGTTAAGAGTTGAGCCAACAGGATTTTCCGGTTATGAGTTTTCTATTGAGTGAGTTACCCGACTGGAAAACGACCAGGTGGGTCTGATTAATATAACATATATAATTCGAAGCAGGTTGTATCTTTGCCATCATAAAAAAAGTTATAAAAGAAAGTTGTTAATCCACCATGTGCGACATGATGACATTTTTATTTTTTTGTTCTCTTCCATCTTTAACCAAAATCATTGTTTTGAAGATGGGATCGGACCGGCCGGTTCGATCGGAAATTGGAGGGGTGACTGCACTGAGCTGCATCAATTCGTTTTAAAATGGTTCGACCGACCGGTTCGTCTCGGTTCGGTAGTCGGACCTGGAATCGGATTGGTGGTCGGACCAAATTTTGTTTTTTTTTTTTTTAATTTTGGATTTTATTGGGTAAAACCGGAGGGGGGCAATAAATTAGTGTGTTGGACGTAAAAAGATTATGAAATTTTATATATAACTATAAAACACACACATAAATTACTTTAATTAAATTATATATATAACTATATATAGAATATTATATATATGTATAATTATCATGTTATCTGGTTCACAAATTCGGTCCGACTGGTACAACCAACAAACCAATAAGACATCTGATTCGACATCCAATCCAGTTTTAAAAACATTGATCAAAATCAAAACCAAACAAAATAAAAAATATTCGTATCCAGTTTCTCTGTCCATAAATGTAAATAGGGATTTAAGATGAAAGGGAACCAAATGACAAAATGCAGTCATGTGGAATATGAGAGGCCATACAAGTTTTTTTTCTTAACGGAGCTAATATTAGGTTTATTTTTAGAACTATATTTACAAAGAATTATATAAACAAATTTCATCAATCACATAATATATTGGATTTGTTTAATATATGTAAAATTTTAAAAATATTTTAAAATATTTTCAGGCCCCCTAAAGATCGGGCGGTGGGCGATCGCCCACCCTGCCCCCCTCGGGACTGGCCTGGGTAGGAAATAGCTTATAGCGTGATAGTTCATGAATGTAGTTAACAAAAAGAAAGAAAGAAACTTTAAATATTTATTTGTTTTTACAAGTTGGATGTTAAAAAGTCTATTTGATATTGTAATTATAAGATCGCATCATCTTGACCAGACGACCACCCTAAAAAGCTTTCAACATACATGGAGAGAAAGTTCCATCTATTGTGAATCTTCTATATATTAATATTTCCTTTGTCTAAAGTTTAAACCAATAACATTTTCATGTTTATGTCACAACATCATATATAGCTCGGGTAAACATAATGTGCATAGCCAAGCCGCTAACGCGTGTGACCCAAAAAGCTTACGATATTTGGTTCGCATCATAGAGATTTCAGTTCTAAAGATTTTGATTTTTGATCGAGTTCATTAGGCCATTTCAACGTAGCGCAGAGACTTATTTCATGCGATAGCATAGTAGTGCAGTTTGTAATTGGAAGATTGACTTGCACCTTTTTTCTATGTATTTTTTTTCTACCATTTTAACTTTATGATAACTTTTTAATCAGATGTCACAATAAATTTTCTTTCTATATTTGTCCCAACTACTCTATCAAGATAACTTAAATGGTAAAGTTAGAAACAAAACAAGAAAATAATGGCATGTGTCAATGCTAGAAAATTTGACGAGGCATTATCCATAGTTATAATCTAATCACTGAATTATATGATATGATTCAAACGAGAAATTTAAAGAAAATCTGTAAACACGCAACATTTCTTCATGACTTACGAAAATAAGAGTGAAATAAAACAGTTGTAAATAGAGGGTACAAACCAGAATTTTTCCAAAACCGGTTCGTATTTTAAACCGAACGAGTTTTTATGTTTAGTGATCAAACCGGTTGTTTTCAAACTAGTTTGATTTAAAATCGATTTTTCTAACTGAATACTCGAACTCATCAAACCGTTTTTTTTAATCGGTGTCTTTTCTGATTTAACTTGTTTTTAAGTTTGAACCGGTTTTGGTTGTCAGGCTACCAAACTGTATACAAACCAGCGGTTTGAATGAGGTTGGAACCAGATTGGTTGTTTCCGGTTTCTATTTCAAACAAGACCATTTTTTTGGTCGGTCTTTTTCCCGAACTTGTTTTTTTGCGCACCTCTAGTTGTGAGTCACCTCAACTATAAAGGAAGCACGTCTACCACTCGTCATATTACATTATATTTTATAAGATAAGTATTAAACATAGTATTATTAGTTTTCGATAAATTAAGAGCTGAAAATATGTATTAGCAGTTACTTACTATTATTATGAATTAGTTAATGTAATAAGTTGTAAGGAAAAAATATGTCAGATATTATATGAAAAAGACATGCATGATTTGTGCCTGCTTATACACACTAACACATATATGTGAATCATCAAAACAAATAACAAATCCCTTACGCCAAAAGCATAAACATTATTATAAAAGCGAACATGTGTACATTATTCCACTAAACTCTACACACTCATCCACTTCTCTATTTAATTTCACAAATTTCAAACCTATTGTTAGAATTTTAATTTTTATCTTTTTTAAAAAGTCTTTAACTATTACCACTTGATTATCAACATGGGCGAAGCTCTTTAGGGGTCGGGAGGACCCCCGTCCCCCTATTTTTTCGTGAGTAGTAATAATCTTTTGTTAGCTAGTGTAAATTTTTGGCCCGGTAGTGTATTTTTTTCATATATAACGAGTTCGTCCCCCTTAAAATAAATTAATTTCGCTTCCGCCCATCTATAAAGATATCCAAGCTCCGCCACTGACTATCAATCCAAATGACATAACTCTTTCTGTTTAAACAAGTTATGTTCATATCAATCGATGACAAGCTATACTAGGTTCGGGTTCATATCAGGTTCAACCGGGCAACCCAGACACCAATTTATTTCTACTCTTAAACTATATCAATTTATCTAATGTCAGGATTTTAACTACTGTCTTGTTCAAAAAGTATTTGACTCTTACCACTTGACTATCAATACAAGCGGCATATAATTAACTTTTTTCTGTTAAACAAGTTATACAGTATCAGGTTCAACCAGCCAACCCACAAATACTGCCCGTTTAACATCCCAACGCGTATGACATATGGAGAATTGTAGTATGCCCAAGGTGGACGCATGCTCTATGAACATGTTTTAGAGAATGGTGTTATGGGTAATGACACACCTTAATTATTAAAATATTGCACGTGTTGAACCAAAACATCCGTTTATATATTGGTTTGAAAACAAGTGCACGAGTGATGAGGGAGATCCAAGGAGTAAATGACAAAAACAAGTGTCAAAAAAAGAAAATGACAAACGAAAAGTGTCAGAAAAAAGGGAAGTGGTGAGTGTTTCAGAAGTGATTGTTGATGATAAAACAAAACAACAACGTTAACCGAGAATTCCGCGTGCGTTCCTAATGACGTAAGAGTTTTGATATCTAAATTTTATATATGTTATTAACATGTATTTTTATAGTCAAGTTGATATTGTTTTTAACTAATTACAATTTACAAGAATAAGAAGTGTAAAGGAAGCATGCATATTATATACATAGTGTTTATCATTGTATTTATTGTTTAGGTTAGTGATGACTTATGTGTGTACTATATGGGCCGAATAATTGATAAAGTGTTCAAATAAATAGAAAAAGATGTTGATAATATGATGTAATTAATGGATAGAATAAAGAATCTAATGACAAGACAAAAAAAATAGTTAATTTAATTATATTTAATATTAGTAATAAACTTTAAAAATTGAGTTGTGATTATTAAGAAATTAATTTTTCGACTATTAAGATATTATTATCATATTAAAAGAAATATATTTACTCAAAATTATTTATAAAGTTTGATTTAATTATTTTTTATTATATCTTTGAAAATGAAAATTGAAATTTGAGATTAAGTTTGGAAAGTCAGGATTGATTTTTATTTAAAATAATAGGTTTATTGTGATTATAACACGTGGACTAATTTTAGGTGAACTTTCTAGTGAGAGGCCATGTGGCACTCAAGTTGATCTTTTATTAATATGTACAGATTATTTATTGAATAAAATGAAATACGAGATATAAAAAAAACTAACACTTCATAGGTGAAACTGACAGCGACTTGAGAGTTGTAGATGTTGAGTAAAAACTTATAAAGAGAATCTATAAAAGAAACAAGAAGTGTATGGTTCAGACTTAAGTCGTTCCAACCATGGGGCAACGTGTTTACGAGTCCAACTATACATCTTCTTTAGTTTTTATGCAAATGATTTGTATGGGGTCATTGTCCAAAACCTAAACGGGTCACTCAACTTCCGATGTTAATAAGGCAAATCGAATTTTAATAATCCAAACTATTGATTTGGCCAGTAATAATTTCAACTTTCATTTTTATTACCAACAACAGTCTATTGATTTGGCCATTTCGTTTATATTCATTATTGTGAGCGAAATCGAGTCGAAATCAAGCTTAAATTTTTAATAATTATGTTACTTTGATTGTAGTTGGTTATAAAAATGAAAGTTGGGATTCTTACCGGCCAAATCAATAGTATGAATTATTATCGGCCAATTAGTAATAGTTAGGATTATTAAAATCTAATTTGCCTATTAATAACGAATATTAGTAACAAACATGATCTTAAATCTAAGTTCCAAACATGTTCTCATTAATGAACATGTGTCATCCGAAAAAGTTAATGAACTTGTAATCATGGTGGATGTGTTAAGTTTAGTACATCATAACTCATAATATCGGATACGGACTGGGCTGGGATGGGCTGGAATGGACTGGGATGGGCTGGGATGGACTGGGCTTGGTTTGGTGAAAGATTTTGTACTTATTAAATCACCAAGTGTTTAGAGATGTGTAATATATCAGACTTAAATGGGCTTCTGGATGGCTGGATTCATACAAGAAAGCCCGATTCTTTATTCTCTTATTTGACCTTTGGTGGAACAAATTTACCTTCTATATTTTGGAATTTGGATGTTTACGTATGGGCTTAAGGAAGACCTCAAAGTTCAAAATTTACTATATGTCTAGTTTAGTAAAGTCGTGTATTATACAAGTTAAATAAATAAAGTATTATATAAAATAAAAATTATTAATTATAAAACAATAGACTAAGACATGATATGATTGAAATTATTTATGAGTAATAACTATAACTAATAAAACAATATTATGAAATTTTTAATTTTTTTTTCAAAGATAAATTAAACATTTTATTTTAAAATAACATTTTAATTTTTTTTCATTTTTAAATTTTTTTTACTATAACTCCTTATTTTAATTATTTTTGTTTTATAAAAATTTACTTTAAAAAACCAATTTTAAAATATTACATAAAAATAGTTTTATTTTTCAAAAAAAAAAAATTATAAAAAACTATCTCTATAGAAATAACATTAATAAAAAGTTCTCTTTCTAATTTATTAAAAACTAATTATAATTATAATGTAAAAAATAGATAATATTATTTGTAATTAATATGGTTATTTAATATGAGAGAGAAGCGAGAAAAATTATATGAGAATCAATGTGGTGGTGACACGTGACACCCACATTTACCCTTTTATTAGAGTTAGAAGATTATTGTTGTTGAAATTGTTATTATTATTACTACTACTATTATTACTATTTTAGTTCTCCTATATATTTATATTAATATTAATATTACAATTACTTTGAAAATGACTTTTATACTATGACAATTACGTAAAAATAAGAAAAAAGTCATTTAAATGAAAAAACCCAAAAACTCTTACGAACCGATGACATAAATTCTATTTAATTTAATTTTTATTAATTATGGAGATGAAAATAAAAAGAATCATAGTTGGCATTTATCAAGTGTCCCCTGTCTAAACAATAACAATTTTTTTATACATTGTTATGTATTTAAAAAAATTACGAGCATTTCTTTAATATTAATTTGAGTGTAGTGTCGTTATATTAAAAAAAATTAAGCATGTAGAAACTGGTCATTACACATATATAATACAATTATTAAAAAATGTTAAAAACCTATTCTACCCTTATAACTAAAGTATCAATGATTGATTAGAACAATAAATCATGATCAATGGTAATGACTGAGATTGAGTTTTTTTTTTTATTTTTCATTTAGGTGACTTTTCCAAAACTCTGCCATATATATGTCAAATAATCAAATAACAAATAGATCAGCTTGAATTCAGTTACTAATTAGTCGAGATTGAATTCAAGTTTCCTTATACTAAACTTGAATTGAGTTGGGCTTTGATAACTTTACATGCCTCCAAGAATAGATATACTTAAAATAATATATGTATATAATAATAATATCCTCAACTGAAACTATAATAAGAAAAGTTGTCAGTAACAAACTTATGTATTTCGTCATATTTAATTGAAGGTTTAAAACTTTTGCAATTTAGTAACGTGTCGAATTGAGATTTTCTCTCATTAATCGTTCAACATTCATAGGATTGATAAGAAAATAATGGTCATATCAGTGTTGCGTTTCCGTAAAGCCACAACATCTTAAAAAGTAGTTTAAATAAAATAAATTTACAACGGAACTTTTGAATTAAATAAATTTTAGAATCATATTTTATCTACGCATTATGATTCGATTATGTAGAAAGCAAAAAATGTTTAACCAAATCGTCCTGGGTTACTCGGGCTAGTTAAATCAAGTCGAGCTTAAATTAAACTTTTAATAAACAAGTTCGAACCCAAGTTCATAAACATAGCTTCATAATACATATATAATTGTGTATTATATATTGTTATATATAATTTTGATTAAAATAATTAATTAATATATATTTTTTTGATAGGCAGCAATCTTATGTTGTGTATATTCGAAGATATAAATCTATCACCGATAAACCATTCACCCTACCTATAGATTTGATTTAAATTATCTAATGAATACAATATAAATTCTAAAAAAGCAGATGGTATAAATCTAAAAAGATAGTAAGAATTTCAAAAAAAGATAGTATAAATTCAATAAGACAATACAAATTTTAGACAATGTAAAAAAATGGTACAAATTGAATAAGACAATACTCGTCAAGCGGAGTGGAGGTAACACCTAGCTAGGTAATAGATTGAAGTGTTTTGATTTTGGTTTTAAAGTTATTATTATTATTCTAATTAATATGTTTGGTCGGTGGCTTTTTCCTTTTTTTTCTTTTTTTTTTGTTTTTTTGTGTTTAAAATTTTCTTTTGGTTATTTTGTTTTTGTTTTAATTTTTTTCTTTTTTTTGTTTGTGTTTTAATATGGTTTGTTTTGGGTGTGTGCTCGAGATATTGGGGTGGGGTTTTTTGTGGGTTTTTTGCATCTGGACACGTGTCTTTGATTTGTAGGGTTCGTTGACGTTGTCTTTCTCCGGGTTCCTGCTTTCTTTCTTTCGTTATCAATACCCTGACGATTCTTCCTATTAAGGTTTGGGTTTTCCTTTTGTTTGCTCTTTTCGGGGCTTTGATTTTCGTCGGTTTTCTATTTTGGACTATGTCGCTTTCTTACGGCTTTGATTTTCATATGGTGTTGGGCTTTGATTTAGTTTTTGGGTTCTGCATGTTCTGGTGTGTTATGGATTTGGGGTTTTGGTGTGTTTTACTTTGTGTATTTTACTGATTTTGTGGTTTTGAACCTTCATTTTGATTTTGATTTAGGGTTACATTAAAACTCGTATACGCGCGGCAACGCGCGCGCCAAAACCTAGTTTATTAAAAATGAAAGGTTCAAATAAAAAGACTCTTAAAACTAAAAAAAATATAACAAAATAATCTCAATAATCAATCTTCTTAACATATGGTTGAGATCAAATTATAATAAAAAGTTTGTTAGAGTGGTATTTTATAAATAGATACTTTTGTTGACTTTATTTAAACGTTCATAACTGTTATGTACGATGTTATTTTTTTATTCCACCATAAAAACGATCGTCTTTTAATCTTTAAAACGATTATAGTATTGTTATATATATAATAATAACTTTTTTCACGTTTTTAAGCTCATATCTCGTTATTGTGTCTTCAGTGCAGTTCATTATATATTTTTGTGAGTTATTGTGTTTTTTCTAAAGTAATAACTTTTTTATAAATGATATAATAGTGGAATAACATTGTTGTGTATCTCTAATATGTAAAACATAATTTTAAATTAACTACTATTTAATATAATACATTAAAAACAATGACATAATAACACATATCTCATTGTGTTTTTTTATTATCACTATGTTATCTTGAACATTATGAGTTTTAAAAAATACATTGATGAAATACCATCATTATTTACTTTTAATTGTAAATCACAATAATAGATAACAAGTTTATATAATATATAAAAAACAATGACAAAAAATAACACATTTTGTTGTATCAATACTATGAGTTTAAAAATTACATTGGTAAAATTATATCATTATGTATTTCAAATTGTAAAACACAATGATAGATAACAAATTTACATCATCTATGGAAACAATGACAAAAGTGTCATAAAACGATCTACAAATATAAAATACAATAATGAATACACATAACAAATGATGTAAAATATATGACACAATAAACTGATATTGAACACAAAAACGTATAAAACACAATGAGTTGACGTTATTGATACAATGATCAAAATGCCATATTTTTTAAAACAATAGAAGGATACATGTTAAGCCCATAATTTTTTAGTCTTTTTAGTTTAAATACTTTTATTATTATAACCCTAACCTTATTAAAATATCATTTTTCTATACAATTAAATTCTTTTCTAAACGACAAACTCACATCCCACTAATTTTACTATTAAATGTACATCATTTGATCACATCAAGACACGGAACGTCAACTACGTTAGAAATATATCATTCCAGCAGTTTTGTGCCCTTAAGTTAAAAGTCTATATAGATTTAACTAATAATAATACTTTTGTTTTTTGATGGTAAATCTTTTACTCTAATAAAAAAATAACTAAGAGGAACATGTGACAGCATCATATTATCATTATTACAAATTTTTAGTTCCTCTGTTGTTAAATATTACATTAATTATTAATAATATTATTTAATTATTTTTAGATTTAAAATTATTTTTTCATAAATTAAAAAATGATCTTTTAGTTAATGTTATTTCTTGAGAAATAAATTAATATAACATTAGAAACTTTTTTAAAATATTAAACTTCTTAAAAATATGAAATATTTTACAATTGGTGTTTTTTATAAAGTAAAATTTTTAAAAATGACATTTTTAACGGTTTATTTTGAAACAAAATATTTACTTTTATTTGGAAAAAACATAAAAAGTTTAAAAATAAAAGTTTAAATAGTTGATATACTTACTCATACGTAATTTTAATCATATATTATCTTACAATATCGTTTTATAATTAATAAATTTTTATTATATTTAATACTTTATTTATTCAACTCGTGTGAGTTTACTAAAACTAGTTATTTAAAATAGTCTTACTAGAAAACTTATCTTTTTCAGGTTAAGTAACAATAAAATTGTTATGCCATGTTTATTAATTGAAGATTTTTTTGGAGAGTTCTCCCTATCTATCTGTAAAAATATGTTAACATTTTAGATAAGATATATTTAAATCTTGTTGTGTTTTCTAGTTTAGAATGTGGAAAACGTATTCAGATGAAATTGTTTTCTCTGTGATTTCTTTTCGTATCAGCATTCTTAAAAGAAAAGGATAAAATACAAAATACAAACAAGAGAACATGAAATGCAATAATATGCTTAATTATTCTCTAAATTGAAAACGCTAATTATATTTAGCCTATACGACAAACAATACATAACATTCAAATAATCTTCCAACTTACGCACTAAAAACCAATATGAGGTCCAAATTAGTAGTGGGATGATCTAATAAGGTAAATCAATATATGTTTGATATGTTTTATTTATCTAGAGAGAATGTATCGACAATAAGGTTAATGGGATCATACATTTATACCTTTAAAAATCAACGAACATATTAGTAGACCACCAATGTGGTTGAAGGAGACGCTTGTTAATTACCGACGGATATAAGATGTGACTACACCAGGAATGATATGATAATGTTGCGAGCTCTGATTATGCTAATGACTCTTTTATCCGGAGAAGTTTTGTGATGATATGAAACAGGGCCATGCCATTTGGGAAAGATAGATAACGATGAACCACTAATTTCTATCTTTTTATAAAATAGAACTTGTTTTTCCTTTAATGTTTTTCTCCAAAGTGTCATGTTCATTCCTATGGGAAAAGCACTCCGAAAACAAATAGACTCAAGTTAAACATATATATGATCGTATATTAGATATAATTAAAAAATTAATTTGATCCTTGTTCAATTTGGTTATCTGGTTTGGAAGTCAGGGTGCATCATTTTCGGTTTAACCAAGACCTGGTTTATTTAACCTCGGTACAAGTTCATTCGAATTCCTTTTGTTCTCTACAATATCAGTTTGGTTATCGGATGATTTCCGAGTCTTAGCTACGAAATAATATAAAGTTGTTAACGCTGTATAATTGAAACCCGTCCTATTGAACGTACTTCAAAGGTTTTTTTATTTTATATTTTATGCTTTTTTTATAAATCTTTTCCTGATAACTAAAATAATTCTCTCCAACTAAACCTAACATGATTGTGAAATCTAAACTTTCATTTGTTTAAATTAAATTTATGGCTGTCCAATCATGAGTCCAATCCACTAAAAGAAAAGGGGGAAAGGCAAGATCCATTACTATTTTGAAAGGGACAATATTTATATAATAATAATATTTTATGCTCTCAGGTACTAGTTATTTAATATTGAAGTTATATACAACTAAATTTGCAATCTATTTATTGAATTACAACAATTGCTAAGAGCATTTATAGTGTAGTCTTAAAAATATGTGAGTGTGTTTGGTATATTATATGGAATGGTTTTGAGTGAAGAAAATAGAAAATATTATTGTGGATTGCTATATTTGAAAAATCATTGTCCTTATAAAATTTTTAATATTTTTTAAAGTGGTTGTGAGTGAAAGAGAGAGAAAAAAGTAATGATAAGGTATAAAAAATATTAGTTAATTGAAAAGAAGAGAGAAAATATAGTGATTTTTAATGTAATTATATGGATAAATATAAGAAACCCACTGTGAATGCTCTAATATATTAATATCAATAAGATAATTTGAAAACGAAAATTTACATTTTTATGCGACACAAAGTACCAAAAAATTGAATTAGTATGTTCACATAAACAAAAAAACTAAAGGGCTGTTTGGCAACTTCTGAATGATTAAGTGCTGAACCAATAAGAGGTTTGAACCATTAAGAGCTTGTATATCGCTTAACTATTCAAATGCAAATGTCTGACCAATTCAGATAAGAGGTCTTAACCATTCAGCATTAGTATAATGCTTAACCATTCAGAGGCAAATGTCTGAACCATTCAGACATTTGCTTGCGTAACAAACAGTCTGAACCATTAAGTGTTGAACCATTCAGACATCTGAACCATTAAGAAGCTGATTAAGAGGCTGCCAAACAGCCCCTAAATCATATGTTTAAATAGCTCATTCTACAAATGTCACTAGCTTTCAAAACCGTATGATTAAAATTAATAAATGCAACGATATAAAATTAATATAAGCATTTTACATTCAAAGAATTTGAAGTTATTGTTGTGCACTTTGTTAACCACCACATACTTATGTTACATTTTTATAAAGTTTTAACACATAACTATTTAGGTATTAGGTACCCCAAGGATGGTATTTAAAGTAATAACAAATGTGCTTTAGATTTCGATTTATATGTTAGATTCGGTTGCAACATCACCTTAACCATCCAGGGCCCTAAGTGACCTTCGAGATTTTGGATAGCCTTGAGATCTAGAAGTAAGATGTGTTTGTTTCTTTTTATGAAAACCCTTTATTTTAGCTCTTAAATTTGTGTAAATATTTGTCAGAAAGACTATTTGTTTGGAAAAACACATAAACCGTTAAATACGTGTATTTCTAGTTGTTTGCGAAATGAGTACGTCATCCACTTTTGTAAAACAAAAGGAAAAACAAAGAAAAAAAACTATGTTTTACCAACAAGACTTTAATGTGTTCGTTAGCTAGCTCTCTCTTAGTTTCCTGTTCTTTATCTACTATTCTTTATCTACGACCTGTTAGTTGGTACCCCACACCTCTCGATCTCTTCACATATAATCACTCGATGCTCTTAGAGGTCCTTGCCTTGCACTCTTTTGTGGTTTCTAAATCAAATTCAGTTTCAAAAGAATCATCTTCTTAATTACCTCTTAGAGCATTCACAATCCATCACTAATCGTCGTCTTTATAATTACACTAAAAATCACTACTTTTTATCTCTATTTTTTTAATTAAATAATATTTTTCATTAACTTTTTTTGTCTCTTATCCACTCACAACCACTTTGAAAAATATCAAAAAATTTATGGGGATTTTACCATTTTCCCCAAATATAAGAAAGCACGGTATAACCCTCGTAAATTTTTTCTATTATTCACTCACAAACCACTTACAACTATCATTTATGATATAGGACATCCACTATAACAAAAATGAAGAATAGGCTGTGAATGCTCTTAAAAAACAAATAACACCTAAGTATCAATTTCATACTTGTTTGCTCATTTTAAAACTCCAACATCAAATAGTTAGACGTGTTTGATTTTTTAACCGGTTAGAAATTTAATAAATTCCACAAAAAAAGAAGAAAAAGAGAACAAAAGACATGTTGCCTAGTGACATAAAAATATCCAAACGAGTGTTCACTTCATTCGGTGAGTTTAATTCTCATTACAAACAAATGACATGAGTTTTGAACTAGTTTTGTGAGCATCTAAATTCTAATTACACAAAAAAAAAAAAAACCGTAGAAAAATGCGTGATTATATAAATACTATTTGAAATTATGTTACATAAAATTGATATTTATATTTATAGTTTAATTAATATTTAACAATTAACATAAGAGAAAAAGAAAAAAAATCCAACATGAATATGTCTAATTTACTATTCAACTATCATATTCCCAATTTCATAAATATTAATATTTACTGTGATTGACTGATTTCTAACCACAATAACTATAGAAACAAATTATTCCCAATAGAAACATAAAAACTAAAACTTAAACAATAATCTGTACACGACGTCGTTTCAATAATAATAATAACAACAACACTCGCCGGAGTTCCAAACAATCACCACCTCACTCCTCCTTCTCACCGGCGACACCATCACCGTCGACCCACATCCTCCGCCGCGGCGGCCGCCAGGCGGCGTAAACCGCCGGAGCAACACCACCACCCATCTCCGCCGTAAGACCACCGTCCTCCGCCACCGCTGCAACCTCCCACCGTCTCCCGGAGCTCATTTCAACGCCCCATATCGGAATTTCACCGCCGTACTCCGATTCATCGTCGTCGAAATCCAAACCTAAACCAAACCCATCCCACAACTTCACAACACTCTTTCCGGCGGAAAAATCCGACCACCGGAACCCATTACGCCGCCGGAGAGCCACACCACCACCACCACCGTCACCGTCGCCGATTTCGTTATTGTTGTTCCCCCAATAACGAAACACTTCATCCACACGACCGTCGTTAGAATCCACCTCATCGTCATCGGAATCCGCCACCGACGACGTCGTATCATCATCATCATCATCATCATCATTATCATCATCGTCTTCGTCGTCGGAAAAGTCAAAATCAAAATCCCCATCGTGAAAAACCTGTTGGGGGCATGAATTTCTGCAAGAAAGCAACAATTTAACACGAATCTTGTGCAAAATCGTCTTGATTGTGTTGAATACGTTGGTGAAAGTGGCGAAAGCTGCAAGAATTAGAGCTCCAAAGGTCCATAAGCTGTACAAGTGAGGGAGTTTATCGATTGAAGAAAGTTTGGGGATTAGAGATGGGTTTTGTAAGCATTTCATCTGGGCTTCGAAATCGCCGATGAGATTGAGGTCTGTGATTTCCATGTTGATGAATGATGATGGTGATTTAGAGATGAGAGAATAGGGGAGAAGAAGAAGAAGATGAATTAGGGGATTTATAATGATGGTTAGGTGAGTTTAGGGGAGGCGTTGAAGAATAGTTAAAAATGAGCTACCTTGTCTTAACATTAAATATAAAATTTTTTTATAAAATATAATGATTTAAGAAATAATGTAAGTTGACACTTGACACATTCGAAAATTTACGAACTCTATATTTATTTTATTCAAATTTATTTTAGTAAAATAAAATATGACTTATTACTTATTAGTTGATAATAATCTGTAATTCTATACAAACAGTTTGGCTGATAATAATCATTTTATTTTCGTTGTTAAGTGCAATACTAGTAACATAATCGTCTATGATTTACAATTGATTTTCACTCGATTTTTTCGCTATATTCGTTACATGATTTCCTAATTCATTCACAATTATCATCGTGAGCAAAATTAATTGAGAATTAAGTGTAAATTAATGAATGGTTACATTCAACGATGGTACTTGACAATAAAAATAAAAAGTTAAGATTATTGTTCGTCAAACTGATATTTTGAATTACTATCGGCTAGTAGACCATAGTTTGAATTATTAAAATTTAATTGTTTTTTTTACATTGAACTAATGTATTTGTTAAATCTACTTATAAAAGTTTACACCAGTTGTCAACAATAGAACTAAACTATATAATTTAAAGAGACACCACAAAACTACGATATTATTGAAGTAAATGTATTCTTGTTATACAAATTTTCTATCTTAACTGAACTGTTCTTTATAATTAAAACTTTTTTATTGAAAAATATATAAACGTAAAATATATAGATGTATTTACATATATTTACTTTTCCCTTTTCTTATCTACAAATATTTCAAAAGGTTGTGCTAAAACAATTATTAGATTTATTTTCATATGCATTAACCTTATGTCTGCATAAGATTAAGAAATAAGATCTGTACAAAGTGTATAGTACGACCGCGTACATCAGATAGTAAATCGATCTGACTTCTTCTCGGCCCCTGCTTAAAACCGAAGCGAAGTCAAAAATCAAATACACTTTATAGATAGAAGACTGTACTTTTGTGTGAAAAATAATTATCTTACTTATTCCATTTCACTTGTAGCTTGTGCATCAAACTTTATACCAAGATTTTGTTGAAGTCAATATATAAATGGATTTATTATGTAAATTGTAAAATTAGTTCAAATTCACCAACGTTTAAGCAAGCTGTCAACCGATGCTTTTATTTGTAAAGAAAAAAACAGTCTTGAAAATCTATTAACCCAAACATTGGTTATAAATCCGGTTCACTTTTATGTTTAAACAAAACTAAACCAACCCATACTTGCCTCTAGAAAAATATTCAATTAACCATAAGATTATAACATTTTAAACTTCAAACCACAAGCTTTTTCATTTTGCAGTGATGTCATTTTCTTGTGGAATTAAGTTGTACAGATAACGGTGTAACTTTTAAGACGACTCAAATGTTATATTCATTAAAATGTATTCAAAGAATAGTCTATTAAAGTGTCTATGACTCTATTCAAGATATTGTTTTTCTTAGAAATTCTGCTAGACTCGATGATGATGTGGCTGTTGTGTGTTGGATAAGATGTGATTAAAAGTTGAACACGTTGGAAAAAGTGGAAACTTCTGGGGACCCAGCTGGATGCTGAGTCAGCACGTGTTCATCCAATAAGTGGGTTGAGTTGACTCAGTACCACCAGATTTTGTGGCTAACAACCGTGAGACGTTTGACACAATTCTTATTGTGGTCACTGATTATTGCATCCTCCACTTATTAATTAAGAGTTTAAATATAAACCTCAACTAGAATATATTCACAAATCAGGAGAAACAGTATAATATTTGTATAACATATATGAGTGATGGTGAGAGGTTAATAGATTAAAGTTTTTTAAGATTTATAACTTTTGCTTATTATAAACTGATAAATAATACCATTAATCTCATTTTAATAAACTCATTACTTAGAGCATTCACTATGGTTTTTTATATATTTATGAGTGTGTTTTATATATTATATGAAATGGTTGTGAGCGGAGGAGTAACAAAATATAACGATTCATCTATATATATGATAAGACATTGTTCACCATTATAATTTTTTAAATAACTTTAAAAAATGGTTGTGAGTGAAGATAATATAATTTTTCAAATAACTTTAAAAAATGGTTGTGAGTTAATAAGAGAACAAATGTAATGATAATAATATAAAAATTATTATTTAATTGAATATGAGAGATATAAAAAAAATAATGATTTTTAATGTAATTAGATTATTACACTAGATTCCTTAAAACCATTTATATCATTAAAGTATAAGAAAAATATTAAAAATTGATTACATTTTATTTTTTATAAGTTTTATTATCCATAAATTATAAGGTTTATATATGGGTTGAATAGTGATTTCTTATATTTACTAACTCACTAATTATCCTTATAATTTTTACGTGAGTGGAAGACAAAAAAAATAGTAAAAAATGATTAAAAATGTATATTTAGTTGAAGAGAGATAAAAATAAGAAATTATATGTGAGAGTTTTTTAAAAACTAAACAAAATTTAAGAATAAAGATGATTTTAATAAAATTATAAAAATAAAAATAAAAACTAAATGCTCTTATGAGGATGAAGATATGAAATTCAAATGTGCATGCCTTGAGGCCTTGGAGTGTATTCATCATTCACCATTCTCCATATTATGACATCTGTGTTACATCTAACATTATCGCGCTCATTCATCCTTTATTTCATCTTTCAACCATCAAAATACTAATTATTTGTCACCGTTCAACATATATAAAAGACTGAATCAAGACTTGTGTTTACATACGTGATTCCTTGGGTATCCCCAACAAGCCAGACATCTCAATTCTCAACAAAACATTTTAATTTTTTTCTAATATAAATAATATTTCAACATTAGTCACCCGTCTATAGTTTCTAATAGCTTATTCCGGTGGTAAGCTGCCTCTATCTTATTCAAGAGGTCGAGTGTTAATCTTACAAGATCCACCTATATGTTGTTAATAGAAATAGATTATAATTTACTTTAAATAAAAATAAAATAAAAGGTGTCTCACCGTTATAAAAAAATCAAGGGTTTAAATTTTACAAAATACATATGTGGGTGTATAATATACATATATTAAGATGTGTTCTAAATAAAATAGAATTAAATAAATAAAAATTTTGTTTGTTTCTAGTCCTGTTTACATGGACCAGGTCCCTTGCTTATCTCATCTCATAAGTCACAAAACGGTATATGCTCCAACCCTCCAATAATATTCGAATAAAACACTCTTTGGGTCGTGCTAAAATACAATTTTGGAAACACATAGTGTCAAATCTCATGTCACAATCCTAGAAACATATTATTTTGAGAATATATTTCGTAGATAACCAAAATGATATACAACATATCATTGTTGTTAGGACCGGACCGGACCGGCCGGTCTGATCAGGGATCGGCTAGGTGGCCAGTCTGGTTCGCTATGGATCGTTTTGGGCTGGTCGCACCGGCCTGTTCGTCCCGAACCGGTGGTCGGACCGGGAAACCGGACCGGTTCGAATCGGATTTTGATTTTGATTTTTTTATTTTAATAGGTAAAAACGAAGTGTTGAACCATTAATTAGTACGTTGAATATACAAATATAGTTAACTTTTATATATAACTATAAAATACATATATAAATCATATATAAATTACTTATATTTAATTATATATATAACTATATCTATAATATCCTATATATGTAATTATGACGTCATCTGGTTCTTAAATCCGGTCCGATCACCAAACCAGTAAGGCGTCCGGTTTGACGTCCGATCCAGTTCTGAAAACATTGCAACATATTAAACGAGACGAGTTCGAAAACGGTATTTGCAAGTAGATAAAATATTAATTTAAGGGAAAACAAGAAAAAATCAAGTTAAATTACTAGAGGATGGAGAATCAAGTCACTAGCCTCGGGATATCTAATGCCATTGTTTTCTTTCTAAACTAGTTGAACTTATAATATCATGTTGTGATCTCAAAATCGAATTTTTCTGGTTTCGCATACATTATAAACCTATGTATATATGGAAGTTTTCTTTTCGAGTACATGAGCTTCGTGAGCATTCTTGGACCACATCGAGACTGGGAGGTTGAAAATTTGAGTACGTCTATGTCTTACTCATGATATGCGAGGATAAAATGGACTATCTACAAACCCCACAAGTCGACATGAAACTTTAAAACAACAAAACTAAAGTATCAAAGTTACAAAGTGTATACATTGAAGTGACAACTATAGTTGTTTACAACTAGCATGATAAGTTGTGACAAGAGAAAGTGGCCCACAATATTATATTGGTTTGTTATATCACGTTCATGTTACTATAAAAATATCAACATTTCACATTGCAAAAATACAAGTTCACATTGTGTGCTAAACTAAACTAGAAAAAAATGCATCTGCTAGACATTAATTAATAACAATATTAATTAATAAGTGTGTCATGTGACATGTCTAACTTTATAACCTACGTGTGAAACATGACACGCGCTACAAAAGGTACCAGGTGCTTCAAGGCAATAGGTCTCGAGAGTCGTGATATTAAACAAAGACGTACACATCATGCACCAAAGACGCATGTTTTTATAACTTGTTTTAAACTACTAATGGACTGTTTGATAATTTCTGAATGATTAAATATTAAATCAATAAGGTCTGAACCATTAAATGCTGAACCATTAAAAGGTCTAAACCATTAAGAGCTAGTATATCGTTTAACTATTCAAAGGCAAATGTCTGACCAATTCAGATAAGAGGTCTTAACCATTCAGCATTAGACCTCTTAACCATTCACTACTATTATAATGTTTAATCATTCAGATGCAAGTGTTTGAACCATACAGACATTTGTTCGCGAAACAAACAATCTAAACCATTAAGTGTTGAACTATTCACACATATGAATCATTAAAAGACTGATTTAGATGCTACCAAACAGCCTCTAATACATAAAAGTTTTTTCGGTGTATACGCTTAAACATTATAATAGGTCACTCGTATGTTAAAAGTATTAAAATAACGAAGTGAGCATTTACGATTCAAAACGTAATACCCGTAACTAAATGTAAAGAGGAGATACTAAACAATGTCGGTATGAACAATGTTTTTATTACTAAAAATTGTCACTTTCAATATATTAATTATGGACCTTTGCAAAATTAAAAACAAGCTCACTCCACCCTAGTGCCAGCCGAGCTCCACCCTAAACAACATGATTCGAGTTCGAGCCCTAAAGATATATTTTTTTTTTTGGGAAAGAAGACAAAGGAGGCAGTGTAGTGTCTCAAATATTATGTTTAAATTTTGTTTATAAAAAATTTAATCCACTTGAAAGACTTCGCTTCTTAGTCGAGAGTTTTCGGGTTTACACCCAAATATAATGTAATTATTTTGGAGTAACTTATTTGTCGTAAAACAATATTTTATAAAAAATGATTCTAGTTAAACATTTTACCATGATTTTACGGTGATTCCTTTTTTTTTAAGAAAAGAAGAAATGGGAGGCTGTGTTTTTCTTTACAAATGGCTAGTAATCGTTTCAGCATAAATAAAATTCCACGGAATAAGAAGGTAGATTTTTTTGGATATGTTTGTTTTTCATATATCTATACAAATATATATTAAATACTACTGAATTTACTCATTTTTTATCAGTACTGATGTTGTTCAGTTGCTAAATTTTATTTTTATTTAGAGTTAGTATGTCTACATTATAGTTTTGATCCTTGAGTTGAATGAAAAACTAATTTTTTCTGTTAAGCTATTTGAATGATCGACATGTCCCTTAATAGAAAAAAATTAAAATGCTTAAATCAATATACGAAGGTTGATGATGATTTAAGGTCTAGTGATGGCGCTTGTAAGTCGATGGGGGTGGTAATGGGTTATGACAGCAGGGGCGGAAATCATAGGGTTTGGGTTAACCCGACCCCATGAATTTTTTTTTATAGTTGTATGTATATTATATTCTCGATCGACCCCCATTATTTTTCTTATTATAGATGACCCTCTGAAAATTCACTAAAAATTCAAATTTGAAAGTTGTACACATATAAACCGAAAAGTTAAAAGAAAACTAACTAATATAAATTTACCAATGTTTTTGCGACCGGATCGGACCGGCCGGTCGACCTGTTCGACCGGGGATCGGCCCCCTAGCCGGTCCGGTTCGCTATGATTCGGTTTTAGGTGGTTGAACCGGCCGGTTCGTCCCGAACCGTGGTCGGACCTGGAAACCCGACTGGTTCGGACCGGTCTTTGGGTTTTTTTTATTTCAATGGGAAAAACTGGGTGTTAAACCATAAATTAGTGTGTTGGATATACAAATATAGTTAAGTTTTATATATAACTATAATATAAATCATACATAAATTATTTATATTTAATTATATATATAAATATAGTTAAATCCGGTCCAACCGGTCCGACCACCAAACCAGTAAGACGTCCGGTTCGACATCCGAACCGGTACTAAAAACATTAAAATTTACAATAAGATAATTTTGAACCATTAACTCATGAGTCTTTATACATTACAAACACAATTTAAACAATTTAGCCCACTCTTAATCTAAAGCCCAACTTGTAATACTTAATACCCATTAAGTTAAAAACAATAAAAAAATATTGTTATAAAATTCTATAAATGTGATTATCAATACCACCTTATAACTTTTCAATAATTTATTCATTTTTCAAAATGTTTGTATTAATATCATAGCCTTATAAATAGTGGCTTTTGTATTTGATATATTATATCAATATGAAAGAGTTCTTCTACTTTTCACATCTTTTCTTCCTATAATCATATTATTCATATTTTTATATACATTATGTATCAATTGCTAGTATGTCGTTATTTCACAGCACGTTATCAACACGAATTACGTTTCCAAGTTTGATGATCATATATCATTATCATAAGGTAAAGAATTCTTTGTTCTTGTCTCGATTCATTTAAACAAAAATCCATATTGTAATTCATACAATTTTGGATTATGTTTAGATTTATTATCATTGTTACTCTTTGATTCTCTCATATAAGATCCATATTGTAATTCATACTATTTTAGGTTATGTTGAGAATTATATTTAATTTTATAAATTATTAATAATATGTTCTTAAACAAATATATATTTTATTTTGTGAGTTCATCATCTTTTACTAATAAAGATTTTCAACCCGAATAAAGAAAAAATATATATGTTTTTTTGATGATTATTTCAAACAATGATGTTAGTTTATTATTTACCAACAATGAATTGATGTATATTTTTTTTCTAAATTGATTTTTGATAATAATTATGTTTTACATACCATATCATTAAAGTTTCATATATTAGTAAATTTACTTATTAAATTTTTATTATGAAAAATGACTAGAAAGGATAAGAAAAGTATTATAATTATAATGACAATTTATTATAAACTAATAATTATGATGTTTCGTATTCATAATATTTAATACCATATAATCGATGGTAGTTTCAAATATGATAATTATTATATATATTAAATCTAAAATGGTGGTTACATATGTTATATATATGTATTATTTAATTTGTAATTGATTTACTTAAAAGAAGATAATTATTCTTAATCTATATTTATGACATTAACATTAAAGATGGTTATCAATATTACTTAGATTATAATTGTTACATAATATCTTCAAAAAGTATGATATTATTATAATATTAGTTCACTTTCAAAACATATGAAAAATATGATAACTTTGATTTATCATTGTCTGATTGAGTAAATCATCATGTGAAGATTTTGAAAGTAAGATAATATAAAATAAATACCAATCATGAATTGATTATCATGCTATGAGTTTATGAATCTTAATGTCATTATAAATTGTAACTTATGTTGTTGACTTGATTTGAGATTTATGTTATTACTACTAAATGTCAAGATAAAATACAATTTTCAGGTCTGATATGTCAAAAGATTTACTTTTAACCTAAAAAGGCTAAACGACCTGAACCACAAAGGCTAAAATTATAATTTGCTCTATTAAAAAAATACTTGTTGCACCAGTTAAAGTGTAGGTGAAACTATTTCTAGTATATAGTTTAGTTCTAACGAATAAACATTTAATTGCAATTCAAACATTTAGGCATTGGATTCAAATAAACACTTTACACCAATTTTAAATTTTAAATGGAAGAAAATAAAAAAGGTTGGTTAATCTTGTTTTCCTCTACCACAACTAATTAATTATTACGTATTTGCTCATAAATGCTCACCCGATATCCTAAATCATATCTTAAAGATTTGTAACCCCAAATACACATTTTTACAATATACAATTCAAATCTAAAGAATCACTATTCAATTTTTTGCCTTTTTTTGCATGTTTCCTGCAAAACAACCAAAACTATCTTCAACATAACGTCATCAAAACATTACAAAAAACAACAATCTGTTCAAAATGAAAACAAATGTGAACATGTTACCAAAAATAACAAACAAAAGCATATCTTTACAAAAAAAAGTTTGTTCATGTAATTATACCTTTCACACTTGCCACATAATATATAAACAATCACCCAAACAGTACCTCCATTTTCAGTTCACAAATGGAGTCCTTGAGATCTTCTGTTGCATTACTATCACTGATGCTAATTGTGTCTTATGCACCGGTTACCGTTAGAGGCTGGGGCGTTGATGGTCATTTCATAACCTGCAAAATAGCACAGGGGAGATTGAGTAAAACTGCAGTTGATGCGGTCAACCAGTTGTTACCAGAATATGCAGACGGTGATTTGGCGAGTTTGTGTTCGTGGGCTGATCATGTTAAGTTCAGATACCACTGGTCGTCAGCGCTTCATTACATTGATACACCTGATAATCTGTGTACTTATCAATATAGAAGTAAGATGTTCATTAGCAGACACACAAGATTTCTTTTTTGTTTTTTAAATTCTTTTTTTGATAAAAGTAATATCTGGATGCAGGGGATTGCAAGGATGAAGATGGAGTAACGGGAAGGTGTGTGGCTGGTGCAATCATGAACTACACTACACAGTTGCTTGACTATGGCAAACAAACATCTCAGTGTAATTCTTTCTATCTATCCTTGTTAATTAAGAGGATTTTCACTTAAAAAGTAAAACTTGGTACTTTTCGAATTGAAAATTGATGTGGGTCATGGGCTGTGGCAATGGGGAAACTTTTAAGGGGCCGAGTGTCGCGTGTGTTTGGGGGGGGGGGGGGTTCTAGTTTTTTTGCTCAGAAGTGGAAATTTATGCGTATTTCGTCATACGTATTGAGTCCGGCCCCTGATTTGTGTCCTGTGACTTTCGGCCACTGGGCTGTGGGTCATTGGTCATGCTGCATATAATACAATGGTGTAAATGAGCCAAGCTACTCATAATTATATACGTATACAAATATAACAATAAAACGTTTAATTATTAGATATTTAAGAATTAATTAATGAGCCGAGCTCGAGTATGAAAACTTGTTAATGACTAGAGCTCAAACTTTTTAAATAGGGCTCGGAACAAGCCGAGCTCGATCTCTCTTACCTTAAACGAACCGAGCTCAAGCTTAGGCTCAGGATATCGACTCATTTACACCTAGCTGCATATCAAAATTGATGAGGGTCTTGGGCCGTGTTGTATAAAAGGCTTACTATAGATAGATGTACATTCCCATCAAGAAGTATAGAAATCAGAATGGTACTGAAGCTGAAGAATAACTCACTTGACTTTGACTTGCAGATAATCTGACAGAAGCATTGCTCTTCCTTTCTCATTTCATTGGAGACATTCATCAGGCATCTCTTTATAAATCTTCAAGTTTGATATAAAAAAAGATTAGTTGCTGTTTAATTTCTAAACAAATGAACCTATTTATGCTTGCAGCCGTTACACGTGGGATTCACTACAGACAAGGGTGGAAACACAATCGATGTCCATTGGTTCACACGAAAAGCAGTACTTCATCATGTAAGTCCTGAAAACCATGAACTCATTGAAATCAAACTTGTTTGATCATAAAAAATGTGCCGAATGCAGGTTTGGGATGATAGCATAATTGAGACCGCGGAAGAAAGGTTCTATGGATCTAATGTTGAGAATCTTATTGATGCAATTGAGACTAACATAACGGTATAAAATGACTTGTATTTGTTTTGAAAACTAGATTATTATAAAGAAATTGCATTTTAGTCATCCTCTAATTATTTTTGTGGCAGAATGTTTGGGCGGATCAAGTTCAAACATGGGAGAACTGCAGCAGAAATCAGAAAACTTGCCCAAACATGTAAGCAAAAACATTCATTAAATTATACTTAAAAACAGAAATGCATATTATTAACATTGAAGACTTTGAACAGATATGCAACTGAAGGAATAAAAGCAGCATGCAATTGGGCATACAAAGGAGTAACTAATGGTTCAGTTCTTGAAGGTAATTCATGTTTGACTAATTGGTCATTGGTTCTTAAAGTGGGATGACATATGACTCAAGAAATCATTTATTTTGCAGATGAATATTTTCTATCTCGTTTGCCTATCGTGAACTGGAGATTAGCTCAAGCCGGTGTTAGATTGGCAGCAAACCTGAACCGAATATTCGGATGAAGTCATAGTTTTCTTTTGTACGTTTGACAAAGGAAACTCACAAGTATTATGATGGTATTATATATGAACATGAACGCACTAATTTTCAGCAAGTTCTGTTTTTTGCCACACTTACAGTTTCAGTACTTGGCATGGTTGACACACAAATTGATGACACCCGCCAAGAAAGTCCTGTTAAATGAGAAAGTTTATTAATTGTAAAATTGGATGCTGCCTAACATAAGCAATTGAAAGTTAAATTTATCTGTTGCATTGCATATGGCCACTTCAGGGTCTAAACTCAACCTGTCATTCCTTCTGCAGTGATCCGCAAGTTAAAAAATATATGCAACAAAACTTAAAATTAGTCTATTTGTAAGTAGTAAGTTTGACATCAAAAGGTAAAAGTTGAAACACACCCCACAATTGGTGCATGTAACTTCAGCTTTCCTCAGCGAGTCTAGAGCGGCCATCTTCTAACTTTTTTTAAGCTCAGCTGCTGCAATAACCAGAAAATAAAAACTAAATATAGTAGCATTTTGATTCTTAACAGTACTAGATTCTACCAGAACACACATTTTTATACATACATATAGTTGGGATAATGGGAGAAACCTAATTTTGGTGGTGACGACATACATCCAGAAATGACATGGTGGTATAACTGTAAATTAGTCGAACTTTTAAGCTTTAATGGCATAACTTTACATCAACTTTAGGGTAATGTATGTATAGGTCACACGAACATTCAATACACGAGCATTCAACTTTTCTCATTAGGACTCGTATATTGAATCAGCTTTGCTACACAAATATGTACATGTTCATACAAAATTCATCCAAAAACGCCTGATGACAAAAATGCCATTAAAATTTCCAAAAAGATGTTTTTATGAAAAGAACGAGTCAATGTAATAACAACCGTGTGATTTCTCAGTTTACACTATTCTAGCATGTTTTCATGATCAGACTTGGTGCAAATGTAAGCAAATACGTGCTTAGGTGGCCTATAAAGTATTTTAATATGAGTGATCCTTGTTCGTCTCCTAATAATCGCATTAAATGACACAATATTCACATCAAAATAAGGTGTTCTCACTAATTACAACAATATATATATATATATATATATATATATACATATATATATATATATATATATATATATATATATATATATATATATATATATATATATATATATATATATATAGATATATGTATCTATAGATATACATATACGTATACATATCTATATGTATACATATACGTATACATATCTATATGTATACATATACGTATACATATCTATATGTATACATATACGTATACATATCTATATGTATACATATACGTATACATATATGTATGTATACATACATATACGTATACATATATATATGTATACATACATATACGTATACATATATATATGTATACATACATATACGTATACATATATATATGTATACATACATATACGTATACATATATATGTATATATACATATACGTATACATATATACATGTGTATATACATATACGTATACATATATACATGTGTATATACATATACGTATACATATATACATGTGTATATACATATACGTATACATATATACATGTGTATACACATATATACATATATACATGTGTATACACATATATATATATATATGTGTGTATATACATATATACATATATATATACATGTATATATATATATATATACATATATACATATATATGTATATATATATGATATGTATATATATATATACATATCTATATGTATATGTACATGTATATATACATATCTATATACATATACATGTACATATATATATATACATATATATATACATATACATGTACATATATATATATATACACGTATATGTATATATATATACACACGTATATGTATTATGTATATATATATACACACGTATATGTATATATATACACACGTATGTGTGTGTGTATATATACACACGTATGTGTGTGTGTATATATACACACGTATGTGTGTGTGTATATATACACACGTATGTGTGTGTGTATATATACACACGTATGTGTGTGTGTATATATACACACGTATGTGTGTGTGTATATATACACACGTATGTGTGTGTGTATATATACACACGTATGTGTGTGTGTATATATACACACGTATATGTGTGTGTATATATATATATATATATACGTATACGTATACGTATATATGAAGTTACATGTAATCCTTCTTGTTCTGTTTCTTTGCGATATGAAGTTATGAACTTAACTGTGTGCCCATGCTTCTTTGTAGGCCCGTATAATGGACATAATGAACAGGTATAATGGGTAATGAGTCAAATGGATTTGGGTCATGTTGACCCATTGTAATCCCTTTTTGGTCTAAATATATTTTGTTTATAGAAACTATAGCATCATATTTAAGAAAAACTGATTTAAATAGTAACTTTTGATCAATCATATGCCTTACAATACCATCTGCATATAGCAAACTTGTCACCCTCTTCATCATTTCAATCACAACTACTCAATGCACACCCAAAAACAATCAAAAAATGAACTTGTAGGAAATACATTTCTTTGCAGTAACTTTATTTATTTACATGACAATTTTTCTACATATTATTTATAAGAAGCACACAGAACAAACTTACATAAGCATGAGCATAAAATCACAATAGTCAATAGAAAATACAGCCTGATTCACTCAGCCAGTTTTCTTCACCACAAGAACTGGGCACTTCACATTTTGAACACAGTAATTGCTGACACTACCAAGAAACGCCCTGTTTCAAGTACCAATAAGTGGGTCAAAAAAGAGGTAATTTCCCTCTAATATGATTTGCACTCTCAAAATATGACGAATATATGAAAATAACTTATGCAAAAGTGTGACTATCCATAATAAAAACATATACTCACCTCTGAAGAGCTCCACGACTATGGCTGCCCAAGACAAGAAGCTGGATCTTAAACTTTTCAACCGCTTCACATATGAGTTCTTTAGGATCCCCAACTTCAGTCACCGTCTCTGCAGTTACCTATGAAAGGAGCATAATCATAAAATTAAGAAATATCAGCACAAGCCCTGATCTTTGTTATAGTCAACTTAATCAAATTGTGAAGAGATGAAAACTAGGGTGCACCCCATATTTATTGCAGAGATCCTTTGCCTGGTCCAACAGACTAAGAGCCACTTTCTTCTGATTTTCTTGGATATTTCTGATGAGCTCTGGAGCTGTAAAACAAGCATAACTTAATAAGTTGTTGCCAATCTATATATGCATACGAGCTGATTCAGAGCTCGCGGACTCAAAGTTGACCATGATAGAGGCAAAAGGGATAGAAAGGGGCCTGATTTAAACAGCATAACTTGAGTTATGTCTGCATTTATCGGTCCATAAGTAATGGATGGAAACGTCTCGAGGACGGATCATTCGACATCCCAATCCGGAGCCTCAATTTCGATCCGAACAATTATTCACAATTTTTGTAACTTTGATTTATTTTCTTTTCCACGTAAAAACATGTCAATCTTAAATTATATCAATTGTTTATTCATGAAGCCAATTTTATAATTTGACGCTCAATTTCAGCATTTCAATTTTGATCTTACCTCATATCTATATCCAACCTATAAAAAGTACGAAAACTCAACACTATATCAATTTTCCCCAAATTTTCATATAAAAAAATAGGCGCTAAACCAGCAAAACACAGCAATTACTCTAAAATCTAATGAAACACACGACATACAAACAATCAATTGACAAAGTAAATCACCAATCCTATTCAGTAAGTCAGATTCCATGTTCCGTACAAGCGCAACACAATTTCGGCAAAAAAAACAACCCTAATCAAGCATCAATTAGTCGAAATTATAAGTATACGACATGAAACTGAAAGCAATCGAAGCTACAGTTCAAATTACGAATCGAGATGGTTATCTAGAGCTAGAGAGACGTACGAGTAGCACCATAAGCAGATGCATGAAGATAGGTGTAATCAGAGAGGGGTTGCACAGTGAAAACAAGGAGTTCGTTGTTAGCAATGGATTCATGAAGGTTCTGAAGCGCCCACTCAAGAGCATATCGGCTGCATTCGCTGCCGTCGATCGCCACCATCACCTTCTTCTTCTTCTGATTCTCCATTTTCCGATGAGTTTCCGCCGTGAGCGGTGGTGTGACTGTGATCAACGCTATTTATGGCGGTGGCTTGTACCAGAAGCTTCAGTATGGTTCTTCTAGGCGGGTCACGGGTGGCACCAGGTGTACATAGGTTATGTTTAGGATTGTTTATTTTAGTTGAAAAAAAAAAACTTTTTTTAAAAAGTTTATTAACTTATAAATTTTTTAAACTAGTTTTAAAAAAAATGTATGAATTAACTTAAAACTAAAAGATTGTAAAAGTACTAAAAATGACATACTTTTAAGAAAAGAGAAATATCACAAAATAGTAACCAATTTTTAATAATTTTTAATGTAGTCACTCATGCATATTTTTCTCAAATTGGACCACTAAACGATCAAATCGAATTATTATCGAATTTGTTATGTCAAGAAAGTAACGGATGAGAAAACGAGGGGGTCAGAATTTTCAATATATGAAATTATATTAAAAACTAATAAAAAAAGTTTATAGCTTAAGGTTGAAATTTAAAACTTATTTCATCCATCTTATTTAAAGACAACCATTCGTTAGAATTTAAAAAGCCGCGTTTTACTTCCTTTTATCCACCTAATTAATAATTTATAATTTGTGATTTACTTCCACACGTCATACAATAGTTGATCTTCCGCATATATTAGGCATTTCAACACATTAAAAGTAAGATAACAATAAACATTACATGGATCGACAAAATACCAAGAAAAATATTAAGAATCACATTCAAGTAATTACCAAACAAGTTTTAAACATCAAATCACACACACATTTTCATTAAGTACAAGCTTAAGACTTAAGTAATTAAGGAACATATATTACAACTATCTTAGAATATAAAAGGAAAACAATGCATATTTTAAGTGTAAAGTTATATGATCAATGGAGCATATGTAACATAAATAAATTCATGGAGTTCAAGGAGACCATGTTGGTTGAAATTTAGGGAAGGGTCCATACCCTTCTCCAACCATCCTCTCCATCATCATTTGTGTTTCAGGCCCATTTGTTCCCTGCAAGATCAGTTTTCATCCCATGCATTAAATGTAAATAACATTTATCTTTCAAAAAAGAAAGCCAACTAAATCATAATTCTTATTAAAAATGATTATTTACCTAGTCGTTTCATAATTTTTTTGAAAAATTATATATTTCCCATTGTAAACTTAATCAATTACATATATATCCAACTAAAAATTATAATTACATATATCCCATTTTAAAACTTAATCATTTGCATTTATATCCAAAATAAAATTTTAATTATATATATCCCATTCATTAAACATAAATATTACATATGTACCCATTTGAATATATTTTATTAGAAATAACATATATAATTACTACTTTACTCTTATATTTACTAAAACTATTCAATTACATATCAACTAATTTATTATTCGTTTTTACTAACTTTTTTATTTTTAATTATTTGTTTATGTTCTGATATTAACGTTTCTTACTTTCTCTATGCTATGTTTACCTTTTCATAGTAACATTCCTCGGTTCATATACGAGACACTTTCAATCCCATAATGCAACACGATCCGAACATCTATTTTTCTTGTATTTGTGTTACGAGTAATTCTCCGGTCTCAGATATTGCTTTTGCATCCGTTTTATTCAAAACCGACAGACCCCGAACCTTTTCGCGAATCTATTCATGTTGCTCAAAACTACTAGAAACTAGCTCGAAACTACTAGAATCTAACTCGAAACGGACACATACTAATTATGTTGGAATTGCCTCGTCACCAATTGTGATAAGACGATTTCAACGCAATTAGTTAGAGTCCACTTTATGTTTGTTTCAAGATATCAAATAGATTCACAAGACGGTTTGGGGTTGAAAGTTTTTGAACCAAACATGTGCAAAAGCGGAATTTAAGATAAGAAAATTACTCGCGATGCAAAATGATTCGGATCATGTTGCATGACGAGATTGGAAGTGTCTCGTACAGGAACCGGAAAATTAGTATCAAAAGTTAAAAAACAAAAAGAACATAAAAACGTTATTATATAAATATTAATTAATAATCAAAACTCGAAAGTTAGTAAAAAAACATAATTTTATAATTTAATAATAATAAGAGTAAAATACTAATTGTATACGTTATTTTCTATAAAAAATAATTAAACAGGTAAATATGTAATATTTATGTTTAATAAATCGGATATATGTAATTGAACTTTTAATTTGGTTATATATGTAATTAACTAAGTTTTACAGACGGATATATGTAATTAAAATTTTAAGTTGTGTATATATGTAATTGATAAAGTTTGTAGGGGAGAATATGTAATTCTTCTTATTTGTTTAAAACATTATCATTTCACTTTTAAATAGTTGCATATTTATCTATAAAAATACATCCAATGAAACTAAAACATCCACCGGGAAAAAGTTGAAAATATGACGCTTCAAGGCCAAAACAATGAGAATCTCTCCTTAGTTGTGTAATTTTATCAGGGAAGTCAAAAAAACATGAATTTTATGAACACATGACTTTATTTTAATTGGTTTCATTTTTACGATGCAATTGTTTTTCAAAAAATGATTGAAACCACAAATTTATGGACGTGTGTCAACTTCTAACTGAATAAATTTCACAAAAGTCTTTCTTCTAAACAGTTTAATGATTAGATTATTTCAAAAGTTAGTACAATGGCTATATGGCTAAATAATTTGTTTAAAATGACCATTTACTTGATTTCCCCTTATTATACAATAAGCATCTATCAAATAGTGAATGTTAAAGAATGATTTTCATTAATGTAATTTTGTAATTTTATAGTAAACGTTAAAAGTTGGTTCAAACCAAGGTTAATATGTTAAATTAAGATGTTACCTTCAAAGAGCCCATATCAGAGGAGTTGAAGTCATAGAACATGCTGGCTGCTGAAAGCTTCATTGATAGAAACTAACACGAAAAAAATAATATAAAAATGATAAATCTTTTCAATTACTTTTCACCGATTTTTATTTGGATGTTTAACTATCAAGCAATGTCAAAATTTACCTCTATTTGATTCTGTAATGATCGAACATAGTTGATTATTACATCCAACATCACTGACATTCCCATAGTCTGCAACAAGAATTCAGAACAAAAAAAAAATTGATAGTACATTATGGAGATTATTGGAGAAATTTATTAAAAAATGTCAAAGAACATGAACAAGATAAACAAACAAACAAACACAGCAAAACGCCAAAACCCACTCATACACATCAACAAGATATAAAGATTAATTCGTAACTTCATACCTTGTAGCAGCCCGGAACAAGATCTTGCAGTCGACGTAATTTTTCATTTATTTTTTCTCTTCTCAACTAATAAAAAACAAAAAGTTAGACGAAAACAACAATTTCTAGACATAAAATACTAAATTGGTTCTAATTAACTTATATCAATGTCTCCACAAACTATAAAAGTTAACGAGGTTGAGTGCTAATTATGTGTTAACACGAATGATATGAACAAACCCTTTCAGCCAAACTATGACTATCAGTTGCTTCCCCTCTCTTTGCTCTCACATGAACAACTTGCCTAAGTCCATCCACTCCAGATTCATTGTTTTTCTTTCTCTTTTTACCATGGCCCTAGATATAATACCAAGTTAACGAACACGAAGATGAAGATGACATTAATCGTTAATCAATCGTACAAAAGGTTACACTGAATAAAAAAATTAGAGGAACAACGCTTATATTACCTTATTTTCTTCCATAAATCCAGGACTAAACACAGGAGGATTCAAATTCTTGAAGCTTTCAACTCTTGTGGGCACACCATCGCGTTGAAGACCAAAATGCTCTTCCGTTGTAGGGAAATGATTCATACGATTATAATCTAAACCAGATTGATAAGTACCATCTTGTATAGACATAAATGAAAGAGGATGAGACACATGTTGGTACAAATGCTGGTGATGATGCTGATTATCGGAGAAGAAGTCACCGGATGTATGCATAAACCCCTTAAGATTAACTCTAGACGAGTTAAGATTTTCAACTTCCATGTTCATATTGTTGTCTAGAAGTTCCATATTAAGTTGATTTCTAAGGTAAACTCATCAACTATGAGACCATTCTTAAAAAACAAGGTTCAAACACATACCAAACTGTATATGTGTGATAGGACATTGAAAAGATCAAAGATATACAAGGTACACAAAGATTACAAAAATTAGGAATTCTTGCTTTTAGAATCCAAATTTCAACTCCAAACTTACTAGGGTTTCTATATTTAGAAAGTTTTGCCTTCCCATTTTACTACATGATGGTAAAAGCTAAAAGTTTGTGTATCCAATTCAAATGGATAGATTTAGCGAATAGGACCACAATATGGCTTTGATCAAGTATGGTGTATTTTGAGGATTCATTACCATTGATAGAGTTTTTGGGTTGGAAAGAGGATGATGGCCTAACTAATCTTACCCATAACTATCAAGCTCTCTTCACATTAGGTTTTGTATCAACATACTAATGTAAGATGTAAATAATATGTTATATCATTCTTTGCATGGTCCTTTATCACCCACAATTTTGAAAATTTATGTAGAATAAAATGAGTTCACAATGGAAAAAACCGAGTGCATGGGCACCAACTCAAGATTCTTTTAGTTGTTGTCACTCTTTATAAACATACAATAGTGCCACTCGAGGGACAATACATATATTATACATAAAAAACGAATACTAATCAATACTATATAAGCGATAAGAATTTCTTTATTGTCACGTGACACTAGGTGCTTGTTACTTGTATGTATAGTAGGTCCAACACTAGGATGATAAAAGGTCTCAAATTTTTAATCTAAACTAGACGTAGGTAGGCATATTTAATTTATTGTTTGTTAGCTGCATTATACCATACAACATGACCATTAATAATTTCTAACGATGATGAAAGGTCGAAAAGTTATGCAAATTTTGAACTATACATGCCATAGAAAAATATATTAGAACTTTCTATTGGACTTATAAAACAGAACGTGTTGTGGGCAAATGAGGTAGAGTACTTCAATTGATTAAAAGATCTCATCTCATTATTTTTAACAAATTAACAAGTTATCAGGGCCTGCTTAATGTTTTTGAGAGCCCAATCGAAATAAAAATATGGGACCCTTTTCAAAAATATTTTTTTATTAAAGTCTTTAATCGGGACTTGAGACCGACAATAATAAACTAATACGTTTATAGTTGGCAGAGATATTCTTTAAAAAAATTATATATTGTGTATGTATAGATGTTTAGATTAAATTTATTTTTCATGCTTTATATGATATAAAATCATTGGATTGGAGGCCCAACTAAATAAATAAAAATATATTTTTATTGGATTGTAGGCTCAACTAAACTAATAAAGTATCTAGTGCACTCAAATTTTTTACACATATAAACCTACTTTACAAAATTTGAAAGTTGTTTGAGATCGGAGGCCCAAAGTTCTAGCTTTATTAATTTTGTGCTTGAGCTGGCCCTGAGCCTTATCCTTTGGTTCGTGATGCAAGATATAAAGAAACCCTACAACATGGAGAGAACGTTTAGAGAGTGCATTGACGACAAGGTGGAATTAGTGGCTTAATCAGAAGTTAGTTTACAGTGATTTTGTTAAAGAATAGAAAAACAAACTTTAAGAAAAATATTGATTAATAAATACTAAAGAGTCTTAGAGGCTTTGTAATAAAAAGATAAAGCTTAATACTATACAAGACTAACATACTTAACAAGCCATTTATCTAATTTCCCTTATCTAAGCTGCCACAATTTTATATAAAAATCTTTCATATACCGTCTTATAAATATACTAGGTTCAGTGAACCCGTTTATTACATGGGTTAAATAATTAAATACTGAACAAGATGAAAATTCATTAATTATAACCGAATAATGTATAATTGAATTACGTATGGGTAATGACTAAAAGTAATAAAAATGATATCAACTTTTAAAATTTTTGTTTTTAATTTTTTTTGTTTTGTTCCAAATAAAATTGTTTCAAAATAAAACGTTTTAAAAAATGTCAACTCTAGAAAATTTCTTATTATACCTCTCAAATTTAATTATGTTTGCTTTATAAAAAGTTTACTTTTTTAAATAAAAATTAAAATATTTTATAGTTTTTATAAAAAGTTTGATTTTTGAAAAAGTTTCTTATAGTAAAAAGATCTATTTTTTAATTTATTATAAAACTATTTTAAATCTAAAAAAATTAAATAATATTATTAGCAATTGAAGTGATTATTTAATAGGAGAGAGAAACAAGAAAATTCTGATGAAAAAATATGATGATGCCACGTGTTTTTTCAATTATTTTTTATTATAATAAAAAGATTTAATCCTTTTCTACTTATGTTTTTATCTCTAACAATCATATTGTTCCATGATTAAACATAAAAATATGAGGTTGTATAACTTTTCGTATATTTATATTCACACAACTAAATGATAACAATTAGCAAAACGACTTGTTAGCAAGACGAAAAAATTCGTCAAGTAATAATAAAGTTTCAAGATTGGTTTACTAAAGTAATTGAACTTTTTCAATAAAGTTACATTCTAATCGTACGAATTACTTATATATATATGCTATGTACTTTTAAAATTAAATAATTTAAATAAAAACATATGTACTTATATACATAACTATTCCTTCATCGGAATAAAGGCCTTTTGCCCATAGAAGAAATTCCCCACTTAAAAAAAGTTTTTTCAATGATCAAGACTTTTTCTGTGTTTACCCATAAATCATAAATTCAATCCCATTTTTCGGAATATCATTTTAAAAGAAAAAAAAAATGAGTGTGACACTTATAAATAGATTAATGACAAAGACATCCATCTCTAAAAAGTTTACCTAAATGTGGAAATTCCTATCACAAAAAATCGATTCATGGCACACCTTACTTGCATTACAATCTCACTTCCATTGACCCCTACCACCATACTCGAACAAATTTATATGTCCTTTGTTCCCATTATTTAAGAGTTATCCTTTTCATGTCTTTATCCATAAACATAGATCTTTTATACAATGTGTTTGTCATTAAAATTGATGTTCAAAAGTATTACAAGTATTTTTAACATGTAGTGGGAAGATGTAATTTATACTTGTTAGGAAAGTTTATTTGTGTGGAACAATATATTATAAAAATACGTAAACCACATATAGAAGAAAGTTAAAAATAAATCGAACTAGAACCACAATAAATAAATAAATAAAACTAAACAATAAAAGCATAAAAATAGTCGACTGAGGTTCGTGTTTAACACAGTTTCCTTAAAATGAATTTTGTTTCTTAGGACCTATGCTAATACAACTACCACAATAGAAGTATTGTTAGAAGTGACCAACTTGCATGAAGTTTCACCGGGGTTTTATGTGTTGTCACTTTCCTTGAACTAAACAAGAGAGTGATAGATGTTCAAATGAGTTAAGAGCATGTACCATGTACACACACAAAAGATAGTTTTATCTCTTTTCTTCTTGGTTCCTCTCTCATGTATTGGAATAAGAGGGTATATGTGTATAGCTTCTCATTTTCACTTATAAAAACTCTATGCGAATGAACCATGGTTTCAGAAGGCAAAAGCTTTGCGATTAACAGGATCCAATGGTGTAATTAAAATAGATCGTTAATTGAAGATTATAAAACCATTCTACGTTTATTACTTTCATCTTTTAGTTTTGATTTACGAGAAATACAAGCCCATAGAACAAGTAATATCATATACATATATATACACATACTAGCTGCATATATGTATACATATGTACCTACGTATACGTATATATACACAAATACATACATATATACCTAGTAAAAATCTTACTCAACAATAGGGTTTGGGCTATGGGCATGGTGAAATGATGATAAAACTTACCACTATCTCTTGAGATTAAAAGGATACTCATAGAGAGAACCACGAGTATGAAAACCTCTTGTTTTTTTAGAAAATAAAGAAAACATATAAGAAAATCAGTATCATAACAAAATTTATTATAGATAAGAATATAATGCATAAAAGTCTTTAAGATTAAAGTATCTTAGGCACATTAAAATTAAAGACAAACCTAGAAAATAGCTAACATAAAAATATACAATTAAAAATGGCCTAAGTGAAGTAAAAGTCAAGATATGAGGCTCAGTAGAGACCCAACCTAGTTTTTACCTTTAAAGTCCAAATCTTTATCCAGTGTTAAGCTTTTTTTATCACTAATTATGTCCTCAAAAAGATAAAATTTTCCTAATCTTCTCATCACATGTTAACTTTTTTTCTGCCTCTACACCCATTCGCCTCCACTATGAGGGTTAACATGCTCCTTACAAGTGTCATCGTCTATCTCCTTCGCATATGATGATTGACGCGAACATGAAAACGGGGTGGTAGGAGGGAGGGGGCTAGATATTCTATGAAAACCAAAACCAAAAAGATGATAGCCAACCTTCATAGAAAAGAGAAAAGGAGTGATATGAACAAGGACAAAGGATGTTCTCCATAGAGAATACTTGCGATCTTCATCTTTTTTGACAAAATCTTGTGTGTGTGTGTGTGTATGCAATGATTGAAAAAAAAAGGTCATGATTATAAAGTAGCCCTAGTACTTGGACCCTCATCTTGGCGGGATTAAACCGATATTTTAAGTTTTGTAGTTAAATAATCTGGATAAACCTTTTAAATCTTGTACAAACTTGAAAATTGAAGACTTCTATAATATTGTTTGAATGTTTAGTTTGATAATTTGGAAAGTCCAAAACCATTATATATGCGTTCCATAAAGGTATCCAACTCTAAAACAGACAAAAAAATGTGTTTATATGAGCAACAAACCAATACCTCGTTTATATGAAATGTCATAAAGTTGTAAGAATGATTGTAAAAGTTTGAAAGGTAACGCATCGATTGAACTTAGCTAGTAATTCTTGTAATGGTACAAATATTGAGGTGTCAGTTGGCAGGTAATCCGTTGGCATGAACCCGTTGCAATGCTTGAAATTAGATTGGCACAAACCAATATCTTGCCAAGGGCGCTTTTCCTTGTACCCCAAAAGGTCGCGGGTCTCCTTTGACCCTTGTTTTTTCCCGAACCATAAATTTGATTCTCAAATGAGCATACAGTCTACACCTCCTCATCTATTACAAAGCTTATTCAGATTTCTCTTAGGTGTTAATTGAAGAAATTCTAATCACCTAAAATGAATCGATGACATTACAATTACCAACAAAATGCCACAAAAATCACAACCACCACACTAACGACTGAAATGCATTAAGGAAAGCACTACATGTAGGATGAAACTAAGATACTTTGGGTCGAGCAACTCGAATATAACCTACTAGCGACGGTGTATGTTAAGATACCACGTCATTTAGTGAAGTGACATCATCTTAAAACTATAATAACATCAAAGTTTGCCATGCTTAATATTCTTAATTTTTCAACTTAAAAAGACAATAGTTTTGTTGTTCTAATGTGTGTTAAATCGTCCCACATCTTTAGCAAACAATAATGCTACGAGTCTTTCTCGTAGAAAATAGTACTAGAATACATGAACAATGGCCATAATGAGAATCATCCTAATTCCAACAAATAAAGTGTATCATTATTATGGATCTCTAGTTTTATATTTTGCAAAGCTACGGTTTTGGTCCATAGAAATAGTTCTTATACATGTAAAATAATCATAGAAGATTAATAAGCATCTTTTCTTGACATACCTAGAGTACAAATCACTCCATAGAATCAAATGATAAAAACAAGATAAAATCTCATAGGAAAAAACTATAATAACCTCAAACTTTTGGAATGCTTCATATTCAGTCAGAAGATTCCTAGCAGACCACGAGTCAAAATGATTTGATTAGAATCTACCCTCTCTTTCTTTTCTTGAAATTAAAAAGAATTGATCACTAATTACATCCATCTTTAGGTGGGGATTGAATCCAATGCTAATGTCATTTGGTGTTAAAATATCATTTCAGGTCAAGTGTTCGATCCCCGTCTATAAGAAGTTGGTGTAAATTAATTATGTTATAAAAACCGAAGTAAGTTAGATGAGTTTGTAAGTTTTTATTATAAGAAAACATTTACTTTTGTGGGTTCTTTCTCTCACTTTCTCAAATGCGGTATTCTTGATTCTTGGCCAGTCTAGGATATCTAAAATAATATTTGTTAAGTTATCAACACTCTAAATGTTATGAACTTTTCATTTATAAAACACAAAGTAATCTTATAAAAAAGTATCTTGAATTTTATTATTGATAATTTCGTTGCCAATACACCTTAAATTACGATATTCCGCCTCATAACTTACTTTTTAAAATAAAGAAATATATTATTACAAAACTAAATATAAAGTTACATTTTTAAGTAGTATATAATCACTACGAAAGAAGAGAGTATAGCCGGAGGATGATTTTGTCGATAGTTCGTCGTTGCAAGAGGTTGGTGACTTGAGTGTGTAGGTGATGATCCATTGAAAATATGATCATGGGTGCTAGCTCTTGCAACTAATATATGTTAGTTGGTAATCTGCCAACCGATATTCGTCTAAATTCTTAATAACAATTATATGTCATTAATACTAGTTTGTTTAGTAGTATAATATGTTTATTCATATACACCATTTGGTACACAGAATTACAACAGGTGGAGAAATTAATAATTAACCGGTAAAAAGAATTAAACTAATGTTCTCAATAAATGTTGTGGACCCTTCATTTAACTTGTTTAAATTGCATAGAATATAATGTAGATGGAGGGGGTGATCATGGTGTGTGCTAATTAAGTGGCAACCCCACAAAGTCACTTAAAGTGGTCAAGTATCCCATTTTTAATTCATTTTAGGGAGTTTCATTAGTGTACTCAACCTTGCACAAGTTTTATCCAGTCAAATTTATTTACAACATAGCATATGCTACTTTAACTTTATGTTTTTAATAGTTTTTACATAAGATAAATATTTAAACAATATATTGAAATAAAAATTGTATCTATCAGTTTTTCTTTGACAAAGCCTAACACATATTGCAAGATTCCAATTTTCTTTGATTTGTATCTATCAATAAATTTTGGGCAAAATCTCTCGTGGGAAATCAACTTTATTAGATGGTGTACTTTCCTATTTTCTATTTGTAACTTTTACAATAAAACCCTCTTGGGTATCTCTTTATAAGTATGTAGACCTTCACTTAGTCCTTTTAAGTCTTTCTTTCTTTCTATTGAATCTCTTAAGTCCAATATATCATGGGTGGTTCTTGCAATGAAGGAAACTTTAATGAGATAAGAAGGGGGCCATGGACACTTGAGGAAGACAATCTTCTTATCCATTATGTCACTTGTCACGGTGAAGGCCGATGGAACTCGCTTGCAAAATCTTCGGGTACGTATGTAACACATGAAATACAAATCTGTTTCTTGAAATTTCTTTTATCTTTGATATGCTCTTTCGAGAATTTGATATGTTTTCTAATTGCTTTTGATATATAGGGCTAAAAAGAACCGGAAAAAGTTGTAGACTAAGATGGTTAAATTATCTAAAACCAGACGTTAAGCGCGGCAATCTTACTCCCCAAGAACAACTCATGATCCTTGAACTTCATTCCAAGTGGGGAAATAGGTGAGATATCATTACATGTATGAGGATATATATATATATATATACGTGTATGTATGCATGTGGTATGTATGTATCATTTTAGAATTACTATTGACTATTCTTTCTTGTCTTCAAGATGGTCAAAAATCGCATGTCACCTGCCAGGAAGAACAGACAACGAGATCAAAAACTACTGGAGAACAAGGGTACAAAAACAAGCACGCCACCTTAAGATCGACTCCAATAGCAAGAGATTTGTGGAAACACTTCGAAGATTTTGGATGCCAAGATTACTTGAAAAGGTTGAACAAAACTCTTCATTGTCACTATCATCATCATCGTCATCATCATCAACTTCTGCTTCAACCACTATAACTCATGATGAGAACAACTTAAGCTTTTTACCACAAGCAGAACAAACCCTAATCCCATCATCATTATCATCATCTCCACAACTTATCGAAATCAAAAACCCTAATTCAAGTTCAAGTTCTAGCATTTACTACAACTCATCCCTTCAAAACAATGATTGTTACCATGTGGATATCAATACTTTTGACATGGGGTTCATCCATTTAGACATGCAAGCAATGGGACCGGGTGCCATGTCAGCTCCAGAAGTCCAGTTGGCTGAAGCAGATTGGATAAAAAATGATGACTTGGCGAGCACATTTTGGAACATGGATGAATTGTTAAGTTGGTCTTGATCTTTTCAAAAGTACTAGCTTTTTTATGAGGCTTTTAGATTTTAATATCAAAAAAGGAAGGTTATTAAATATAGTGAGTTGTATATTATGCTTAGGCACTTGTATATTGTTGCTGATGGAATAATGATGATTTCAATATGTGATCTTGCTAAATTAAGTTTATTTCTTGTTAATGGTAAGCAACAAAAATGATTAAAAAGGACTATAGATGCGTGAAGCATGAAAACTCATGATATTGAGACAAATAACTTTGGCCCATCTCCAAAACTTGCTTCATATAAACAATTTGATCCCAAAAGTCACACCAAATGAAAAGCAAATTTGTCTTCTAGCTTAAATTGGGCTACTCGATCACTCGTCAATTGACATCTGATAAAGGACGATACGTTGATATAACATAGATGATATTACATCAAGTTATACAGAGTCGTAGCGAGACGAGATTCGTTATACGCATTGTGATGGTGATATTAACGTGATTAAGTACCTAAAAACGTATGAACTATGAAGTTTTGGCGAATCAACTTAAATGATTGAAAAAAAAGTTATACAACAATACGATGCTCATAAGTTTCATTAAGATGTATGTGTCCAATAACATTGTCATGACTTTAATACATCATTTGAGTTATAATACTATATAGGCACACAACTCTCTTTTTAACAAAATCTATACCGAAACGCGAAGCGAAAAACCAAGTACAACCACAAATTAGTTTTTTTTTCTTAAAGGTATCAAATAAAAGTTATCAAGTAAAAATCAAATTACTATAAAATAATAGAGTTAAAAACATATAGTATCTATAGTAAAGGGGGTCGAGTTGAAGCTTTAGCAATCTAATGGTTTAGTTTGCAAAATTTGAATGTGGAATGATGATTAGTGACATATTCAATCGACATTGCTAATTGAGTATATATATAATTTGATAGAGCCCAAGTAAATATAAACCTACTAGAGCTAAAAAGCCAAAACAACCTCGTATATAAAAGAAATTCACTTTTAATAACAAAAGTTATTTTTAGCTCGCTCTCTCTCTCTCTCTAATATATATATGCATAAGATTTATCATGAGCGAAGATATATATTAGCTTGAGCGTAGCACTTGGAGCAAACACGAGTCTCTTAATTTTACATTTTCGATCATGAGTCTAGAATAGGAAAACTAACATCACACCATTACCAAGGCCACAAGGCCGATCTGAATCTAGAACATGCAGTTACCAGGATCCGATCCTAACTGTATAGTTTTTTGTAGCAACACATGTCAACAAAAAATCATAACACTAAAGTTTACTTTATGACTTAAAAAGCGTTTAGCCGTCCTACAACACACGCGTGTAGACGAATACTTTGAAATGGAAAGATCAAAGATGCATGTACATGAATGATGAGTCAAAAAAATACTTCCCCCCTTTGCAAGTTGTAATCCAATCCCTAAACTTCACCATCATCAAAAGGAAAAAAACATACTTACTTTAATGCTTTCTCTATAGTCATAATAATTATATGTACCTTAGCCCCATTGATTCGATTCCTTGCTTCTAAATAATGCCTACAATTTATTTACCATAATAATCCAACAAATTACTACCACAACTAGACACGTGTTAATAAACATGTATATTTAATTTAAAGTAGATAATATATTAATTAAATCAATTTCATTTAAGGAAGACAAACATAACTATTACTTTTTTCTTTTTCTACTTTCACTTTTGAGTTTTGATACGACTAAAGTTACGTGATGCAATTTCCTAATATGTAGCTCTAATTCTAACTTTAAAGTTTCTTTAATATTAACGTTTTAATATCCTCGTTTTAGTGTAAACATGTGAATTATATAAGTCTTTAGTTCACGTGTTTCTTTAGTTGTCTAATCTAGTTATCATTTTCAATATTAACATTACCAGTAGAATTTACACATCGCATGATTGCGAGCTGTCGCATACCACACAAAACGAAAGTTAAGCGATGCCCTGATGCAGTCTAGCAAACGTTTAAGGTCAACCCGTATTAGAGATTATTAAAAATGAAACAAAAATTTTAAAAAAAAAGGAAGAAGAAAAAAAAGAAGAAAACCAACTATTTAAACTATCTTAAGTGCGGTCAAGAGTAGATAGCACAGTAACCATGACTTTAAAGGAAATAGCAAGACGTGACCATAATATTAACTAGGTTTTGGCGCGCGCGTTGTCGCGCGTATGCGAGTTTTAATGTAACCCTAAATCAAAATCAAAATGAAGGTTCGAAACCACAAAATCAGTAAAATACACAAAGTAAAACACACCAAAACCTCAAATTCATAACACACCAGAACATGCAGAACCAAAAAACTAAATCAAAGCCCAACACCATACAAAACACGAAAATCAAAGCCGCAAGAAAGCGACACAGTCCAAAATAGAAAACCGACGAAAATCAAATCCCCGAAAAGAGCAAACAAAAGGAAAACCCAAACCTTAATAGCGAGAATCGTCAGGGTATCGATAACGAAAGAAAGAAAGCAGGAACCCGGAGAAAGACAACGTCAATGAACCCTACAAATCAAAGACACGTGTCCAGATACAAAAAACCCACAAAAACCCCACCCCAAAATCTCAAACCCACACCCAAAACAAACCATATTAAAACACAAACAAAAAAAAGAAAAAAATTAAAACACAAACAAAATAAACAAAAGAAAACTTTAAACACAAAAAAACAAAAAAAAAGAAAAAAAAAGGGAAAATCCACCACCGACCAAACCTTTTAATTAGAATAGTAATTTCAGTCAAAATAGCTTATATTTAATAAAAAATAATAATAATAACCGATAATGTAAAAGTACAACAAGGCTTTCACGGTGATTTTGGTTAGGGGTGAGCAGAAACCGAACCATTAACCGAAACCGAACCGTTAACAAACGAAACCGAACCGAACCGTTAACAAACGAAACCGAACCGAAATTAACCGAAAACCGACAAAACCGAAAACCGAATTAACTGAAAATCGGTTTCGGTTTCATTTCTTCACTATCCACGTATGAGCAACCAATCAACATTATGGTAGTTATGTTTGTTTTGTGCCTTAAACGTTCTTTTTGTGTGTTTTATTTGTTGATCCCAAATCTCTACACGTCAAGCAACTCAGAAGAAATTAAACAATCCAACTTTATCAGTAAATAATTCACCAAACATAGCTTATGAATAGCATTAACCATGAATAGCTTAGTTAGATGATTAATTTATTAATTCATCAACAATTGTTTCAAGCCCAGTTAGAACCAGGCCTGGCCCTATCCCCCTCAAGCAAGTGGGGTTTTGGGTCCAAACTCGTACAATTGTATCGGTTCAGCTTAGGTCGACATTGGTTAAAACCGGTTTTTATCATAACCGATTCGAGTTGGAACTGGTTTTTTGAGAAAAAAAATACTAGTTCGGTCTGGAACTGGTTAATGTTTGAAGCCTGGTTTTATTTGGTTCGTTTAGGTATTAAAGTAGTGGTTACAAACCGATTTCTATTCTACAGAATGGGTGGGTTCCTAACCGGTTCATGCCAAATCGGTTCGGTTCCAATATTGCATCTTTATACTTTTATTATACCGGTCTTAAGTTATAAAAATAAAATCCCAGTTATATTTTATGTATCTGTTAACATTTCTCATTTGATCATTTTCAAATTTAGTTTATACTAAAGTTTGACAAACTTCTTAAATTTTGTGTTATTTATGTTTATGATAATTATATCAAATATGTTCGGATGATTTTGTTAGGTTTGTGTTAAAGCTTAACAAGCATTTGTTATGTTTATGAACATTTTTTTGTGTCCGTATGCTTTTGTTTGTGTTCGTTTCTACTCGATAATGTTCATGAACATTTCATAAACAATTCATTTCCTTAATATACGAAAACGAACAAGAAATCTTTAAGTGTTCATGAACAGTTCATGAACAACCTTATTTTCTCGATAAACAAACACAAACAAAGTCTTGTTCATTTTTGTTCATTTCGTTTGCGGTCCTAATTAAATGTCCAAAATATATTTTTAATGAATGATAAAGAAAGGTTTCATGGGCTTGGTAAATCCGTTTGAGAATTGAGATATTATATTTTCATCAGTTGAAAGATTTCATGGGCTTTCATAAAGCACGGGCCGCATGGTTGGCCCAACACTTTCCACAGCTCGTCTTTGAAAATGGCCCAAGGCCTTATGGGCATGATTATTAACTATATTTAGTAATGGGTTTTATAAGCCCATTATAGTTTCACTGGCAGAACAATTGAACAAAGCCCAATCTTGCTCTTAACATTTGTTGGATTTCATTCAATTACTCTATAATTAAAGCAGAAGGAAATGAATAGTAACTTGAAAATCTTGACCGTTGGTTTTTCTAATCTATGGTGAAAAAGAGTTTTGTGTTGTGTGGTTTACATGTGGCTGAGACAGGTTTCGTGGCATCCTTCGTCCCAAGAAAACGAGAAAGAGGAGAAGAGAGGGAGCCCCGGTGGTGGTAGTGATGCGGCGGTTTGGCGATGTGGCTGTGGCCGTTTCTAGGGTTTCGGTTGCTTGAGGCATAAAAGAGAAATGTTGGAATGCCGATTGCCGGCCAAGATGGATACTTTTTATAATATAATGATGGTAGAAGAACACACAACATTTATTTCCCTCTGTAACCTCCTCTCCGGTCGTCGTTCTCCACTCCGGCCACCTTCCGCTCATCATCTTTTAACTCATGAGTGCATATCTGAATAACGTACCTGTAGTGCAGACTCATTGGAGTACTCCATACATATGATCAATTGTTTAAGGTAGATCTTCTTGATGTAATTTTTCCATTAGTTCACCTTTTTATCATGCTTATGTCATTGGAATACCCAGGTTGATGTGTTTATTCAGGTCATTCAACTCAAAGAGGCGTTTAACATCTGCTATGTCATACTTTTGCTGTCACTTCTTTGCTTTGTTTTACATATGCATCGGTATGGCTTGCAGGTCCCCAGCAACAATCATCTGAGGCTTCTATCTTCGTGGATGCTGCTTTGTTTTGCAATTGTTTAATTCTGAAATCGTAGTTTCCTGATTTGGATTAGGTAATCCATATTTAGGTAATCCATATTTGGTAGTAGAGAGGTGCAGGTCCCCAGATTGTCACCCATAAAACACAGTAGCCCGAGGTAGTAGAGAGGTTCAGAGCGAGTGCGCTCTGATACCATGAAAGGTTTCGAGAATCCTTGATTTCCATTGAATATTAACCAACTATATATAATACAAGATCCTAACAAACTAATCACAAAATAAGAAAAGGATAAATACAAAAATAGAACATATCTTTAATACAAATAAATACATAATATGTAACTAACTAATAGAATTTGTGTAATGGTGATGAATTTCTCAACCATGAAGTTCTTGAACAACTTCAGCTTAACAATGGTTATGAATTCATGTCTTTTGTTTTCATGCCTAATTTTAAAAAACAGAAACTCAAACTTTAATAACATATTTGGTTTTGTGTGTGTGTATTTGTGACCCATTATTAACACACTGAAATATACACATAAAATTCTTCTAAGCTACTCAACAACAATTTGCTGTTGTATTCATTTATAAATCCATGTATAATGCAGGTAAATAACAAGTTAACAACTTTAATACCCATGCAGACTATTCAAAATTAAGCAACAAGAAGAATTAGGTATTATGAGTCGTAAGTCAAGCCGTGAACAGTATGTTTACTTTAGTTTATGTTTTCATTTATTAGGAAAAAGATTATAATTTGCAGCAAAATTTTCAGGATCCATTGTCACTTATCTGTTTTCCAGACTAACATATTATATTAACCAATGTGTTATAGACTTAAGAAAGATTTATTATTCTTAAAATTACGTAGTTTAGCATTGAGTAGTGCTTATTCTTATCCACGTGTTTGTATATGAATTTAATTCAAAACTGATGCTAATTAAATAACATTTATCATTGACAACAATAATAATGATTTGGATATTGTAAAGAATGCTGAAATTGTTTTACTTCAGAAATAGATTCTTGATTCTATCAACATTCAAGTTGGTAAGGTGATTATTGTCATCCACTTTGATTGAACATATGGTAAATTCTGGTATGTTGTTAAATTGGAATATGATTCCTTGATTTTGCTTTGTTTTGAACATGCTTCTCGCTGCATTGAACTTATTTTGCATCATAGGTTGAATTTGACTTACAAATGCAAAAGAATCGGGACGGCTTTCTCCCAGGAATGTATTCTTGATTTTTTAATGAATCCTAAATATTACCACTCTCCATTCCATAATGGAGAAGTATGTGTATAAGAAACAGTATATTGATAAAAAAATTTCCAAAATCAAAAGAGCGATTGGGTTTAAAAAAAGTAAAGGATTTCTAATCATCTTGTTATTCTATAATGAAAACGAACATAAATACTTAAATTGAAATGGAAAAAGAGAGGATAGAGAATCTGTTGATAAGTTTATCTGTATCCGAGGTATCTATTCGGTTTGTACTATAATACCTTGTTTTGACTGTATCGCACTATGTATCATTTATAACCCCCAAATCCTCTACCTTTCATTTAAATAGATTTCAAATGGATAAATTCCAAAGCTATTTAGGGATAGATAGATC